>JALPQD010000836.1:21582-496627 GCA_023101885.1 Typhlomys cinereus | reverse complement strand
CAGGACTTAGCATACAAGGAATTTAATAGTTGTTCTGTATTGTCTTCTATAACTCCTCAGATATTAGTTATGGTCACCTGCATTATAGTGTCTGATAACACTGAAAAAATGCAGTACTGGTTAAAAAACACTAAAGAAAACCATGCAGGGAATCTCTTTCACCAAGGCCTTGGTGCTACCTCTATTTGAACTCATCGGTGCTGGCAAAGGCAACATGTCTTGTTGACACTATATACAAAAACATCTGTACAAATTTTTCCAATTTAGGAAACAGCATTTAATTATTAACATAAAATATACACAGAGACTATTGCATGAATTTTCAACAGTTCTAAATAGCAAGGAACCCATATTAGTGCAAATTATGAAGCAAAGACCCTTTTCAAAGTAAATACTTGCAAGTCATGACTTACTTTGCTCTTCCTACATATATCATGGGAACTGCATCATAAGAGGTAAGATAGAAGAAATCTCTAGACTAAAGTCTAATTATGCTTCAGCTAATGACTTATGTTCCTTATATATAGTGATAATTACAATTAAAATTTGATTAATAAGCATTACTTCAACTATGTACTCCATTTAAAACCAGAGTATGTAAGTTTTCTATGTGAGAAATTTATCATGTTAAATGTCTTCTTTCAGGAAAAGGAAATAAAGACAGAATTTACTATACAAACTTCATACGATATTTAATCACCTGGAAAATATCAGTTGTTTCAACAACAGACATTATTTCACCTAAGCCTGTATATTAAAAAGGAAGTTTTACTGTACCTGCTCCTTGAGGAAATTATTACTGTGTACTTACTTGTTCAGTATGAGGTCAAGAATGAACTTGGAGCCAAAGGCTTCAATCTGGAAGCTTGCCTGGGCCAGATGGACAGCCTAAATGAAGAAACAGAAGAAACCTTAACTTATTTCCTGTCTTTAAGACTGATTACAACAATCATGTCAAGAACGATAGTGAACAGAGTCACCATTTTATGAACTGCTTGATTTCTTTACGGTTCTTCATGTGGTCATTTGTTTCTTTAAAGAACTGGGTGTGTTGTCAGGATTTCACTGGAAGACCTAGATATCTTAGCAGTAAAGAACTAATAAGAGACAAGTTTTTTTTTTAATTCTTTGACACTTTCATACATAAATACGATGAATCTACCCATTCACACTTCCCCTTCTGTCCCACTTCATATGTTCTCCTTTCTAGCCAGTCTTCCTCCTATTTTTATGCCTTTTTGCATGTGTGACCCACTGGGTTTCATCTGGGATGTCTACTCTGACAGTTGTCTGAACACCTGCTGGGGTTTGAATGACCCATCAGTGGGTAAATCATTGCTCTTCAAGGAATCAACCCCACTTTCATAAAATCTGCACCAAAGTTAGTCTAACAATTTCACCATGGATAAGGAAAAATCTCAAGAAACAATATACTTACCTGAGAGACAACCAGTGTTTTAAAATAAACCCACAAAGATAAAAATCGCAATACATTCTGCTGGACTTTCAAAGTGACCTAGATGAATTATGCAAAACTCTAATTAAAGCTTAATTTCAGCCTATTTTGTGCACAAAATGAATGTTCCTGCACACCTAACTGCAAAATCATGTCAGCGCTCTGCTCTTCAGCAGAAATTGGAACTTTCTCTAGAACTTCCTTTAAATGATATATCAGCAGAATGTGAAATAATACATTGTAGCAGTCTTCTCACTTCTGAAAGCAATTAACGCTTAGTCTATGGGAATATTCTAAGCTTATGTTCCCCTTCAAAAGCCGTGCTTTTACACATACTGCCATTATATGGATTATTATATATATGGATTCAAAATACAATAACAATCCCATCTAAAGTAGAATGATATCTACCAGGTGTTAAAGATTAGTGCAGCTCAAAGAAGCACCTTGAATAAGTTAAATTAACAAATCAATGAAGAGTTGTTAAAGTCTTATCCAACATAAAGTTTTCCTTTGTTATCCTCTCAGTTTTAAAAAAAAAATAGCAAGGACATATGCAATATCCACATCCCACCCCAGACTCACAAAAGTCCTAGCTCCAGTTTGCATTCCTAAATCAGTGGAGGTCCCAAATGATGTTGGAGATGCTCTAAATTTTAAATAATGAGAAAGAGATTTCTGAACTCTAACAACATCAGACACCACTCCTAATGCTAAAGGACCATGTAGAAAAAGCTCATCACACTTTAAGAATGTAAATACCAGAATAAAAGAGAAGGAAGCATCTATGTAAAGCATGGTCTCAGTCACCTGAAGCAGATTCTTGATCCAGTACAAGCACCACACAGACTTTATATGAATTCATTTGCATCTTACACCATTAAACTTTGTCCAAAAACCTTTGTATGGATGAATAAATTTTAGAAAGGAGACTTTTCAGCTATGGATTCCAAATGTCTTTTTCAAAAATATGTGAAACTTACTTTCTGAGAATCTAAGTCTATAAGCTTGTTTCCTTCTAAAATTACTTCAGAGTAAAGAAATGTTCAATCATGGTAACCTGGCCTAAAGATAAGAGACAAGTTTTTTTTTAATTCTTTGACACTTTCATACATAAATACGATGAATCTACCCATTCACATTTCCCCTTCTGTCCCACTTCATATGTTCTCCTGGCTTCTTTATAAACACTACAAACCTGATCATGACCCAGTCAAAGACTTATTTTCCAGCAAATCATAAAATACAAACACCAAGAATAAATACTTTTCTGGAAAACAGGTGCCCCATTGGTAAATACAGTACGCTTCTTTTATAGAATTGTTAAGGCTTACTACTTTGTTGTTTTTTCCTTCTATTTTCATGTTTGTGGTTGTGTGCACATATGTGTATGCATACATGTCCAGGACAGAGGCTGACACTGGAATCATTCTGAATCACTTTTCTACCTTATTCTTTTTGAGACAGTGTCTCTAATCAAACCCAGAGCTCATAATTTAAATCATTCTGGCCAGTCGGCTTGTTCTGGGGATTGTATCTCTACTTTTCCAGGTTAGAATTGCAGGTAGGACTCTGAACCCACCTAGCATTTCACCTGGGATCCAGGGATCTGAATTCTGGCCCTTTGGCATGCACAGCAAGTGCTTTAATGGCAGAGTCATTTCCCCCTACCCCAGGTATATGTAATTTGATGATGGTTAAAAATAAGTTTAAACCTAAGCAACATGGCAACCTTCAGTTTATCAGAACCTAATGAAAAACTGAGTTAATAATAGGAAGTTTTTCCCTTTGCCTTTCCAGTCACCAACTACACATGCACATTTAAAGTTCCACCTTACATATAGATAGCTGAGACACAACTCAGACAAGCAAGATAACTCTTCTAGAATGGCACTCACTCACAAACGTGGCAACCTGTGTTCTATCCCCATATGCTCACATAGTGGAAGAAGAGAACTAAATTCTCAAAGATATCCTCTGAACTCCACCCATGACCTCCATACATATTCTCTCTCTCTTTCTCTTTGTCTCTCTCTGTCTCCCTTCCTCCTTCCCTCCCTCCCTCTCTTCTTCCTTCCCCACATTAAGTTAAAAGACTAAAATCTAAGATAGATATAAGGTCCAAGGAAAGCAGGAATCCATGGAGACCAAGATCGTCATTTTAGGGTAGCAGTTACTGAAACGTTTCACTGAGAAACTGCTGTTTGAACAAAATTTCAAAGTGAGAGATGGCTCAGTGGGTAAAGTCATTTGACACCAAGTCTGATGACCTGTGTTCTATTTCAAGAACTCATTAAAGGTAGAAGGAGAGAACCAACTCTGACCTCCATATGCACATATATACAAGATAAATAAATAAATACAAGAAGCGTAAAAAAAAAGGACAATCCCACTGTAAGGGGAAGAAAACCATATTTACAAAAAAAATGAAGTCAAAAAAAATGAATGTGCACATACACACTTGAAACACAAATTAGTAATTGTTTTAAATGTGTATTATCTTCAGGAAAATGGCTTAGGTGGGCTGCCAAGTGGAGGACTTGTGTGGCAAGCTTAATGACACTTACGATGCTAAATATACACATGGGGCCTAGACTGTGAGCTTTTCTCTCAATTCCCATTCCTCACGCTCAATCAACATGATGTCTGTAATGTACCATCACCACCATCATCATCCAAGCATATGGACAGATGACTCTCCAGAATAATTAAATAATTTACCATGGCAGTACCAACACACCTGCTTCCCTGTTGGGGGGAGGGGAGAGAGTGGCAAATCAGATTTTATTGTCTGTATCTGTAAAAATATTTTAATGCTTTAATTTTTAATTCTAATAGGCAGCACATTTTGTTATAAAATAATCTTAAATTTCTTTTATATACCACCTTCTTTTCTCATATTATCACACAGAATCTGTACATTCATCTAATATCAATGCATGCATCTTATATAATTTCAGCACATTGGTGTGGGAGATTTTTCTTACACTCTGTTTACCTTCCCTTGCTATTCATTCTGCATATTCTCATCTAGACCAAAGCAAATGTCTGAAAAGTTTTTCTTTCCCTATCATTCTGTTATTTCTCCCTTGTCCCTGACACAGCAAATAGTTTTTAACTCTGGTCTCTATTATTGTTCAGTCTATCACATTTTTGTTAGCAAAGTAATATTATTTATGATAAGTGTAAATTTTAGATGTACCTTAAAATCAGATAAAATGAGTCCTTGCCATCACCATTTATATGCATGCCTTTAACCTCTTCCCAATGGTAGGAATTAGAAGAGTGACTGAGTATGACGTCTTATATGGAATAAAAGTCATAGCACTGTTAGCTGATCTCACATAAGTTTAGAATAGATGATATACATCACTGAAAGTGCTAAGGTCACCTAAAATATCGCTCTTCTTTTACCAAGAAAAAAAATATGGTCGAGTGTCAAAAATATGCTCAGCAATATATCAGATAACAGGACCCTTCAGAGAAGAGTTCATGAACTCCACGTGAGGTCACAGTCATTTCCCCTTCAGAATGTCTGCCACACAGCCCTGCTTTTATAAGGACATTCGCTGCAACTACTCTGAGGAAGAACACAGAGTTTTATAGTTAAGAAGCATCATTTCACAAGAATGAGCACATCACCAAGCTCAGAATTACCACCCTGAAGGACTGGAAACAGCTGGTGCCTCAGCCCTTCAGTCTTTTGCTTTTGACTCAGAATCCGGCCCAGGGAAATTACAGGAGTATATAAACAAAAACAAAAACTCAATTATATACACAAACCTCCTTCAGTGAAAAACAATTTGCAAATACTTACGGTGTGCTTTTGTCTTTCTGACTTTTCTTCCTAATAGATGGCAGCTAGTGATGCCACATTAAATAGCCTGAGACCGCCACCCTTCTCTCCATGCAGCCCTGACACACTACACAGCACCATATGCTTATCTTTGCATAAGTGTCCTGCCAAAGTTGAGGGAATAGTCAGGTTTTAGATTCTAAAACAGTTAATACAGATGCAAAAATGAGAAGAAAAAAAACACACTATCTGCTACTTATAAATAAAAAAAAAGTCATGAGCATTCTCATAGCTTCGTATGACTATGCTCCACACAGTATTCTTTGCCTCTTAACAAGGATTTGTGTACTATCTGGAATGTGCCTATCATTGGAACCTAAAATGGAAAAAAAAATATACACTTCCCCAGAATCAGGCAATAAGACCAAATTTTACAATTTGGCAGAAATCAAGCAATTTAAAGAACCAAGTGTTTGTGCTGTTAATCACCATCTTTTACTTTCATTTGTTCAATGTCATTCAAGGCCTGAGAAGCAGAAGCAACTGGAAGTCCTTGCTCTCAAATCTATACCACTTATTTAGGGAGATATTCAAGTTAAACAACATGTTCAAAGTTACCAATAAGACAAGAAAATGCTTTACAAATGGAGATAAGAAGACCAGAAAAGCCTGGAAAATGATTAAGCTCTTTTTCCTAAAAGGAAGATGGTGGATCTGGACTTCTAGGAAAGAATGTGCTAGAGAGAACCAAACTTGGCTACTAAAGTTAAAAGTTAGGATTAATGGAACTGCCTTATCTATACAAAGGAACTGTGGAATAAGTCAAATAGCTAAAGAGTCAATTACTAACGGGTAGCCATTAATTTTCTTGCTTTTGTCTCTCCTTGCTATGATCATGCTACTTATCAAAATAATGCATATGCTGCAAAGTATGTAGTGTATATTATTAAGACTACACAAACTACAATCCTTTAGGTAATTTCTCTTCCTACATCAAGACACATATAGCATTTTCCTTAACTCATGGCTTTCCAACAAATCCTTCAAAAGTTACAATCCTATTACTTTAAATAGGATAGGAGAAGTTCATAGAATCTCAAATATCACTTTCTTTTGAGATTCAGAGCATTTTATGCTATTTAGCAGGAGACAAATTTGGAAATTCACCAACTCATAAAAAGGGAGAAAAATTAGCCAGTCAGAGATAGGAGGAGCCACCTTGGAAGGGTGCTGAGTTGTTAAAGTCGAGATGCTTCCCTGGGAAGCAGTTGGCCTTCGCTGTTTGGTACATCTTTCTTTTCTTATAAAAGCAGGAAACACAGAGCCCAGAAAGCCAAATAATTAAATACCAATTAAATATCAAGTTTAATTTGATGCAAATTTGAAGAAAATAGTCGCTTTAAATTGCTGAGACATGTCTGGATGACCTGTCAGTATGTACCCTAACACTGCAGAAACATGAGCAGTCCAGTCTGTGGATCATTTTCCTGTTTAATACAAAAATTCAAACATGCAACTATATCTCTGGAGTTTTAAGGTCTAAAAAATCAAATGTCAACAGACCATTGCAGTTGTAATCCAGTTCCCATCCCTCATTCAAACTTGGCACATGGGTGATCGTATAGATTTGTATTGTAACAAAAATAATAGTGCCTCATCTTCTCATGGCTGTATCACTTCAAAGCACTGTTATGTCTCACTAGAATGATACGACATTGCCATGATGTTGAAAACTTTCAGTCTCCTACTAGATTTTTATAGTCACAGAAAGGTTAAATGATATTTTTGTCCAAGGTCACACATCAATGGGAGAAATATAAGTTATTAGCTTCAACTCAGTAAGAAATGCCAAATCTATGACAGAAATCCTTAAATCTTCAAGCCTCAATGTTTCCTAGTCATGAAAATATAAATAATAATATCTTACTATGAGGATTATGTGAGAATTAAATTATACAATAATATGACAGAAACTTGCTAGAAAAAGTTGGTCTCATTGACAGACCTCAATAATTTGGCAAAGACCAAATAGAAGGAGAAAAGAGAAAAATAATCTATTAACATTTTGGAAAGAGTTTAAGCCCGTCTCAAAATTTTCTCCCAGTACATGCATATTAACAGTTTACCATCTAGAAAACTTGAATATGCATTTATATTCTGAAAAAATTACAAATGTTATATTTTTTATTACTTATTATCATTATCTATTATGCGTTGACCTTGTTCAAGTGTCGTGTCTTTGAAACAATATGAATCATTTTTCTGAGAAGTGGAACAGCTGCAAACGTTACATGAAGGCAGCTTTGCAAATTAAGGTAATTTGCTGAACAATCCCTGCCAAGTTTCATTTAAATAAGTAGTTCGTGAAAGAGAATATCATCATGTTTGCTTCTGGCATGTTCCAATGTACAGGATTATGGGTTAAACCACTAACAAACCTGCACTGAAACCTACCTTGTGTGCACTACTGTGACAGATGCAAAGATATAGAAAAATTAGGATTCATGTCAAAAAGTTGACCATCTGGATGGGGAATGAGAACCGAGTAAAAATTTTAATGTACCAATTAAATAATAATATAAATTATTTATAATGATGTCACATATAATTTAAGCATGATTAATTACCAAATTTAGAATATTAGATTTTGAGGAGGGAGAATTCTAGCAGCTGATAAGTCAAAAGTGCCAGGGGAAGTCTCAGCATTTAAAGATAAATAGAATTCAGACAGCTCAAGAACCAATTTTAGTGTTGAGGTGGTAGGTGAACAGTAGGGTGTGTGCTAGGCACACATTGGGTTACAAATTCAATCCCCAAGTGCTGTGAGAAAATTAAGGATTGATTTAATAGCATGAAATTGCAAAGTGATTCTAAGTGTTTGCTAATAAACAGACACATTAGAAGCATGCTTTTGAAGCAAAACACCAAATTCCTTCCATTCTAGAGTGATAAGCTCCAATTTAAATTGTGATAAGCATTAAACAGTTTAACAAAAATAAAACATTCATGACATGAGTAAATGAGTGAACACACCCAAAAATACCCGTGGGCTTTGTTAACCCATCTACATTTTAACCTCATACTAGTAAGTAGAAGTCATGTCCTTTGCAGGATATTACAGAAACAAGATCAAAACATCAATCAAGCACGCTCAGCTCAGGTCACAGGGCAGCATCTTCCATAAAAGAAACATGGCACTGATGCTGTTCTCCGCACCGACCTTGCTGAGAAAGAGAGACACTGAAAGAAATTTAGCCAACATTCAATTACTGAAGCTGTTGATACAGAAAGGAACACATGCATTTATGGATCTGAAAGACTTCTGACAAATATACAAGAATTCTTTTTCCAAATTAGCCATCTATACGGAGACTGAAGTTTGGTCTCCTTACCTTCAATTTGAAAGGCACTCATAAGTTTGATACAGATAAAATATGGACAAGAGAGAAAAGAAACATACTTTGATGATCAAAACCATTATTCCTGTAAATAAGTCATGACTTGTGTATATAGAAATTTTCTTTTTAAATTTAAGTTTTAAAGAAAAAACACTACATTTATAATTTTAGGGTTAAGTATATCAACCATGATTTCCCTTATTGATTGTGTAGCATCCTTGGAAAGCCCGATGATAATACATCTTTACTGGCAAACCACCTTCAGATAGTTACATTTAAAGTCTTCTACACTCTAACACTTGGTAATTAACTTTTTCTGGATATCAACTTAAATGTCAACAAAAGAGATTAATTCTTCATAGCAATTCTACTTAAGAGTGAGTACAGCATTGCAAGTATCACAACTATATTTTGGCTTCCATGTATTTTGTGAAAGACAAATAAGAATACAACTATGACAACTGTTACCATAGAAGCAGCTTTTTTACTACTGCTTTCCTGATAGTAACATTTAACTTGATGTATTACCTAGTAATGGAGATGTGACTCACCTTCTTTCTCTTCATCAATTCCTACATCACTGAACTGCACACTTCCAGCAAAGTTTCTCTCTTTCTCCAAAACCTTTATCCTAAGGTAAGAATATATTCTCTTTCTAGCCAGAAGTGAATCCCCATTAAATAATTTCAATAAAAGAAGAGAATGGTGGACTGAGTTATGGTTCATCAATGGAACATTTGCCTAGCGTGCATAACATGTATGAAACTTCAAATTCTATCCTCACCACATGAAGAAGAAGAAAGAGGAGGAGGAGGAGGAAAAGGAAGAGGAGGAGGAAAAAGTGGACAATCAAAATGGCTCAGCAAGTAAAAGCTCCTGCCTGCACATAAACCTGGTGACCTTAATTCAATCCCCACAATCCACAGGATGAAAGGAAAGAACCAACTTCTGAAAGTTGTTCTCTGACTTCCACATGTACATAATGACTCAAAGAAAGAAAATGCCTTTTTTAGTCTTTTAAAGAAGAGGGAAAAAAAGCATTGAAAAGAAAAAAAAATCAGGGTCCAGCTTATAGTCTGTACCATATTTTAAATTTGCCTATATAATAGCAGTACTATTCTCAAAGAAAAAGTCTTTTAAAGAACTCCATAAGGACCTGCAATGTTGTTCTGTTTCTTGGAATATAGGCTACAACAACTTGGTGCACTCGTTTCAATTCAAACATCTCTCCAGGGCAGCAGAAGGTTCTCGAACTAATGATAACAATAAAAGGGTGGGTAAATAATAAGTGAATTTGAGATGCAGTATGAGAATTAGGTCCCAGCAATCAGGCAGCTCACTGAACACAGTTACCTCTAGAAAGCCATACTTGATACAGAGTAGATTCAGATATCAACTTCTGCTTTTCCTCACTAAGAAGGTCCAAAACATGTACCTAAGAAAAACCAAGCAAACTTGTCTGTACTGATTCTCTCCTTGAAATGCTATTTTTCTGCTGATCCTTGCTGGTGGATCTCTACTGTCTCACCCAGTGATTCTCACTGTTTTCTACACCATGACCATTATTTCTATTTGCATGAGTTTTTCAGTCTCTGCTTGTGAGTCTTCTCAAAATTCATTCTAAATAGGCAGCTGCTTGACAAGAATATTCCTAGGAGGCCTTGGCTTGTCTGCATTCTGGACAGAGCCTCCCTTTTTGTCTACCCACAACTACAGATTAGGGGGAGTCCTGTGTTTTGTGCTGTTCAGTTGTGTTGTCTTGATCCTTTGCTCTGAATTGTGACCTCATCTATAACAATGGATGGATTACATTCTATCTCTTTGTGCAGAGTAACTTAAACTAGAAGACATGCCAGAAATGGATTTCTGCATGTTACAAACTGTAGGTGTCACTAGACTTCCTAAATAGCGAGATTAAAACCAGTTTCCTGGCCACGGGGGTTCAAAACTGTCTTATTTCACAATTTACTCAAAACATATTATGTCCAGCACTTACAGTTTGCCGAAAGCTAGGTGTAGAAAAGCTAATATCACACTCTCTAGCAAGCAATCTTCACTAAGTTTTACAAAGTATCACCCACTGAGCTTACATTCACACTGTTCTTAAAATGAACAGATAGAATATTGATTCTTATTTTCTTATTTCTTATTTTAGAAATCCAATGGCAGATCGTGATGTCCATGTAATGGTAAGTTTATTTTAAATTTTTATTTCCAAATGAATATCCAGAAGTTATCTTGAGATCATACTGAAATGGAAATTATGGCTTAGAATATGTAGACTTCATAGTCTGTACCATATTTTAAAATCATTTACATATTCAACAAATAATTATATGGTACCACTACATTTCAAGCAGAAGTTCTGTTCTCCTGAATTTTGCATCTCAGTTTGTGTGTTGAGAGGGAAGTTATGCAATCCACAAATACATAAATGTAAAGCACAGTGATAGGTGTTACAAGTAATAAGATTAAAATAGGTAAGAGACAAGGTAGTTAGGTAGTTTACAACAGAAAGAAAATTCAAAAACTCAATTCTAAATTCAATTTTAAAAGGAATAATCAAATAAGGATTCCTTGGCAAGTAAAACTTTAGCAAAGAAAGGAAAGAGATGGCAGCAGTCATAGGCACACCCAGGGAGTAAGAATTCCAGGCAGGAGAACATCTAGCTGTGGAAACCCTAATACAGGAATACTTGGGTATGTAGAAAAAAAAATAGCAGAAAGATCAGGTCACATGCAAAAGTCAAGGCAACTATCACAGGCAATGAAATTAGAGAAACAATGGTCAATTGTACAGAAGCCTTTATTCAGAGTGAGAACAGAAAACAGAAAATTACTGAGGAATGTCATAATCAGGGCTCCATTTTTCAAAGTTCACTGAAGTATATAGTATTGACAATGGACTAAAAAGGTCAGGTACAAAGAAGAAAGTATAGGATCCATTTGAAGATGTCTGCAACAATCTAGTGGGAATGACGGTAGATATGAACAATGAAATTAATAAGTGGTCAGATTCTAGGCAGACAGTGAAAGTACTCAATGGAGATTGCTTATGGATTCGATATGCATTACAAATAACAGAGGAAACAGCAAGCTGTAAAATGTTTGCCTGAGTTCCAATACTCAATGAGCAGGAAGCGAAAGCAGAAGGAAGAGGTAGAAGGTTAGAAATTTAAAACCTTGTTTAGGACCTTCTATATTTTTATGCACATTAGATTTCCAAGTGAAGAAGTAGAACAGACAACTAGATAAAAGGCTTATGTTCTGATAGTAACAAAAGATATAATTTGAGTAATGTTCAGTAAGGGATTGAGTAAATTAGAAAGTAATGAGCAAATAAATCAATGTCCAAGAATACAGATGAAAGAATAAGTTGATAAATATTGGAGATACAAAAAAATTCCAAGAAAAGAATTTAGGAAGGAGAGTAAATTTAGCAGGAAATGTATGCTGTGATGCAGCTAGGGTTTAAATAACAAAGTTAAACTAAATGAGGAGAAGTTGTAGAAGTAGGAATAAAGCAACCTACTTAAAATCCACATGTACAATTACAACAGCTAATTGCCATTTTGGAATGAGAGAGAGTACATACTGCATGTAGACAGAGAGAGGGACATGGAAAACAGCAAGCATCCATCCCTCTCTGCTTCCTGATTGTGGGTATGATGTGACCAACTACTTCAAGCTTCTGCTGACTTCCCCACCATAACTGATAGTTCATTGAACTGTGAGAAGAGATAAACTTTTGTTTCCTTGCTTTTTTTAAGGTGTTTTATCACAGCACCAAAAAAGAAAACAAGATACATTATTTGTACATAAAAATCACACATACAGGATCAGCAAATATTAGCTCTTTATCAAACCACAGGGATCATTCAGGTGAATGTGTGTAGATTAAATATTCTTAAAGAAACAGTATAATATTTACATTTGGATTTCTGAAAGTCTATTTTTAAAGTTTTGCTGCTTTAATACTTCAGGCTCAGCACTGATTTTAAGCATGCAAAGATTTTATTTATCTTAATTTACTGCTACATCTTCCATCTTAGCAGGTTGTACCAATTAAACACAGGTGTCAACTTGACAATTGAGAATTGAGCCTTTTGACATGACTATGAAGAATGGTTTAGCTAAGGCAAGCCTTCAGCAAGCCTATGGACGATTATCTTACTGATATGGCAAAATTTAGCCCATGTTTGGTGGGGCAATTCCTCGGGTAAGATGGAAAGAGTTGGCTCAGTATTTAGATAGACTGGCATACTGACAGGAGAGAAAGTTTGTCCCTCTCTTTGCTCTTCCCATGATACGATGCACCAGTTTCCTCACCCCCTGATGTTGGTATGCACTCTCCTGCTATGCTGATGAACTGTAACTAGAAAGTATAAGTCATTAAACCCCTTGTTTCCTAAAATGCTTGGTCATACATTCACAGCAGCAGCAGAAGAGTAATTGAAATAGATATAATTGTAAATTATGGAAATTAAGTACATCCTACATCCTATTAAATAAAATACTTTTTCTAAAGGTCTCTAATTTAGTAATTGAAGTTTATAGTGTGAAATCTAAGAACAAACAGACACCCCCCCCCAAACAGCATAAGAATCTACTGTTCCTGCCTCCATCCCCTGAGCCTACATCTGTGCCAGGACAGTACGAGACTGTTCTTGAATGCTTGAATGTTTCTTTCTAAATCATAATGCTTAAAGATATTTTAATAGTACCGAAGAATTAGAAAGAAATAAGGTAATTTTTTAAATTTTTGCTCCTTTATTTATAGTTGTTTCAAGTGGTTTTTTATTACCTAAAATAAGCAAATAACTATGCCAGAGCAGTATCTAGTTAGTGATGATTAGAGAGGACACAATATTATCAATATTTGATGAATAGACCAAAATAAAAAGTACTTAGAGAACATGAAATTTTCTAAAAATATAGCTTATAATAAATTTAATACTTTTTTCCTGTGCAAAAAAAAAAGAAAAATGTCATTTAAATGAAGATTTATAGTAAATTCTGTTCCTCGTGCCTTCTATTACAGTGAATACTAAATTAGCCAGTTTTCCACAAAGTAAAAAAAATTACAGAATCTGTAGGAACATTCTAGTACTTATGTCGAGACAGCAAAAGATCGAATCTGCTGATGCAGTATGCAAATAGAAGTACTATAGCAAACAACATTCATTGACAGAAAGATAAATTGCTCCTCTTTTTCCAGCACACAGGTTTACAAGTTCTCTTCTGGGGCATCTCATTGTCAGCACTACTGACCCCTTAGCTGGATGGTTCTTTGATGAGGAAGAGGATGTCCGGAACACTGTGTTATGCTTGGCAGCATCCCTGGATTCTACCAAGAAGGTGCCAGTGGATCCGGGACCCAACTGTGACAACCAAAAAAAAAATAGCCCGAGAATTGCCAAATGGCCTGTGGATGCCAAATCTGCCCCTGCTTTCTACACACAGGAACTACATGAATTTAGATTCTTCCACATACACTTCCTTTAACAAATTCATTCAGCCTTATTTCCAAAGCTCATTTATAGCTGCCAACAAAGCCCTCCAAACAGAATAGCAGGAAACGACTGATACAAGCAGGAAGGGAGAGTTTGCTTCTTTCCAACAGCAAAGTAATCCACCGGAGAAGCAGAATTTTAAAAGTTTATACCCATGGAGAACCCTCCAAATTAAACTACAGGTTTAAATCTGTCAAATGAGCTCACACATATCCTTCAAAAAATAATAAAGAAAGCAATAATGCAAGTAGGTACACCGTCCAAAAATTTTATCTCCTTACAAGGATGTTCAAAATTACTTTCTTTCCTCCCAAAGTGACGGCTTCTTATTATCTTTTGAAATGTCATTTGGTGACTCAAAAGAAAACAACTGTAATTTAAACAGCAAGTCAGAATGTGGCTAGTGCCTGGAAGCTACTAAGCTGTCACTCTGCGATTCAGGCAATATCCTCTCCGTGGGTGAAAATCTCAGGTGTCTAAATGCCATTTGCCTGGTGGTGGCTCCCACGTTTCCATCTCATCTTGACCTGTCTCCCACACCAGAGTCAAGATCTTCATCACAAGCCACACAGAGATAACCAGCCACCTGCTGAAGCAGAGTGGAATGCTTTGTGTCAGCTTGGCTTCTAAGCATTCTTCCATGGCCTTTCCATGCCAGGAATTGTAGGAAGACTCCCCAGAAACAAGCTCACAAGGCAGTCTTGATTCCTGGGTCAGTTTCCTATTGCTGCTCTACTGAAATCCTTCAAATATGATGGCTGCAAGCACAAATTGTTACCTTACACTTCTGGAGATCAAAAACCCAAAGCAAAGTCTAGAATCTAAAGTACAGGTGTTGGAAGGGCTAGTTCTATCTGGAGAGTCCCAGACAGATCATGTTTCCTTGTCTACAACTTCCAACAACCCCATACTCCAGAACTCATGGGTCCCTCCAGGCATGTGTCTGCTTCCACTGTCACATCTTTCCCAACTCTGACTCTCGTAAAGTCCCTGTGAATATATTCTAGGCCACCTAAATAACCTAGGATATGTTCTCGTCCCATTCCACCAACCTTGCTTAATCATACCCAAAAGGCACCATATTCATAGGTTCTGGAGAGGTAGATGTAGACATCTGTAGGAAAGGAAGACACACACAACTTCTCTCCTGTTTTAATCTAACCAACAGAAAGTTAGAGACACTACCTCAAACTTCTCTGGAGTCCTTCTGCTATGCACACCACAATGTCTCTGCCTTGTACAGCTGTGGACCTCCCCACAAATAGTATCTCTACATCTACATTCTCAACAGTCCACTCTCCCTAAGACCGCCAATTTCCTTCTTTATTAATATTCCTTTAGAGCATTACATATCTATTCGTGTCATTTTTCACCCTTATTACCCAATCCTAATCCCCTACTTTCTCCCACTACAAACTTTCTTCTTCCCACCAATCTCCCATCTCTTCTCAAGTTCTTCTGTGTGTGTGGCTCACTAAGTTTCAGCTGGGTTACTATTAATGACACGTGTTTGGGTGCTTTCTGGGGAATGGTGGACATTCCATTGGTAAGAGTGGCTCTCTTCCTCCTCTGAGAAAGGTATGGTGCCTCCTGAGATCATTTAAATATGAAGCAGATAATGTTACTTTCTCTTTCAAAACACATTAGTGGCTTCCTGACATAATCAAAACAAAACTCTAACAAAACCTTTGATCTCTGGCCCTTTCTTATCTTATAAAAATAACAAAGCAGGAAACATGCAATATTTTTTCCTGAAAACAATATCTCTTTATCCTTCACCTTCAACCTTCTGAGGCCTTGCACATTGAGTGAGCACTCCAGCCAACTCATCTTAGTGGAGTAATATGTTCCAGCTGCTCTCCTTGAACTTCCAGATTCACCCTCTCTTTCTCTAGAAGCCAAAGACAGCAACTTACCACATCATTCTAAACCTAAGCCCTACCCTTCAAGATCACTGTGACTGTATAATGTCTACTAAAACTACAAAAAAGTATTTCAGAAATCAAGTCAGGAGTTGGGAAAGAAAGGAAGAAGCATGCCATTGTATGATACAGTCGCTTTTCATAGCAGCAGACTATAATCTCCTAGGATGATGGGTATTTAAAAATAGGGTAGAGATAAATTATTAAACATTATAAGAACTAAAAAAAGAAACTTGCAGCCTCTGAAGAATGCTAGGAAAAGGCTTGCTAGGTTTTGTACCTTTATGGGTTCTGAAATCTTGGGTCGCACAGAGAATTATGCCAAAATAACCATAACATTCACACAACATATTTATACTAACTTTATACATATACAGTATGCCTGCTGATGGTCGGCATTTCGTCTCTGGCAACATTCCTTTGTCCTGGAGTTCCAATGTTACTCTTTGGAATTCTCTCGCCCAGAAATTGTCTTGCCAAAGATTAACTGGTGATAAATTTGGGGTGCTACATGATCCAATCAACAGCCTTTCTATTGAAAACTGCTCTTTAGCCACTCTTCTGATTCTAATTTTGAAAAAATTCTTTTTTTTCTTAAATCACCTCATAACCACTACTAAAGCAAACTACTCTTTTTATCTGTGTAGGAGGGTGTGGCATATGTATGAGTCCTTGTGGACCTGTGCATCTCTGTGTATGACATATGCACATGTGCCCACACACACATAGAGGTGCCGTCCTTCCTTATTCTTCACCTTATTTTTTTTATATAGGATCTCTCACTGATCCTGAAGCGCATTAATTCATCTAGGCTGCTCAGCCAATGAGCACCCAGGACATACCTAGGTACTCTTCTCCTACTGCTCCAGTTACAGATGTGCACCTCCATGTCTGTTTGTTATTGTTATTGTTCTTGTTTTGTTTCGTTTTGATACAAACTCGAGTTGTTGTTTGTATAGTAGGCAATTTACCAACTAAACCATCACACCATTCCTTTCTGTGATTTTCAAATGTAAGTCTCCACACTTTGTTATACCTATTCTTTGCTCAACCTGCCCCAATCTCAGAAGGCAGTGACTCTACAAATACAGTCACTACTGGAAATAATGAAGGACTTTAACTTCACAGCACCCTATTTCATCTCTTCTGAAGAGCAGCAATCACCTTTTTTGTAAGGATATTTCACAGAACGTTAATGTCATAAAGAGTTATAGAACATCAAAATTAACTGACACATTACGATTCAAATTACTAGATCCCACACAGACCTATACTCAAAACCTTTCTGATAACCTCCCCAGGTGATTCCATTAAAGTTTGAGATTCAACCTTTTTATCTTTGAAATGGAAAAATAAATAAATCCAGACAAGTAACTTACCAAAACTTCCAAATCTATAATCAATTAATTATTCTTACCTTAGTCTGATTTCCCTTTAAAGGAATTATGTGGAACAAAACATTAAAAAATTATTAGAAGGAAATTGTCCAATAATAATAAAGACCATATAACAAAAATCTCACAGCTGACATTATACCAGATAAAGGCCAAAAACTTTTCCTATAAAATCAGAAAAAAAAAAAAAATAGGGGCTGGAGAGGTGGCTCAGGGGTTAAGCCTCTGCCTTGCAGGTGGAAGGTCCTGAGTTCGGATCCTAGACCCCACGTATAGACGCCGGGCAGAAGCGGGGGTGGCCTGCATTTCTGGTCCTGGTAGGGCGGAGCCTGTGAATCCCGGGGCAGAGTAAACAAGGAGGAGGTGGAGCCGTCCATGGTGGTTCCCGAATCCGTCCGTGGTTCTACACACACACACATACACACACACACACATGCATATACCCACAATTGAATAAATAATAAAAAAATTTTTAAAAGATCAGAAAAAAATAAAATTGCTCACTTTCACCTATTCTATTCAACATATTAACACAATACCCAGAGTAATTAAGCAAGAAAAAGAAGTAAGAGCATGTAAATTGGGAAAGAAAACATAAAGTCATCACTGTTCATAGATGACATGATCTTATATGTAAAAAAGACGTAAAAATAATAAATTAATTCTATAAAGTTGCAAAATACAAAATCAACAAAACAATAAGGTACTAGTTGTATGGCTCCTTGGTACAGAGCTTACTTAGAATGTACAAGGCCCTGAGTTTGATTCTCAGCACCATGAAATAATATTTTATATCCCTACACCAGTAGACAATCTGAAATGAAATTTAAAAAACAACTCCATTTATAATAGCATCTAGAATAATAAAAGACTTAGGAGTAAACTTAACCAAGGATGCTACAAATCCTGATTAAAGAAATATGAAAACACAATGAAACAGAAAGATACAAGAAATTCATAGATTAAAAGACTCAGCAGAAATATATATATACATAAAGCAACTTATCAACATCATCCTTATCATAAACCCAGAAACAGAAAAAAAAATCCTAAAATTTGCTGCAGAATTCCAAAGAACTCCAAATAATCAAACCCATCTAACAACAGAGACTGCAGAAACAGTTTAGTGGTGGAGTATGCACCTGAAAATCCCGTCAAATGTGAAATACTTCCCTGTGAGTCGTTAGCAAGGAAGCAAGGAAGACTCCCCTCCAGAGGCCTCAAAAACAATGTAGGATTTTGTCAATGCTCTCAGTTGTCTGTCTAGAGGGTTAAGACTTTACTTTCGAAGACACTACAAATTTAGGGTGCAGTATATAGAGAAAACATGCTGAAACTGATCTGGAAGCTTCCTCCCACTGGTAGCTTTCATCATAGTACGAGCTGCTATGATGGCAGCTGGAGGAGAAAGTCATCAGCAGTCTTCCCCAGCTATCAACCTTACATGCTACACAATATCAAACTCTCAGGCAAGATGTGTCCATTGGAGCTACAGTGCCATAACTGTTATGGACTAACCAAGATCTGATTGAATCTGAGGTCCACTCCCCAGGAAGGAGGTCATCCCTGGTACTGTGGACCTAGTCAAAGACACATAGTTGAGGAAGTTGCTACTTCTGTTATGCTAAACAGGTATGGGGTATGTCAAACTGACTCCTAAATATGTATGATTGTATTCATGGACTACAGCTGTCCTCAGCCTTGGTCAGAGAAGCTTTGTAAAGCAAAGAGAAGCTAATACAAAGATTCACAGCTGGTGCAGATATTGAGAATAAGTAAATGTTAATGCTCAACCTCAAGTAGACCTCCATATTGCCCCTTTCAAGGCTCAGGGAACATTATGGAAAACAGGGGTAGAAAAAAAATGTAGGGGCTGGAGAGGTGGCTCAGGGGTTAAGCCTCTGCCTTGCAGGCGGAAGGTCCTGAGTTCGGATCCTAGACCCACATATAGACGCCGGGCAGGAGCGAGGGCGACCTGCGTTTCTGGTCCTGGTAGGGCGGAGCCTGTGAATCCCGGGGCAGAGTAAACAAGGAGGAGGTGGAGGCGTCCATGGTGGTTCCCGAATTCATCCGTGGTTCTACACACACATACATACATACACACACGTACATACACACACGCGCACACATGCATACACAATTGAATAAATAATAAATTAAAAAAAACATTTAAAAAATGTAAAAGCAGGACAACAAGAATGAGGATAGTAAAATGCTGTCTTATGGGCATGCCATGGCTACTGCACTCAGTTGCTTGAACAAGACTAGACCCATCAGGATTCCCTACCACTACCACCATACCAGAGAACTAACTGGCAGTTGATGGCTGCTGAGAGAGGGGGAAATCTCTGTCTTCAGTGGCATAGCCACTGTTAGTTTCCCAGGCTCCAAAGGCTAGCTCCAAGCCCATGTCCACACAGACAGTCCTGATTAAACTCAGTGGATCACAAAACAGAAACAAAAGACAATAATGGGAGAAGGGTTTGTTGGAAGAAGAAGAGATAAAATAAGGATAAGGGAGGAACTGTGGCTAGAATATATCATATACATTGCGATGTTATTAAAATATAAACTAATTTAAAGAAGAAACATCTTTTTCCATGCAAATAAAGCGTTCTCTTTCTCTTCCAGTCCCATGAGCGTCGGGAGCCACAGGTAACTGTATAGACATGGTGAGGTCCACAAACTACATCTCACACAGCCAATCCTGAAAATGACACCGAAATGGTATCAAAAACCCCCACTTACAAAGATATGAGTCTCTTAAGGCAGTTGACCCCAAGTTCCATGTGTTTTGCCAAGAAGCACGAGAAGGGCCTGAAGAAAGCCATGAACCCCAAGGAGGTGAAACCCAAAGTGCTAAAGGGTCCCAGCCACAAGCTCAGTCAGCTTGCCCTCATCGCCCATCCTAAACTGGGAAGCAAATCCATACCTACATGGCCAAGAGTCAAAGGCTCCAGTCAAAGGCTAAGACCAAGGCCCAGGTCAAAGCCAAGGCTGCAGCTTCAACTCCACCTCAGGCTCCCAAAGGTGCCCAGGCCGCTGTGAAGGCCCCACAGTAAAGGCCTCTCTCTGTCTGCCATTGTGAAGACAGATGGACTGGTGTGATTTCCCCCTATCCTCTTTGCAGATGGCTGGTTTTCTGTGTAGTTTGTATAAATAAACCTGAAGCAGGCTCTGTTAAAAGAGAGAGAGAGAGAGATCCTGTTACAGTAATAATACTCCCTTTGTTTATTAACTGTTGGCTGTTGGTTGTATTCAGAAGCATTGACTACTTCTCCAGCAAATGGAAAAATGTAATCTTCTGAAAGTCATTGATACATCAAAAGCACTTCTGGGTAGTGAAAGATATCCTTAATATTTTACAATACCAACAAATATATTCAGGGTATACTTTGCTTTCTGTCATTACAACAAAAAAAAGTCCATTTGAATTGTATAGTTTGAAAACAGCAAAATCAAAATGTGAATTAAACAGAAAAGTACAAAAGCCAGCTAGTTTACCATATTTTTTATTTTATAAAAAGTGATGTAATTTTTGTAGAAAAATGAATTATATAAACTGTAGGGGTCAATAAGATAGCTCAGTGGGTAACTTTGATTCTGGGTAGTCCACATGGTGGAAAGAAAGTTGCAAAGCTATCCCCTAACCTCCATCCATGTACCATGACAGGCATATTCTTTCTCTCTCTCTCTCTCTCTCTCTCTCTCTCTCTCTCTCTCTCTCTCTCTCTCTCCCTCTCCCCCTTCCTTCCTTCAAATAAATAAAATATTTAAAATAACTGTACTCTGTCATCCTTTAAAACTTTACTTCTTATTAGTGGGTGTGGTGTATGTACATACATGTGTGCATGTGTCATAACATGTGAAAGTCAGAGAACCTTATGAAATCAGTTCTCTTTTCACTTTTACATGAGTTCTTGGAATTAAATTCAGGCCCTCAAGCTTTCATAATAAGTGCATTTAACCAGCTGAGCCACTTTGTTGGCCTATGGTTTATCACATTTTTAAGCCACTACTGAAAGTGGTGTTTAAATTTTAGTCTTCCTACGTCCGGTGCTTAAACACACAAACATAAGGAGCATTTCCTGCTGCCCAACTGTAATAGTTGACCCTTAATTTTCTTTAGCGATTATATTCTGATTGAAGGAAAATTGCTCTAAGAAGATGGGAAACTCCAGGAGACATGGCCCAATAAGGATTTAAAAGGATTATTTTGTCTGATAACAAAAGCAGGGCAGTGGGAACAAACCAGAACAAGAATGTTCAATTACAACCCAATGTCCAAGTAAAAACAGAAAGATGCATCTGTGTTTTATCCTGTTGAGTTTTTTTTTTTCAAGATCTAGTTCTAAATCTATGTACATTCAATTTGTCATTGCAAGACATTGTAAGCAAGAGACAATGGTTCCCATGGCCACCTGTCAGGCACCGAGAAATGGTTAGGGTCTGCAGAGCTTCTGAAGGGAAAATGAGCTTTCATGGCTTGTTACAATGCTCTAGGAGAAAGAACTAACTGGAAGATGATGTTCCCATTACCCACAACTGGGAAAAAAAGTGGAAGGAGACATTAAATTCAGAGTTCCCTGTTGGTCATGATGAGCTTCAGATGCCTGTCTTACATCCAAGTAGAAACAGAAAAGAGCAGATTGTAAGTTAAGTGCAGCACAAAGCAAAGCCTAAGTGTTCTAGGAAAGGTCCAAGATTCTCAAATACTACACCTCACACAACTGTTCCATACAAATGGGTCAGAGAAGTTAATAAAATGCTGACATATTAGGGTATGAAACCATCTCAAGGGAAATCTAAGAATTTTGGAACACTAAAGTGAAAAAAATTATAAATTTCAAATCTGAGGTACTCAGGACAGTTTATAAATACAATCTCTGGGCAATGCCGCTAAATATTTAGGTAAGCAGCAAAAGAATTAATTCCTCCCATAAAAGAATAAGTTAAAAATATGTAGATTGAGTTAATTAAAAAGAAAAAATAATAATTAGCCATTTCTAAAAATTCTTTTACACATCATTACAAAGTCCAAAATAATGGGACCATTTTGCTGTCCCATGGGTTTTGGAGGGAACAGACGATGGCGTTTCTGTGGTACAATAAGGATAAATACTCCTAACTGCAGTCTGAACATTCTACAGAGATGAGAGGCCATTATGCCACTCAGGGCAGCCTGCAGTAATTAGGTGAAGTAATTAGTGAGACTTCACTACAACACCATCATTTATAAGTGGAGGGGAATCAGTGTGCCACTCTTGGTGAAAATACACACTGCGAGGTTGTATCTACTGGTCATGGCATATTCAATTACAGCCCAATGTCCAAACAAAAACAGAAAGATGTATCTGCCGTTTTTATCCTGTTGAATTTTTCCAAGATCTAGTTCTAAATCTTATACACTCAATTTTTCATAGTTTTATCATTGCTGTATTTCATTCCAAATCCAGAACACTAACAAAGGCCAATGAAAGCATTTCTTGAGTATGGCAATGCTTAGAGAATTAAGAGAGGGAGGAAGGTGAATGGATATCTGGGACATTTCTTGGGGGAATTATCATAAGAATGTATGCTATTTAGAGCAAAAGTATTTGAGACCATACCATAGGGTCAAGAAAAAAATAGTTCACCTTCAGCTGTGGATATAGTTGAGCACTAGGGCACTTGCCTGGCATGCACAAAGCCCTGAGTTTCATTCTCATATTCTTAAAACAAAACAAAATAAAAGCTCATCCTATGTTCATTAAAATGTCTGATTTCAAGTGTTCTGGTTACCAGCAAAGAGTTAGGAGAAGTTCCCTTATTCCCCCAGAGTTTAAGTACCATGACTACATCTTCAAGGGACTGAAGCCTCTAAGATATACATACACATCATGCATAATGTCATAGTTAGCCTGAATGGCTGCCAATAAATTCATGACCAAAAGGTTTAAGGGAGCAGGGGCTTTATCTTGGCTTATAATTACCAGGTTATAGTTTCTTGTCCAGCTTGGCAAGACAGCCCACACCAATACCAAGGGTCAAAGGAACTGGACCTACCAAATCCACAGAACTGCTAAAAAGTGACAGTCCTCACTTGCCAGACCAGCATGTTTGGCCAAGTATATGGAAGGTACCAACTTCCTCAACCAGTTCCCTCCATCTTATTCACCTGCCCAGAGATTAGTTCTGCCCACCATGGACTGGGTTTTCCCCATCAATTAGATAATCTGCTGCAGAATTGCTCAGCGGCTAATTTCTCAAAACTGTGCCCAGAGTTCAGCCCCCAGCTGCCAAATTGACACATGTATCTAACTATGACACATCCTGCCACATTCACCTCCTGCCACATTCACCTCCTTCCTTTGTTTCTTTTTAAGGCCCTTACCATACAGTAGAGGCTGTCCTCAAACTTATGAGTCTTCTTCATCAGTCTCTAAAACATTGGAATTATGGGTATAAACCGCCACTCCTGGTTCAATTACTCATAGCCATTCAATATGGATCAAACATCAAGACATGAAAGTAAGGTGACCCTGAGAACCACCTCCCTCCCCACACACACACTATCTTCATAACTACCCCTAACCCCACATTATGATTCTTGTTTTTAATAAAATAAATCCTCTTTGTTCACAGACAAGCCATTCACAGATTTGATTTCCTAAGCCTCTGGTCAGTAATTAATACATAATGTTTACTATTTCCTGTGTGCCAGGCACTGTGCAAACCACCTTACATAAGGGATCCCATTCAGGCAGGCATGGCCTCTGCAGTGGATATTCTTGTTGTTATCTATGGTATTAAGATGGAAACAGAAGTTGGGAGAGTATTCAGAGTAACATGCTCAAGTCCAAGTAGATAACTTCAGATCTCTCAAACCCCAGATTCTTCACTTTCAACCATTTTTCCTCTACTTTGTAACAACAGGGGTAGCAGGAAAGCCAAAGAGGACTATTCTGAATAATATTGCTAGACTTTCCACTATTGTGAAAACAACCTGAGGGAGATTCCAAGATTTCATTCCATAGTCTGTCAGCTCCACAAGCGTGGGCCTACGGTGAGCATGAGACCCAGACCTCACGCCCAGCAGGCATACGTAGCTCACTTCATGGAGGCCAGAAAAGAGCCCCCCAGGACATGCTCCATCTGTGATCCACTTCTTCCAGCTAGGTCTACCACCTAAGGTTTCCAGCACCTCCCAAAATAATATCACCGGTTGGAGACTGAGTCTTCAACACAAAGCCTCTGGAAGCCATTTCATATTCAAACCTATCGGCAACCTGGTTTAAAAAAAAAAAAACTGCATTTGTCCCACAAATAAGTGGCCACATGAGATCATTAAAATACCAGCGTTCTGGCATTATCTCTGCATGGAAACACTGGTTATAGTGCATTTCACAACAAAGAGATTAAACTGGTGTGTCATTGTGTGTGTGTGTGTGAGAGAGAGAGAGAGAGAGAAAGAGAGAGAGAGAGAGAGCACTGTGTGTGCCTATGGCAGCCCAAGGGTGACTTCAGGAGTCATCCTGGATTGCTCTACCTCCTATTTGTGCTGCTAAATGCTTTCTCAGGCTCCGCCTTTAAGAGTGGGAAGTGCAGGCCGCCAATGGGATCTGGGATTCAAGTCAGATCTATCTGCTTGCCAGACAGACGCTTAACTCACCTCTCCTGTCCTTTATCATCTTCTTTTTATTTATATTTATTCATTTGTTTTCTATCATGCTTCCCTCCATTCGCCCTCCCTCCCATCCCCCTCTCCTCTCTTCACAAATCCACCCCACTGTCATTTTCTTAATAATTGAAAATAAAGGGTGACTTTTTCTGTTGTTATACGTACATCCTTGTTTGTTTGGGGCTTTTCTAAATTTTATATTAATTTATTTATCCTGAGGGAGGTGTTCATGCCACAATGCACATGTGGCAGTCTGAGGACAACTTGGAGGCGTCCTCCTTGCACCATGTGGGTTCTGAGGATCACACTCGGGTTGTTGGACTCCGTGGTAAGCACATTTACCTGCTGACCCACCTCACCAGTCCGCAAAGACCTACATCTTAAAGCCATAAACTCCTATACGGTATACGAGAACATTTTTCCAAAAAAGAAAAGAAGGAAAGAAGGAAGGAAGGAAGAAAGGAAGGAAGGAAGGAAGGAAGGAAAGAAGGGAGGGAGGGAGGGAGGGAGGGAGGGAGGAAGGAAGGAAGGAAGGAAGGAAGGAAGGAAGGAAGGAAGGAAGGAAGGAAGGAAGAAAGGTTAGGAAGGAAGGAAGGAAGGAAGGAAGGCTATTTCTAGAATAGTTCAAATGTCTGTCACATAGTTTGAAAACACACAAACACAACTCCTCCCCCTCGTCATACATGAGAAAGAAATCTGATAGTAGGAAAACAGAATTAAAGATTAATAAGGAAAAATTCAAAAAATGGCACACTTGCAATCCCAGTACTAGGAAGCTAGCCAGGGCTAGTGAGTTCAAGGCTAGCTTAGACTTACTTAGTAAGACTTTGTCTCAAAAATAAAAATGGGGCTGGAGAGGCGGCTCAGGGGTTAAGCCTCCGCCTTGCAAGCAGAAGGTCCTAAGTTTGGATCCTGGACCCCATGTATAGACTCCAGGTGCAAGCGTTTCTGGTCCTGGTAGGGCGGAGCCTGTGAATCCCGGGCAGAGTAAACAAGGAGGAGGTGGAGGCGTCCATGATGGTTCCCGAATTGCCAGTGGTTCTTCACACACACACACACACACACACACACACACACACACACACACTTGAATAAATTTAAAAAAATGAAAAGGACAAGAAGGAGAAGAAGGGAGAGAGAAAAAAGACAAAACAAAGTTGCAAAGAAATTTCAGGGCAGTGAGAGCAGAAATGCACAGGCACATGGTCCAGGTGTCACTGGCTCAAAGGACCTTATATTAGCAGGGCACGTTGACAAAAGAGAAAGAAATCTCTTTAGGAATACAAGGAACTGGAAATCTACAGACCAAGGTTCTAGTTATCTGGCCATGTTGATCATTCTCAGAATCCAGAATATTGTAGTTCCCTCATCTAGAACACAGAAACAATAATCCTCTCAGTAGCTATGAGTCATGACAGAGTGGAATTATGGATATGACAGTACCTCAGGAAAAATGTTTAGATTCAATACGAAAATTATATACTGTGTATGTCTGTGATATTATATACCGTGTCTTCTGTTATCAAGGCACTGAGAGTTGAGCTGCAAGGCGATCCAATGCACCGTCCTAATACTGAGAAAAGTGAGTAGTCAAGATAAAATGTGGGGCAAGGAGAGTCCTCTGAGCTTGGACTGGTTTTCATTGCCAGTGGAGCCCTTTGCAACACTACTGCCATATACATTAGCAGGTCCATTGACAAAAAAAAAAAGCACAAAATACCCAGAATAAACCTGAAAAAAACACATTTTTAAACATCAACAATAAAGATCAAAAAGGTCTGGAACAGAAATCAAAACTTAATTTGTCCATATTTCTGGCGTATTGTTTTTCTTTTATTATTGTTTGTTTTATTCTGCTTTTTCATGGTTCTAAAGATCAATCCTAGATCTTTACGTGTGCTAGAAAAGCACTCTCTCACTTAATTCCACCTCTGGCACCTTGAAGTGATTTTGTTTTTTATGACCTCCCTTTACTTTAGCTTAGATCTGACTCTTTCTAATTTTAATATCTAATCCAAATGGAAACAGCAGGAAGCCCAGAAGCGTGTGATTACCTTGCTCCCAAGGCTCACCTAGAATTTAAAAACTGGCAGGACAGTCCCCCCAAGAAGACACTGCTGTGCGGATAAGCAAGAGGTCAGTGTACCCAACTATGTAATTATAGATTTAAGCCCAAGAGCTACAGTCGCTGATCTATTCACATTTTATTCATCAATCTAGCTGAACTTAACTACTCGGTAATTATGTCTATCCGGAGAGCTGATCCGCTTGAGGTCTCATCCTCTTCATCTCTAAATGTTAGAAAAACATTTAGTGCTAGGGTGGATGTTATTAACAAATAAGTGCACTTCACAAAAGAATTTAAAATAGAACTTGATTCATTCGTTAATCTGCTGAGTTGCGGAGAAGACCACCTTCTGTCCACTCTTTAGCCAAAGATGATGCCGATGTAACAAAACTTTCTTGGAAGAACTGAGCAATCCACAGCTATTCCCAAATGAGTATCCGTTGACAGAAAGACTTTTATTCAAATCTGCCATGAATGAACATGATTGTTTTTAACTGTTCATTATTCTGAGCAAAATATGATAACTATATCTACTCTTTTTATAATAGAATTCCTGGCATTAAATGCAATTAAAATTATATTACACTTCTATAAATTCTAAACACAAAGACCCTCCCTTATAACACTGTAAAAATCCAGACACTTGGTGGGCTTTGATTGAGTGAATTATGTTAAGGTTAATAAAGGGCACTGACTGTGAACAGGATATTCTGTATGAATAAAGTGTGAGTATTTTACTCTGAAAACTCATACTTGGGATCAGCTCATTACCGAGGTCTTAGGGATGGACATAACAGGATTCTCTGAAGTAGGTGGGGATCAAGCACAGAGTTTTGACCTCAGAGCCCAAGGACACTTTACATTAGCTTTTTCCCACTAAGCACGAAAGTGCTGCACAACTGTCCCATAGTCTGGACAGGCAGAGATGGAATCATGCCCTAAAATGCTCTCATGCAAAGACTGACTTTTAGGTAAACAGACCTGGAAAAGTGCTAGAAGGAGAAAGGAATACCAAAGGTGTGGCTGAGGAAAAAAGCAGAGTTTCCCATCCTCTCCTGTGCTCAAGGAAAATTTATCTTGCTGAAATTATGCTCATTGAATGTGGTAAAGGGAGTCACATGATGAAATAAGTGTTCTACTAAGATTAATCTGTCAGCAGTGGGAATGATGGATTGACAGAGACTGAGACAAGAGGCAGTGAAGAGAACGCAAGGCAGAGAGAGGAGGAGTAATGGATTCAGGGAGCAGTGTGGAGTGACTATTTATAGGCAGGCAATGAAGAAGAGTGAAGAGTCACCAATGACTCCCCAGGTTCACTCTTCTGTGGCTCAGAAACAGCAGTACCATTTCGAGAACGGGGAAGACAAGAAGGACTGCGCTCTTTTAGATGGAGTTACTTTCATGCTGGCTGAAGCCACTGAAGTTAGGCAATGCCCCCAGATAAAGGTTCCTGGGTTATCTTCTGACTGGTATACAGAGAGGGACAGTGAGCCTCGCTGACAACTAACACAGTGAAGAAGTGAAGGCAGAATAGTACCGGTGGCTGTAGAGTCAGAAGAATGAGTCGGTCCCCGGGCAGAAGGTTGTATTCAGAGATGCACACTGAAGCGAGACTTTCCACAGCACAGCTCAGCAGCAGACTGCTCAACTCAACCCAGGGTTCCAGGATCAAAATGGCCTAGACTTTATGGACCGCAAGTGTCCAAACTCAAACGAATAAACAAGTAAAAGAAACGAAAACAGGTAGATGTGAGGCAGGGAGGTAGTTTGGTCTGTCTTCTGTGACTGTAACCAAATACTATGGACTTAGTTATTTAGAAAGAGCAGAGGTTCAATAGCTCATGGCTCTGGAGGCTGGAAAGTCCTCACAGCATGGTGCCAGCATATGGAGAGAACCTTCTTGAACATCCCAAAATGGTTGAGGGCACCACGTGGAAAAAAATAAGTGTCTGCTATTAAAAGGCACTACTTTCGCCATGGGGCCCCTATCTTGAAGACCTTCTCTAATGTTAATTATCTCCCAAGTACTCTGACACTGCATATTGCTAATTTGAGGGACAAATTTGGGGGACAAGGTTCCTGATATTCATACCAGAATATAAGGAATGGGATGAAAAAGGATATATCAAAAACTAGTATGTGCCCACCTTTCTGTTAAAAAGTAGCTGCTTCTTCTCAATAAAGGGGTTGGTCTACCCAACGTCTACACTCACTCTAATTTTCAAGGGAGATCAACTGTGCACACCACTCTCTGTCATGTTTGCTACTTTTTTTTTCAAGCATAAATCCTAGTCTGATCGGTCTACTGTGCTGCCTGTCATCTTCCTATCTGTCCCTTGTGGTGGAAGGTGGGCTCACTGCAAGACACAGGATTGTCACTCAATCTCTTGCATACTAAGAATTTTCCAAGTGACACAGCATAAATCAGTCCATGTCTACAGTCTTCACATCACTCCTCCTCTGCTTCTGATCTCTCTCTAACAAGAGCTCTGCAAAGGAAAGAGCTAGGTTTGAATTCTGGCTCTGTCTGCCACTTGCAAACTGTTCACTCTCTTTGAATTCAATGAATATAAATCTCAGTTGCTACATCTTTAAATCTCTTACTGGGTTTGTAGAGAATTTAACAGAACTCTTTTAATTGACTACAAACTTGACACTAATGCCTTCCTCCTCGGCATGCCCAATACTGGGGCTTCCACACTCTTTCCTAGCAGGATAGGCTGGTTACCTAAAGCCCTGTTTTGCTGCCCACCCGCTGTTTGCCTCCTGCATAAAATACAACTTCTAATGGCTCTTTAGGGCCAGCTTAGTGAGATTTTCCTCTTTAGTAAGGTTTTCTCTGACTTCTCCAAGCAAAGACAATTACTTTCTGTGGGTGCTCAATCAGCAGTTCATTGACACATATTTATTGCAGGCCTACTATTGGCAGACTCTATTAATGATATCACCGGAAATCTGCATTCTATAGAACTCCTGGAAAATTTTGGAAGGCTACTGTGATCTTGATAAAAGTTTTCATTGTCATATAACCTAATTGTTGGCTGCTCTACCAAAACTAGGAAGGACTCTATGACCACTGAGACTTGTCAAGCAATCAAACTCATACAGTGTGCTGAGGAAAAAAGCAGGGATATTTCCACATCGTGAGATTTTACAAAAAGATCTTCCGGTAAAACTTGGGCTTGTTCCCTGAGACTTTGGGCTGTACCTAATATACCTCTTCCATTCCAGGAAAGATTTTTCCACATGTTCCACAATAATAGGACTGCCTATGAGTCCTATTCTTTTTTTAATTAATTACTGAGGGCTAGAAAGATCACACAGGGGCTAAAGACTTTGATTTTTCAAGCCAAAAGACCTGAGATCAGATGCCAAAGCCATGTAAAAAGGTCAGGCAGAAAAGGTGGGTGAACTACACTTTTAGCTGTAAAAATTGGAGCCTCAGAAACTCCATAGGAAAGCAATAAGGAGGTAAAGCAATCCAGGGATGATCCCTGATATCATCCTTGGAACCTCAATAGGCACACACATTCAAATGCCTTCTCTTGTGCATACACACATACATCCACATGCAAAAAATAAATTTTTATAATAACAATGATAAAAATATCTATTCCATAATTATAAAAGTGCAAGAATATCTTCAAGCCAAAACATTTGGGATTTCCTTGTCCCATGCTCCCCTCTCTCTTGTCCCACACCAAGAAAAATGGAGCAGTTACCCTCTAGAAAATCAAGCCTTGCCCTAAAGTAGAGCAGAAAGTATAATTGCTGTGGTCCAAATTCGTCTAATATATATACTTCTTCCATTCCTTCTCAATCAGAAGACAAACTAAAGGAATTTTTAGAAAAAGGTTCCTGAATTTTCCTAAACAGAACTCACAGAATTATCTCAAAATAAATTAAATGAATAAATGAGCTTGAAATATTTCTCCCGCTTCAAATGTATAGTTCCTTTCATTAGTACATCACATTGATGGTTAATGCAATGCTTGTGCATAGTAATCACATAATTACATGCACATTCATTAAATCTAGACATATAGAAAGGTAAGTCTTGTTAAAGAAGAGATACAAGGGAGGGCAAAGCTTCTTTCCCTTCCCAATCTCATGCAGCACTCAGCATAACACTGGGAATGCAGTTGTGCATTTTTTCCCCCACGCACCAAGCAATTTGCAGATTCTCCATTGCACACAAGCAAGGCATCCCTCTAATTCAATTTAATTCTGACACTATGCATCTGGAGACAGTGTCAGATCCCTTGGGTTAGGGGCTCAGTCCCAGAAGACTCCAGATGCCAGTCATGGGCTCCACATTGGCACCCGTGTTGCTGACAGGCAGACTGTGTAAATTGAGCTTCTTACATCCCCTCCTCAGGTTTGATGGATTCACTAAGAGCAGCTCACTGAACTCAGAGAAAATGTTCCATAATCACGATAAAGGACATTATAAAAGATATATATGTCATGGAAGAGGGAGCAGAAGACTGTAAGAGCCTAAAGAGAGGCAGGGCCGTAGTCAGACATTATCTTCTGAACAGGACAAGGCTGCTGCGTTCATGAACTCACTGCATCTGTACATATTCCACACAACATGCAGAGGATTCGTCCTATCAACAGTTCACTATGGAAGCAGAAAAATCGCAGGAGATCCCACACCTCCCTGGGAGACTGATGATACTTAATGCTCATGGGGCTAGAGATGGAAGATGTTTTCTCAAAGGTATCCCACTGATATATGATTCATGATCCAGAAAGTCAGGCACATGCCACTAAAGACAATCCACATGAAACTCAGTGGAAATATAAACAAAAAGACATAAAAATAGGGGGAGACTGGCAGGGAAGAAGAAGGATTATAATGGGAAGTGGAATAAGCGTGGATTGAGGATTAAGGGTGAAAGCATGATAAATTCAGTATATTCATACATAAACCACTAAAAGAATAAAAAAATTAAAGAAACATAGTAGTATGGAGTACAAGACTTTGATGAAGACAAGAAGTGTACTCATCCATAACCCTAGCAATTGTTTGGTGCGTGAGGATCTTCCACTTGGAATATTGTTTTATAATAAATAAGAAGATAATGTTCTCAAATGAAGAAAAAAATGGGTATGAACAGCCAGGTAGAGCTGTTCATACAGGTACAGCCAGATAGAGCCAGATATAGAAGAAAGTTGTGAGCTGCCAGGCTTTTCCAAGTACTCTACCTTCCAGAACCTTCTCATATTCAGGTATCTGAAGCTTCCAGGACCCAGTCCATTTGGATACTTATAGGTGTCATTTCCTAAGTATGACTGATCATGTCACTAGCCTTGATGAGACTAGAAGTTCCACCCTCCAATCATGCACTGGTCTTTTGGGTCACGGGCATCCCATCCCAAAGTTACCTAGAAGGGCCTAGCCACGGGTTATCACACTGTCAGACAAAACACCCTCCCCTCACCTGGACAGTTCACTCTTAGGAACTATGTGACATATAAACAAAATGAAGACTAAATATGTACTCTACCATATCACACAAAGCAAAATTCAAATTTCCCATTCACACCCAAATACTGTTATACAGTAGCAAGTTAACTTCCTAGGTAGTAAGAAAGCCATAGTCGATCTTTACACAATAAAACTACTCGCAAAGAAATCCAAGTTTGTATAATTCAGAACACCAAAGACCCTGCATTGATGACCTGGAACCAGACCAATCAAATCTCTTCACATCCTAAAGTTCAGGGAAACTTGAGGAAGAGGAGGCAGCAAGATTGTAAGAGCCTAAAGATGGGGAGGATGAACAATATGCAAGATGCTCCACACAAGGATGGCCGCAGTAGCCATAGTGAGACTTTGCATGACCTGCACCATTACTGATGGGTCAATGACCTCCCAGGGTCTAGCATGGATCATAGGCAGTAGGATAGTAGGATTCCTAGAGGCATGGGATTAACAGTCATAATAGTGTTCCCATACTAAGAGAGAGATCAGGGTGGCAGGGGGCCTTTGGGCTATGCCACTGAGTCCTTACACCTCAGTGGAGTGGAGGACTCAGAGGAAAGTTTGGCGTTCACACAGGGGGATTCTCCAGGGGATGGGAGGGGGGAAGGGGGAGATACTGGAAGAGGGGGAGGAAAGGGGGTGAAAGAAAGGGAAAGGGGAGGAAGGTGCAAGCTGGACTAGAGAGAGTGGAAGGAGGGAGAGGACCGGGGTACCTATTGAGCTTGTGTAATTGGGGGAAGAAAAAAAGAAATCCAAGTTTGAGAAAGTGCCCAAAGTCAGGAACTTAACTATTTCAATCTGAGGTATCTGTGAGTTCCTTGTCTTCTCTGGACTGTCCCATTATGCCTAGTAACCCAGTGTGATTATTAAGCACACCCATTTCTCTCCCAGCCAATTAGACAACTGTCTTATATACATATATTTGGAATTTCAAGGATTTCTAAACATTCCCTGACAAAGAAATGCTAAAGTTTCCAGAGGTACTTTTAAAATCCTCAACAATGAAATAGTTAATAAACATTTAACTTTGAGGCCGTTAAGTATTAAGGACTCATCAACACACACAGCATTACAAAACTTCCTCAGACATAAATGTGAAGCATGGCCTTGCAACCTAAATTTGGGAACGTCCCTCTGCAAATCTGCCCCCAATCCTAGGGATCCAGGAGCGAGGCACGGTGATTCAGCATTTCTAAAGCATTCATTAAAACCAGTTTCAATGCAATGGAATCAGGGAAAGGGGGAGGTGAAAATACACATGTGCGAAGATCAAAACTTGCTTTTAAAACACAAAGATGAAATTCTTTAGTTTCTCAGTGAAATATTTGTAAAACAACCAAACCGACAAGCCTGTCTCTCGCCACTGTTATTAGTCAAGTCATCCTAAGACACAGCAGATAACATATGGAACACTTCTCATCAAGTAGTTCAGAGATGCTTAAAAAGATGAGTAAAAGAGAAATCATGGAACGCAAAGGGAAATGTCAGGGCACCTGCCACATAGGACAGCACTAGTAGCATCTGTCCAGGGGCCCTTTTCAGAGCCTTGCTTTTGTGATTTGTGTGTTTCCATAGGACAATTTGTGTCTCTCTCGTCCTTAGCATGTAGCCTTGCACGTGAGAAATGTAGGACAAAGTTCTGTTAACTTGAACTAGTAAGAAAAGAAAAAGGCTTTCAAATTTAATTTCTATCTAAACATGCTTTTCAAAAGTAGAAAAGAAATCCAGTTATGAGGGTGGGGTGGGAGTGGAGGCTTAATCATTCCAACCAGCAAGTTAAGTGTTCCACAGTGAGAACTAACAAACTGTAGTGAGTTTAACAAACCTTATTATTGAAAGTCAGTAGCAAGACATCTGGTTAAGCTCACTCTCACTTTCCTTCCTGATCATTTGCAACGGAGGGGGTTTGATCTCACTAATCAAGGAGAGTAGAGAGACTAGCAGATAGATAGTAACCATCCTGCAAATGGAAGGCTGACATCACACACACACACATACACACACACACACACACACACACACACACACACTGCAATCTCCTACTCTTATTCCATCTACCTCTGAATCTCCTCTTATAGTAAGATCTTCATTTAAACAGCCTTTTATCTTTGGTTAGGAGTGACCTCCAATACCAATCAGAATAGAGCCAAGGGTGGTGCAGGAACAGCAAAACTGAAAACAACAACAAACCATAATTCAGAACACCAAAGACCCTACATTAATCACCTGGAACCATACCAGCAAAATCTCTCCCCATCCTATAGCTCAGGGAAACTTGTGGAAGAGGGGGGCGGCAAGATTGTAAGAGCCTAAAATGGGGAGGACCAATAATAAGTGAGATACTCCACACAAGTTAGGGCCTCAGTAGCCATAATTGGACTTTGCGTGACCTGTGCAATGATTGACATGTCAATGACCCCCAAAAGTCTAGCATGGATCACAGGCACTAGGATCCTTAGAGGCAAGGGATTAGCAGTCATAATAGTATTCCCATACTAAAGGGGTGCCCAAGAAAGGGCTCTGAGCAATGCCACTGAGTCCTTACACCTCACTAGAGTGGAGGACTCAGAAGGAAATTTGGTATTCACACAAAAGGATGCTCCAAAGAATGGGAGGGGGAGAAGGGGGAGGCACTGAGAGAAGGGGAGGGAGGGGGGTGAAAGGAAGGGAAAAGGGGGGAAGGGTGCAAGGGAGACTGGGGAAGGGTGGAGAGAGGGAGGGGACGGGGTACCTATTAAGCTTGTATGATTGGGGAAAAATAAATAAACATAAGTTAAAAAAAAGAAAGAAAGATACATTGCAGAGAAATCATGCCCCACAAGCGCTATCCGAAGCTAGACTAGAGGACAAGCTCTACCCCATGGTCGCCAACTCATGAGTAACAAACAGGTTCCACTGAGAGTTCTGATCTGAGGAGTGGTTGCACCTTCTTTAAAATAGGCTTTCTGAAGCAACTTTAGTCTTCCTCCAACAGCCTGTACAAAGGTCCTGGAGTTTAAGAACTTGCCACCTAGCATGGAACTCCTTCACAAAGCTGTTAATGGCCACCAGTGCATATTAGCAAGAGAGCCTTGACTGTCGCTTTCTAAAGACAACATCCATTCTTTCTAGCCTGTGGGGCTTTTTAGCTCTTCCCCTACCGCCTGTCCCGCAGGAGTGAAGAGAAAGTCCTGTCCCACAAGAGGATCCGGAGAGGTAAGGTCGCCGGACGGAGAACACACACACACACCCAGGAGTTCTGTCTAAGCAGGAACTGGTTTATTGCGGAAGAGCCGGATGATAAGGATGGCAAGGGTGGAACGCAACTGTCCAATCACCATAAGGGCTACCTAAACTTCTAAATATGGTTAAATGGCAGCTAAAGGCACCCAAAAGGCAGTCATGTATGCGGAAGGCCGCACCTGAAATACGTGTCCCAACTCAGCCTATGCCATGCCCCTGCACCGGCGCAGTCTTCTGGCTGGGGGTGTGGGGCCAGGCAAGAGATGACCAGTTCTTTCACAAGGCAAGTATAGCCCTACATAGCCATAACACCTAAGGTGTTAGTTGAACCACTAAATGACAGGAAACGTTCAGGGGTCAAGGTCAGGCAGCCAAGAAACCCATCATCTTCACCACAGAAGGCAGCACCTCCTCCAAAACCATGTGAAACGAGATTAACAAAAGTTATTCAATATAAAGAAAGTACTTTTCTCAAAGACCCCAGTTGTTTTAAAAATAGTAAAAAAAATAACTATTCATATGTCTTGATCTTTACAATTGCTGTTCTATAACCTTTGGAAGAGTCGTCCAAAGCACTTGAAGTTTTATCTCTTTATTTATAAAATGAGGACAAATGCTGTCACCACTTACCTCGACTTCTGCAACTTCTGCAAAAACAAAGATGTAAATCACAGAAGCTAGTATTAAGACTCTAGGACAATTGCTCTAGATAAACCGTAGATAATTGCAACAACTTCTCAACAGGGGCAGAGCCCAAGGAAATAGTTAACCTATAGGGATCTGTTTTCTGAATGGAGAAATAATATAAATGATAAAGAATAGAGAGACTGATAACCTATCATGTGGATCATTAGTTCAAACAAATAATTGGAATGAGGAATTCCCCAACTCTTCAGATATTAAACATCTTTAATTTCATTTAAATAGTTTTTTACATATATCATTATATTGTATTTTAAATTATAAGTAATTTAGAGATGGTGTAAAGTATACAGGGGGATGTGTGGACTATATTGAACATTGCTTTTTAAAAGAATAAGGATTTTGTTATTCACGGGGTAGTGTTATTTAGATATGAAATGTGTTTCGGGTGCTTGATTTTAAAGGTTCAGTCCTGAACACAATGTTCAGAGGTGAATTTACACATGGTCTAATCGAAGATTGCAGTTCCTCTTTCTGAACCAGCCAAAAGTAAAGCCAAGTTCACCATCAAGACAGATCAAGTCTTGAAGGATAGGTCAACTCAAACTGACCTTTTTCTTATGTGAATAATATTCCTTTCCTTCATACTCTTCTGAAATGCCAAATTGTTTTACCTTCTGAACATATCGTGATAATCTTCTTCCCATAATTAGTGAACCAAGGAGTAAATTTTCAAACTTAAGTGTTCTCAATGGGAACACTTCCAGGGAAACTGTAGCCACACTGCCTCTCAGGGTAGTGTTTTGTGTGCAAACTGAAAGGAGCTTTGCACCATGGGAGGTGGACTCTGGTGCCCTTACATAAAGGCTTCTAGAAACAACTCAGAAGTTCAAACTCATTCACCCTGTGATTCCGAGCCAGACTTGGGCACGTGAAAATGCCAGTTTGAGTTTAGCCAAGGAGAAACCAAGCAAGCCCTGTCCCAGCAGATCCCAAGTTAATTCCCTCCAGTTCCTCCAACTATTGTCATATTAATTGCTTTCTTAATAAAATGCTGCAGTAAAATTTGTGAAATCAGATTCTGGCAGAAAATCAAATCAAAGAAGGACTTTCTCTGCAGCTGCTTTGGCACACCAGCCTCCTGCCTACCTTATTGTGCTTCTGCTGGTGTCTTGCCTTTGTGTCAAGAACATGGTAAGGGCTTTCTGAGTCTTGGTTGATGTAATAGACGAGTCTTGATGGCAGGGTGATTTCTTTCTGCATTGCATTGCTGTAACTGCTATTACTGCTGCTGTTCTGTTGCAGTATACTGTCTTCATCTGCCAGGACTCCCAATTTCTTTTCTGCAGTTTCATTCCAATGCGGAGCTGGTGGGGGGAGGAGGAGAGGAAGCACAAACATACACAAACATACACACATATGTACCCCATAGATACAGAAGTTCTAGAATGTACTTTTGCATGAGTTGCAAAAGGGGAAGTGTTCTATTTGTAAGCAAGTAAGGAGGAGAGACACAGAAAGGCAAGTTAGTGTAACAGTGGGATGGCCTGGATAGGTTGACAGCCAGGACGGCTTATACAACCATGTAGTGTAGTCGTGTATACATTTTCTAGCCAGCCTCAAGTCTGTAAGTCTTAATTATGAAGGAAGGAGGAAGAACTAGGAAAGAATTACCAAATGACCACATTCGAGGGTCCTGACCCTTGTCTCCACTCCTCTCCAAGAACACAGAAGCTCGTCTGTACTCAGCTTGATAGCATCCCATTTGAGAGTTAAGAACACTCCTAACATAACAGGAGGGCTGAATTCATGGATGTGAAATGTTCACTGATTCTTTTAACAACATAGACAAACCCCCTTTTCTTTTAACTTCGAAATGAGCAAAAACACTTTTTGCCATAGATGCTGGCCGTGTCCCAATTTCTTTCACTTCACTGCCAAGGCCGGCTTTCTGCTTTCAGTGACTTCCAATCGTCCATGTATTCAACATTGGATTATTTTAGATTGTTCATTAAAATGGCAAGCGTTCGGGGGAAACCCAACGAAAGGTCAAGTGCAAAGTATGTCTTCGGGACATACTTCGGGACAAAGTATGACTTTGTCGCCTTAATTCCAACATCAGGGGCTAAACCCAGAAAGGTATTTGAGGAAACAAATTATTCCACCCTCCCCATGTTCCTAAGGAGGGCCCTCCACGCCAGGTGCAACTTGCTCCCTCGTGGCCTTTCTCAGGCACTGGTTTCCCCTCCACAAGTTCTACAGAGATCGCTAAAGGACCCAGAACCACGAAATACCACCGGGTACTGGCATAGGTTTTTAGTGACTGCAACAGCAAAGGACTTCTAGAAGTGCACTGGCATGAATGGGGGCTTAGGAATCAGAAGGGGGGAGAGGGAGCCAGGGAGACGCGGAAAGGCCAAGCTGGGGACTGACACGTCCGGAGCGCACGCACCTGCGTGCCCTTCGCTCTCCTCCCCAGGGCCCCGAAGCGAAGGCGAAGCACGGGGCACAGGGCCATACCCACCGCTGGGCGCCGCAGCCCCCCGGGCGCCGGGCCGGGCGAGCGCAGGCAGCAGAAGGACGAGGAGCAGGCGGGCCAGGGCGCGGGCCGGCAGCGGGCCGGCTGGACAGCCGCGGGGGCCGCGGGAGGCGCCGGCGAGGCTGCGACCGGTCAGGGGCGGCCGCCGGGAGCTGCTGCCGGGCGGCTTCATGGCTCATCGCCCCCGGGCGCCGCTCCGAGTGACCGGGGAGAGCGCCGGGGCTGGGCTGCGGGGCGGCTGCGGGCGGAGCCGGTCACGCCGGCTGGGCGCGCATGGTGCAGCCGCGGGCAAGGGGGCAAGGGGCTCGGGGGCTCGGGGCCGGCGGCGCGCCCTCCTCGGCTCTCTTCCCTCCGCCTTTCCCGCAGCGCCCCGCAGAGGGGGTCCTCGCCGCTCCGCCAACTTGGAGCCTCCCCAGCGGCTGCACCCTCCTCCCCGCGGCGGGCGCGGCCGCTCCGGGGACTGCGGGGGTTGCTGCCGGGCCTGAGGATGCTGAGGCAGCGCGCGGGAGCGAGCGGCGCGGGGACGCGCGGCGCGGGCGCGAGGCACGGGGGTGGGCGCGCGGCGCGAACGCGCACTCCACCCTCCGGGCGCGCGCCCGAGCGGGGTTTCGGGTGCGGATGCTGATGCTGGTGCTGATGCGGTGGCCCGGCGCGCGTCGCACTGCGCATGCTTTACTGTGGGCGCCCCCGGGGAGGACGGTGTGCAGAGTGATGCAGCAGCCTAGGCAGCACCACAAGTGACGGGAGCACCTTCAAAGATGGGGGCGGGGAGGACCAAGCCGGTAGTCAAGGTGGAGAAGAAAGAAGAACCAAGGGACTTCCAGACCCGAGGCCTAAAGTAGAAAAGGGCCCATCCAGAGAACCGGCACTCACCCAAACTTCATATGCCCGCTCCTATGCCAACCCTCTTCAATGCAGGGAAAACTGAGGCCAAGCATTTTCCTTCTTAGTCCTTTAGTGTCTTCCTACAAATAAATATAAAACAGTCTGGGAGGTTTAAAAAAAAAATGCCCCCACCCCACCAGCAAGCCAGTAGTGACAAAAGTGGGAAGCACGTTGTTGCATCCCAGACTGCCTGGATCCCCCTCGCAGGGTCCCGGGTCCTCTTGGACTGTGTCCGGGTGGCTTTGAGGAAGCCAAATGGTGTTGATTCCAAAGATCAGAAAGTACAATGGGTTGTGTTCTAGAAAGGAAGAAAGACCGAGAGCTATCTTGGGAAATCCATGATTTGTCAACCATGGGAGTGGGCAGGCAGTTCTGAGGGTGCATTGCTATTTTTGAGATCCTGAATTCTGCAGAGAACAAGGGTATTTCCTCGCTGCTGTTTAAAAACAAACAAAAAAATGTAAATCTAGTTCCTCTACTTAGGTGGGTTAACAGCCACTGCTAATTCTGGTGGTTCTAAATTAGAACTTGCACATGTTCCTACCACTAGACTCCAGTAATGCAAGCATTGATTTATTCACCCTCCAGTGATGGTCTGAGTAATAACAATGGTGCCTTACTCCATTATTTGTATCTAAAATTGAAATGATAGCGACTACTGGGAGAGGGGCAGGGAGGGTTCTAGAACTCTGTGGTTCAAAGAAAGAAGGTTGGCACATAGAATCATCATGTCAAGATGGTGTTATCTATCTTCTCCATGCCCACTTTACCAAAAAATCACGAAAGAAAGGCGAGCACAAGCAGACCCGCACAGAGATAAGATCACAAGCTGCTGGGGTGTTAAATATAACTTTTAGTTCTTCCTTCCCAAAGCAGAATAGGAAAGGTATTAGCACATAGATTTGTAATTGATGCTCCCTCTCCCAAAGGAAGACAGCTATCGTTTCCCTTTTGGCTCACATACTACCCTGAGGTCTTAGTATGATATCTGAGGTTCTGGAATTCTCTTGGAAAGTATGTAATCAATGAATGAGTTGGTGTGTGGTGAAGATAAGCACAAGCCCTGCTCCTCATGAGCACTCTCATCGGTCTTCAACTGCTCCAAGACCAGTGTCAGCACAGTCTCAGTTTGTGTGTGTTACAATGTGCTTTCTGAAAAGGGCCTGGGAGATGGAAGCCAGAGGGAAGATATTCAAGGTAGGGAGAAGGAAATGAAAGGAGGAAGACGCCCAAATTTAAGTTATTCCAAGTGCATCTCTTGCAGTTGAGTGGCAATCTCTCAAAGTCTTCTCCAAATAATCAATCCTACCAGCCAAATTAGTCTGACTGATCACCACAATTTTAACCTGTAGACTACAAGGCAAGGTTTCATTTAATTTCTAATGAGGAGTTGTTATTCTATGCTCTATAATTAAAAACCTACACTTGTTTACAGATCTTTAATACTGACAGATATTGATGGAGGCAGAAGAAGAGTAAACTACTTGAGAAAATTTATTTACTGAAAATCTAGTATTTAATCTACACATTTAAACAAAGTTTAAAAGCAGAATCATATATTCTTGAGTAGCTCAATTTATTAGATATACTAATATTCCCATTAAGTAGCTTAGAATTTTTATTGTAATAGAGTTTTCTTCTAAACATTCTCACCTGTGCCTGCACAATCTGAGTGGTTTTTGTAATCTCTTACTTCTTATTGCTTTGCCTTATACATACATGCCAGAATTCTCTTACCAAAACATACTGATATGGTCCAAGGTGGTACAGTAATACAGTGCTTTCCTTGCATGGACAAGATTTAAGCCCTAGCATCATTAAAAAAAACTAAAAGAAAAATTACAACAACAAAAATTAAAAGTGAAGCTATATTGTGGCAGCAAAAGGAAGGATTTAGCAAGCCAGGTTGGAATAATGGGATACCTCATGCCATGATTGCAAGAGATTGAGAAATCAAGCTGGAATTGAATTGGCTAGCTTTCAAAATGGTGGGAAGTGTTCTGTAGGCTTCCAGGGAAGAAAAGGCACCAACACTCTTACCCAGCTGTGGATCCTACCACCAATCTGCCAGGCAAGATGTGCCCACCTGCATAATAGTAGCAGATGTCATAGAGTTCACTAACAGCTCACTAACTGGATTTCTGACCCATTTCACGGGAGGAAATCCATCCCTGGTACCCATAAAATGGCTCCAAAAAAACATGTCTGGGGAGGTCATATGTCCAAAGAGGAAATTCATTATTGTTTTTAAACCAATTGACATAGCATCAAACTGCCTGCCCACTGACAAAAGCTAATCATAGCCTTAACCAGAGAAGCTGCTCTTTGCAGTGAATGTTGAAGAGTGCAAAGTCCCACCCAAAATGCAGAGAATAAGTGACTGTTGAGAATTTGGCCATTTACCCTATCTAAGACTCAAGGAACATTGCAGAAGAGCAGGCTGGAAGCATGTAAGAGCTGGAAGTTAGGGTGAAGGTCACAAAATGCCATCCTCTTGGCATGACACAACCATTGAAACCATGAGCTCACAGCAACTACAGTGAACTCTACCAACCTGCACAACACTGGCCCTGTCAATAATCAGTTGTAAATGTAGGAAGTGTTAAGGGTCCTGCTCCTTACTGCTCAACTGCTGGCTAATGATAGATTCTGGGAGTGGGTAATAGTCTTCAGTTGTCATGGTTAGGCACAGGTGTCAACTTGACAGTTGAGGGTTTGAGCACATTGAAGAATTACTAGTTGAGTTATGCCCAGAGCAAACCTGAAGGAGATTGTCTAGCTGATGGGGAAGGTCCAGCCTATGGTGGGTGGGACTAGGCCCTGGAATTAATCACGGAGAGCTGGTTGAAAGAGTCAGCATCCTTGTCTATACTTGGCCAGAAATCCCTCTCTCGGCCCATTATGTGGTGATAGCGTGGCCAGTTCCCTCAATCCTAGTGTTGGTGTGTGCTCTCCCATCAAGCTGGACTAAGAAGTATAACCAATAATCATAAGAGAAAATAAACCCCTTGTTCCCTTAAGCCGTTTGATGGTCATTTATCAGCAACTATGCAGCAATATACCTACTGCTAAGCCCACAAAGTTCCAAAGGGTAATTCCAGCCCCATGGTTACACAGATGGCTCTAGATGAATTCAGTGGATTTCTTTATTCTTGCATAAATATAGTGACACTCAATCCCATCCTGCTTCTCTTCCCATTACAGCCTTTTTTTCCCTACCAGTCTCCCTCCTATTGGCATGTCTTTTTATATGTATGGCCGACTGAGTTCATCTGTGTCACGTCTGACAGCATGTGCCTGAGTACTTGCTGGAGCATGAACCCTCTATCAGCAGGTATACAATTGAAGAATTCACTGCAGCTGGGTGTATGTCCACAAGAATATGTGAATATTTTAAGGAAATTGGGAATTAATAGGGGTAGGTAGAGAAAAGAGAGAAGGTGGGGAGGGAAAGATGTTGAATTATACTAGGTGCATATGGGAAATTATCAAAGAAAAACAAAAAAATGGAAAGGAAAGAAGAGGTGTAGAGAGGGAAAAAAAGGAGAGGTGAGAAAAGGAAGTAGAGGAGGGGAGGGGAGCAGAAGAGAGGGGAGGGGAGAGGCCAGGGAAGAGGAGAGTAGGGGAGGGGAGGCAAAGGAAGGGAAGGGGAGGCAAGGGGAGAAGAGAGGAGAGGAGAAAAAGAAAAGGGAAGGGAAGGGAAGGGAAGGGAAGGGAAGGGAAGGGAAGGGAAGGGAAGGGAAGGGAAGGGAAGGGAAGGGAAGGGAAGGGAAGGGAAGGGAAGGGAAGGGAAGGGAAGGGAAGGGAAGGGAGGGGAGGGGAGGGGAGGGAAGGGAAGGGAAGGGAGGGGAAGGGAAGGAAAGGGAGGGGAAAAGGAAAGGAAGGGAAGGAAAAAGGAAAGGAAGGGAAGGAAAAGGGAAAGGAAGGGAAGGGAAAGGGAAAGGAAGGGAAGGGAAAGGGAAGAAGGAAAGAGGAGGGAAGGGAAAGGGAAAAAGGAAAGGGAAGGGAAGAGAAGGGAAGGAAAAAGGGAAGGAAAGGGAAGGGAAGGGAAAAGGAAAGGAAGGGAAGGGAAGTAAAAAGGAAAGGAAAGAGGAAAGAAGAAAAAGGAAAGGAAGGGAAGGAAAGGGAAGGAAGAAAATGAAGGGAAAGGGAAGAAGGAAAGAGGAGGGAAGGGAAAGGGAAAAAGGAAAGGGAAGGGAAGATGGGAGAGGAGGGGAAGAGAAAGGAAAGGGAAGGCAAGGTGAAGGAGAGGGGACAGAAAGGGAGAGGAAGAGAAAGAAAAAGGGAGGGGAGGGGAAGGGAGGGGAAGGGGACTACCGGAAGGCTGAAAGCTAGACTAGCCCTGGCCCTGGTTACAAAGGCCCCAGGTTCCTAACGCTGTCTGAGGAGCACTGGAGTCAAAGCAGCATACTTGGAATACAGCTGCTGTGAGGATCCACCGGGGAAACCGTATCGTGTAATACAGACATCATTGAACCCGGCGAAGGAGATCTCAGATAACATGCAGAGAGGATAATCCTGGTAATCCAGAACCACAGAAATGGTTCAGCTGGTCTGGACAGAACAGCCACCCGAGCCTCTCTTTGTTGTAGCCTGTTTGCTGGTTTTGAAGCCAGTAAGAAAATTGAAACTTGACAAAAACAAGCAAAAGACAGGAGCACACATATTAGATTTAAAGGCCTGTGATTTAGATGCTGACGCTCGGGGGAAGGGAGTCACAGAAAACAATACGAGAAAGGAGGCAGTATTCCCCCAGCAGATGCACAAGAACAGTCAGACTGTCACAATCATGTGGCCCAAAAGTCACAAAAGTGTGTGCAAAGTTAGATGTTGGTGATGAGGAGAAAACAAGAACACAACAGCGGGCCCAAAACAGCATCAATGGTCAGCATCATAGAACTTGCCCGGGAGGTTCTGCATGTCTGACCCTTTAGGATGGCTATGAGTCAAAAGTGGAGGCTAATACTTTGAAGAAGAGAAGACAACTCCTCTCTCTCTCTCTCTCTCTCTCTCTCTCTGTGTGTGTGGTGTGTGTGTGTGTTGTGTGTGTGTGTGTGCCTGAAAGCGACTTCACAGGCTTCATCCTGGATCGCTCTATCTCCTTATTGCTTCAATTTGAGATTTCTCAAGCTCCTCCTTCCAGGGCAGGAAGTGCAGGCCACTGCCATTTCTGCCCTGTGTTTTTGTGGGACCTAGAATCTGAACTCAAGTCCTTCTACTGTAAGGACCTGAACCATCTCTCCAGCAGTGACAGCTCATTTCTTAATGAAGGTATAAGATGACTTGGCCCCATTGTTGTATGTTCCACATGTCTTAGGGACTTAGTAAGTGTTTTCTAAGAAAGGCCATACAGGCTCTGTGAGCTATGTGGTCTCTTGCCATGTCCTGTGCCAACCAGGCTAGTAAGATAAGATCCCAACCTGGAGAAGAGAGCATCAAGAAAGCACCTTCTGGAAACAGGACATGGCTTATTTTGAAATAAATAATAAAGATATGAAACATATGGGAATTGTCAGGTTCCCAGCCTGCTCTTTGGAATGCACGATTGCTAGGGGCCTGAACTGTGGGTAGGAACCACTCCCCTTCGGAGTCTTGCCTCTTATCTTTGACATACAAGTTCCTCTCTTTTTGTAATTGTGCATGCCTCCTATCTCTGACAAATGAGTTCTTCCCTTTTTTTGTGGATTGGGCGCCCTCCTATCTATTCCCAGGTCTCTTTTTTGTTTTTTCCCAAAAACTAGCCAGGTTATCACTTCCCCCTAGGTTCCTGCCCCAGGAACTGCAGATGTCAAGTAATTTGCCTTAACTCTTTTGTTTTCTGAATAAAAACCAAGCCAATTTTAACTTTAAATTAAATTCTAACTAGAAATTTCATGTTCAATCCTACACAGTAAATAGACTTGTTAGCCAGAATATATATGCTGATTTTAAAGAAATTAGAAAACAACTTCTAGAGTTCTAAAACATAGGTGGCTAAAATTCCCTAAAAAATATGACTCTTGTTAAACTAATTCAGAAATTCTACAAATATGAGACTATGTCATCTGTTCATTAAAATCAGTACACAACTATTTGTTATAGAAACATACATAATAGGAAATAATAATATAATTTCTAAAATTAATACACAACTATTTCTTATAGAGCACATAAGTTAATAAAAAATAAAATAAATCCTAATATAGTTCTTACCATTATAACCTAATATAGGCCAGCTTATATAATAACGCCAGAATCTGATATCCTCAAAAAGAAAAAATTAATGTATAATATGCACCCCCTCCAACAGATTCACCTTTCCATTTACAAGAATATATAAATAGATATAACACAAATTAATAAGAAGCTCAACCTCAGTGATTTTAACTAAATCTCAAATGAAGTCTTTGTTAAATACAACAATACAGACTTAGACCCTATGACTGTTTGGTGGGACATTGTAAAATAGATAAATTTAGAGAGACTGAGGGGCTAAGAAAAATCTGTTATAGGGCTGAGAAAAACCTGTTGTAGAGCTGGGGAAAAACCTGTTGTTATGTGATAAGGATTTGTTTGTGTCTCACCCTCAAACAGTGGGTTAAGTTCTTAAAGAATATTTATCCTAAAGGTGATTCCTGCTGATTAGAAGGATACATGTCTGTCTACAGGTGCAGCATTCTTTGCCCAAAAATTTTCTAGTATAAAAGCTGCTACCAAATTCCAATAAAATAGATTCAGATTCATGCAGCCCAGAGTTATTGTGTGTATCTGTCTCTCATCCACCGACTCTTTGCCACACTTGGTCGAGGGGAGCCCTGGATTGTGAGGTTGCAGCGTGGACTGCAGCAATCTCTGTCATACATTCTTTTTTTTAATTGATATTTATTTATTTTTTCCCCAATCATACAAGCTCAATAGGTACCCGGGTCCCCTCCATCCCTCCCTCTTTCCCCAGTCCCCCTTATACCATCCCCCAGCTTTTCCCCTTCCTTTCACCCCCTCCCTCCCCTTCTCCCAGTACCTCCCCCACATTCTTTTTTTTAACACTAAAAAAATGTAAAAACTAGGTAGCCTGAAGACTCCAGGTTATTGATCCACAGTTTTTAACAATAATAAAATAAGTGTGTGTGTGCATTACATATTAATATATGCCAAGGTTAAAATTCTTCATCGATCGTATTATGTCCTGTGGGGTGTGAGCAAGAAGTGAAGGAAGCATGTTAGGGGCTCTGGTTCTGACAAGAGCTCCATCTTCCTTGTAATTCAGCTGTTTGTATAATCAACATGCAGTCACTAAATTCTTCAAAGACATTCATTGCTGGAAGGGACTCCTAAGGAGCATTACTCTCTTTGGAGTTTATTCCCAGAACTTGGATAATGGTGGAACTGTCAGAACTCACTCACCAAGACAGTACAGACACTGAAAAGATTCCAGGATTTTCCTTTGATGTGCCAAACTATATTTTTCCAGTAAGCAGAGGGATGCTGAATGGATACTACAGCTATGACAACTCAGAGGACAGAGGAACACATGCACTGACAGCCTTTCCCTGAACTGTCACTCTCTGTGATCTGCCTGCATCCTTCACACTCAATCCCAGTAAACGGTTGCCGTATAGTGAGTGCAAGCCCCAGGACAAAGGGGCACCTGATGCCACCCATAATCTGCAAGTTCATGGAAAATAGGCCTGCAAGTCTAGGTTATACATAATACTCATAGGGGCTGGGTGTGGCGCAGTTGGTAGCATGCTTGCCTAGCATGCACGAAGCTCTGGAGTGCAGCCCCAGCACTGCCTAAAGTCAGACTGGTTGGCATATATCACTTGGGAAATAGAGGCAAAAGAATCAGAGTTCATGGTCATTCCCAGCTGCCTCAGCAAGTTTGGGGACAGCCTGGGATACCTGTCTTACTAAATAAATGAGTGTTTTTAATTATATTAATTATTAAAGCAATAAATAAGCATTTTAATGATTCATTAATAAATGATTACATTGAAAAATAACTGCTTAATTTAATAAATAATAATTTTTAAATTATTTTTTAAAGTGTAGCACTATTTGTTCTAAAGAATAAAGTCATGATATGACTGATGTCAACACTACTGAGAAAAGAAAAAAATTCCTTACTAAAGGGAAAATGGAAATAGGCATCTAATTCATTAATTTGTTGGATCGTTTGTTTATGAAGGAAGTCTATACACCTTAGTACCCATGTAGAGATCAGAAGACAACTTCTGGAGTCAGTTCTCACCTTCCACCTTGTTTTTGATACAGATTCTTTCTTGTTTCTGCCACTGAGCTTCATACACCAGGCTGGCTGATACATTCATTTCCTATCTCTTTCTGCATCTTGTAGTGGGGGTAATTTTTAGCTGATTCAAGAGGCTGGAATTCAGATCATCAGGTTTGGTGGCAAGAGTTTCTGCCCACTGAGCCTTCTTCCCAGTCCAAGGAGAATAGGCACTTGTTTCATTTATTTATTTATTTATTTGTTTGTTTGTTTATTTATTTATTTATTTATTGAGAACAGACACTTCTAAGAGAGCAGTTGGACAGAAGAATATACCAAAGTATCAAGTGCAAAGGTATCTGACAAAAAAATATGTAATCAGTGCATTTAAAAAAAAAGTTTTAAATTAAGTTCTTAAAGTATAGGGCTCAGTTGGGAAATTCTTGTGTGCGTGTGTGTGTGTGTGTGTGAGTGTGTGTGTGTGTGTGTGTGTGTGTGTGTGTGTGTATACCAGAGGACACTTGAGTATATGTACCCATTGTTGCAGTTCACCTACATGGTTGCTGATAAATCACCATCAAACGGCTAAGGGGAACAAGGGATTTATTTTATGATTACTGGTTACAGTTCTTAGTCCAGCTTGATGGGAGAGCATGGACCAACACCAGAGCAGAGGAAACTGGCCACACCATCACCACATAACAGCTGAGAGAGGGACATTCCTTATTTGCCAGACCAGCATGTCTGGCCAAGTGTATAGAAAAATGCCAACTCCCTCAACCAGCTCTCTGTATTTTATTCCAGGGCCTAATCCCACCCACTATAGGCTGGGCCCTCCCCATCAGCTAGACAATCTCCTGTAGGCTTACTCTGGGCCCAACTCAACCACTAATTCTCCACAAATGTGCCCAGAGCTCAAACCCTCAAATGTCAAGTTGACACTATGACACCCATGAAGGCCTAAGGGTGACTTCAGCAGTCATTCTGGATTGCTCTATCTCTGTATTGCTTTGCTGTGGAGTTTCCCAGGCTCTGCCTTCCAGGGCCAGAATTCAGAATTGCAGGTCAATGCCATATCTGCCCAGCATTTTTACTTGGGATCTGAAGATCTGAACTCAGTTTCTTTTGCTTGTGAGGCAAAGATTTTAAACATTGTGCCATCTCCCCAGCCCCTAGTTGGAAAATTCTAACAAAGATAACAGTTGAAAAACATGTATCTCCTCCCTACCCCCCACCGCAATTTGGGGAGTATTGAGCTTTGTCCCACCATTCATTGTGTTCACAAGTTCTGGCACAAAAGGCTAAACAAGTCTGTCAGGATGACTTGTGATGGTGATATGTGCTTTGCAAGTAATCAGAGTTGATAAATAATGTGTAAGCTCTCACTGGGTCTGGGAGCAGAAGGAATGCAAAAAATTCTCAAGGATGGTCCACAGGACTTGACAAGAAAGATCACAACTACTTTTAGAGTTGACAACTGAGTTTTATCTGAAAAAGTTAGAATTCTAGCCACAGAACTGATATGCTAATTATAATCCTTCTATTTGCATAATAACAACTGCCTTAGTAATACCTGCTCTGGTAATTACTGCACATTTGCACATTGCTGAGTGCTTTTACCTGTGCGACAGTATGTGATGCTTAGACACAAAACTTAGCACCACTCTTCAGGAACTTGGCTTGGGGGCACTAAGAGTTCACAGTCTCTTGCAGTGACCCTCCCTCCTGGTTGCATGTTCAGCCACCTGAAGAGCTTTTGATTAAAAATCATGCAACACAAAATACAGAGTAAAATCATCAGCAGCAGGTTACAGATCCAGCTCTATGCTGTGGCCTACAGCAGCTTCAGTTCTTTTCAGAAATCCCTCCTTGGGTGATGTTGGGATCATGACTTTGCCACAGAAAAGAATTTCAGGAGGAGTTAATATTGTCGCAGGGGAGGAGTTTTTACATCTCCAGGTACTTGTGTTCCGGAGTTGAAGATTGAAACCAGAACACATGAGAAGGATTAAGACAGAGTGTATTAGAGGAGAGAAAGAATGGAAGTCACCAACATGGCTAGCTCCAGTATTTGCAAACCGGATTGGAGGTTTTGATCCCTTATGTCTCATTGGTCTCCTCATGTGGGGGCCCAGCCCACTGGACCTTGTGGCCAACCTCATGTTGTTTCTTTTGAAGAACTTATATTATCTGCAGTCGAGAGCTCACCTTCATATCCTTTCATGAACACAGAGTTGGGGAAATATGAAGGATTAGAATGTGAAGGATTAGTCAGTTCTTCCAAATTCATAGGGTGTGTTCCTTCAAGGTAATCCTAGCAGTGGGGGATGACCTTCAATGACCTTCAAAGACCTTCCAGCAAAACCTGGTTCTAAAACTGCCTAAATATTTTCATATTTAGTAAGAGGTTATTAAGATAATATTTTAAGTACAAGGATTTAGAGGAAGAGACACACTCAGAGGAAACACAAGATACTCAAGTATGAGTGTGAACTTCTCAAGAGTCTCACTTAAGAGTTTCTACAATAGGGCTCTGGGGGGTTTTGAAATTACATATCAAAGGATTGCTAAGAAACTTGTTTTCTTTTCCACTTTTCATGTGCATGTAGAGGGGTGCATTGTATATGTATGTATACATGTATGTGTTTGACTTATGTAACTGTATGTGCTTGTGCAAATGCATGAGCATGAGTATGTACATACATGTGGAGGCCTGAAGCGGATATGGGCAGTCATCTTAAATCCCACTTCCAAGATATTCTTTTGAGGCTGGGTCTCTAATCAAATCTAGAACTTGCCTCTAGGGCTGTCTTGCTCTGGGGATTCCCAGGCTCCAGCTTCCAGAGCTGGAGTCCTCCTGCCTGATATTTTTATGTGGGATCTGGGGGATCTGAACTCTAGTTATTTTGCTTGTAGGGCAAGTGCTTTAATTGCTGGGCATCTCCCCAACTTCTAGGGTTAATAAGGAACTTAAAGAAGATCATAGGGTGCTTCTCTCTTCATCGGATGGGATTACAATTGATAAGGTAACAATACCTGAGATCACATGGGTTACACTGGAAGACAAGATGCTTTTACTCTAAGCAAAAGGTAATAGTATTATTTATGAGATCCCCAGAAAATATTTGGGAAAAGTATAAGACCATACTTTTTTTTAAATAATTTTTTTTAGTTTACTTTTGCTTGTATGTGTGTGTGGGGGGGGGGAGGTGGGTGTGTACCAGAAGGTACTGTGTGTGCCTGTGGAGGCCCAAGGGTGACTTCAGGAATCACCCTGGATTGTGCTACCTCTTCTTTGCCTTTGCTCTGGAGTTTCTCAGGCTCTGCCTTCCAGGGCCTGACACATAGTTCACACCCATTTCTGCCTGACTTTGTGTGTGTGTGTGTGTGTGTGTGTGTGTGTGTAATCAGGGTTTGGAACTCAGGACCTTCTGTTTGCAAGATAGAGGCTTAACCCCTGAGCCATCTCTCCAGCCCCGTCCTTAAGATCATATACACTCAGGTCTCAAGCTTGATTTGTTGCTATTTTAACGTTGTTATTTGAAAACACCTCTATAACATGGCTTAGGAGTAAAGGTCCGTTTTTCTCTGCCAAATAATGAATTATAAGGCAGAAAAAGAGTTGATAATTTACAAGCAGAAAATGACTGAACTTGCAGGAAATCTGAGAATACAAGCTGGGAATCCCAGCAGAAAATAAGCAGGGAAATTATGTTTAGACTTTGGCAGCAAAGCATAAAAAAGAGAAATAAGGAAAAGCTGCACTCTTTGCGCTTAGAGCTCCGAGAGCAGGTAGGTGGCTTGCAGTCTGCATAGTGGAAGCTCTGACTCCTGCCCACACCCATTGAGAAAAGGAGCATGAAGAAGGGGCTTCTGGGAAAGAAAATAAGCACAAGATTCTTCCATCTCTGTAGCACACTTCCAAGGAGTCAGATTCCCTGGGGGATAGGCCATCACCTGGCCAAGTGACCAACAGGTCAAGTTGAATTAACTTAAGGAAAGGATCTACCACAGGTCTCAGAATTCAGATTCTACTCCAGAGCCACCAGGGAAATGGGAGGCGGGACTTATGCAGTCCCCCACGACTATATCAAATCAACTTGGGCAGCTTCACAGTAAATTTGGCTAATTGTTCTAGAATTCTTGATTCTAAACTGGCAAGAGACTTCAGCCAAACTCCAGGTTGAGAGACTCCTTTCCCTTCCTGTGTCTTCTTAACTTATCCTGTCATTCAATCTGTCTCAAAAATCATTTCCACAGTCAAGCAATTGACATACCCATCATCTCACATAGGCACCTGTTATTTTCTTCCTGTGTATTGAGAATACCTGAAATCCACTCCTTTAGCAATTTTCCAGTGTACAACACAATATTATTAACTGTCATCTGTGATGTACCTTAGATTTGACTTACTCATCCCACAAAATTAAACTCCACATCTTTTTTTTCTTTCCATGAGCATGTGTGTATGCGCGTCTAATGTGAGTGCGCGTGTGTGTGTGTATATGTGCACATGCACATGAGTGCACATGCATGTGGAAGGTAATATTGGGAGTCATCATCAATTGCTGTTTCATTTTATTGTTTTGAGCCTAGATTTCTAATCAAATCCAGAGGACATCATTATGGCTACTTTGACTGGCCGGTTGCTGTGGAGATTGCAAGCTCTACATTCTGAGACTAGAATTATAGACAGGCATTTACATGGGATCTGGAGATCCAAACTCTGTCCTTTCGCTTGTGTAGCAAGTGCTTTAACTGCAGAGCCATCTCTTCCACTCATATCTTTTCTTAGCAAGATGCCATCCATTGTGATATGAAGTAATCATTGGAGACCTTTGACACAATGCTACCTCAGATACTGAGCTAAATAAAGCTCTTTTCTCTAAAAAATATTCTGGCCTCTAACATTTCATTACAGTAATAAAAAGCTGACTATTATAACCCTCACTTCTTCAAATGAGGAGACTTAGGGACTTAGAGAAAAGCTAAATAACTTCTCCAAGCTCTAAGAAGCAGGGCTGAGTCTGGAGCTCATAGCTTCCTAATTCTATAAATTCTCCACTATAACCTAGTGACTTTCAAACACTATTAATCTGTCAAGTGTAATAGAAATGTTTAAAATATTAAAAGAACAAGATTCAATTCTCCACTCATTCCATATTAGCAACTGTATATACAATCAGAGCTAAAAGTATCGATGTTCTGTAATCTATTTGACCACAGCCTCAAAACAAAGTACCTGAGACAATATCTTTGAAGAAACCATAACATTTGAAATCATGCTTTTTAACTATAAATAATCTTTAAATTTTACTTTTGCCTGTTTTAAACCACTCACAGATTGATCTATATGCAGAACTGTTCTAAAGCATGTTCATAACTTCATATAAAGAGCTATGAAGTTTCCATTGTATATAAAGCTATACAATGTGTATTATATATATACATTGTATATAAAGTACACAATTATTTGCATAATTTCAAAACTAAAAGCTGATTATAATTGCGGCAGTTGTGTGTGTGTGTGTGTGTGTGTGTGTGTGTGCAAGAGGGTACTTGAGTGTGCATGCCTGTGGAGGCCCAAGGAGTCTTCCTGGAATGCTTTGCTCTGAGGTTTCCCAGCCTCCACCTTCCAGGGTCAGAAATATAAGCCACTATTATATTCACCCAGCATTTTTACATGGGATCTGGGGATCTGAACTCAGACCCTTTTGCTTGTAAGACAAAGGTTGTAACTCCCAAACCATTTCCCCAGTCCCCATCTCAGATGCTTCTTAACCCCACAAGATCCTTGCTAATCACAGAACTTTAACATTTTTTTCTAAATTTTAAGCTAACTGACACAACCACTATTATGCTTAACTCAATGGCATCAATTACAATTAGCCACATTTATTTACCTACCCCAATGACATTACCTTTGGCCATATTAAGATGTCTAGATTATGAAGCTTATACCATGAACAGAATGCATTAACTCTTTTATTCTATTGTGTTCTTGGGCAAAGGAATAGTCAGCACTGAAACCCTCAGCTTTTACATATCTCATGCCATGAGTCCACTGTACTGCTCAGACCAGTGCTGGCTGCCATGTCATTTCTAGGACACTGTCACAGAAGCAGACTGTTCATGTCACAAATATGTACCTAGCGGGAAGATTGGAACCCAAATACAGAGACAGACAATCATTTCTCCGGAAGGGAAAGATTAACTCCAGGATCTTCCAGAGGCCAGTTCTAAGACTTTTATTTGCTATTTTGATAAATTGTCTGAAGGAAACATCATGTGATATGCAGTGTCTTGCAGAAAATGCCTAAGTTTTTCCATGTAGCAAATGTTTAGGTGAGTTGGGATTAACTGTAAACAGATTTTTGGAGGTTGTATGACATGGCCAGGAACTGATAAAAAAAAAAGAGAGAGAGAGGTTTTTTTTGTGTTGTTGTTGGTGGTGGTGGTGGTAGTGTGTGTGTGTGTGTGTATGTATCAAAATGCTTGAATGTGTATGTATCCGTGGAAGCCAAGGGTGACATCAAGAATTATCCTGGATGCTCTACTTCCTTATTGCTTTGCTCTGGAATTTCCCAGGTTCTGCCTTCCAGGGACAGAATTACATGGGATCTGGGGTTACCATCTCAGGTCTTTTTGCTCATGAAGCAAAGTTATTAACACCTGAGCTATCTCCCCATCCCATAAAAAAGAGTCTCAATGTCAAACATCAATCTTGGAAACTGTAATCTCGACTATTTACTGTTTATATATCTAAACATCCACAATCTCATCTTGAAATATCAATGCACAACTTCATATCACACACACACACACACACACACACACACACACACACACACTCCTTTTGTTCAGCTCCAGTATGGAAAACAGACTGTAAAGTTTATATTGACAAATCCTGGAATGAAGCAACTTCATCTATGTTGGGCTACTACATCATGTAATGGCCCTTTCCTCCTGGACAAAACGGCCCCATTTCATAAAAAGGTACCTGGAGGCACCTACGTGTTCTTCTCTCCACCCGAGATGGCGCCCAGGGTGTATGTGTTCGAGTTGGCAGGCTCCCGCTCCCCATATATTCTTCAGATAATTAGACCTCTTCTCTTACAGGTTAAAAACCCAGAGTGTCTGTTCCCTAGCTCATGCCCTAATGCCTCCCTGGTTTTACTGTATATAAGCTGAGAGAAAACAACAACCCCTGCTGTTCCATCCACTTGTATTGGGACAGCCTCTCTGCTCCTGCAATAAATCTTTTGCGTGCATGCAGCCTGTAGTCTTTACTGGAGCCAGACATTGAAAGGGGTTCATTAAGGAGTCCCTTCAATCTAAAATTTCCAACAAAATAATGTTGGGAACTAAATAGAAAAGAGATTATCGGCCTGGGGAGATGGCTCAGGGATTAAGACTGTGCCTTGCAAGCAGAAGGTCCTGATTTTGGGTCCCAGATCCCACATAAAAATACAAGGCAGAAACACTGAAAGGACAGCCAGCACTTCCCGCCCTGGTGGGCGGAGTCTGGGAAATCCCAGAGCACAGCAAATGAAGGTAGAAGCAATCCAGGATAATCCGGGAAGTCACTCTTGGTCCTCCACAGGTCCATACAGTGCTCTCTTTCTCTCTCTCTCTCTCTCTCTCTCTCTCTCTCTCTCTCTCTCTCTCACACACACACACACACACACACAAATAAGTAAATGAATGAATGAATAAATAAAGTTTTAAAAAAAGAAAAATTATCCCAAGCTCTAATGTGCAACCCCTAAAAAGCAACTGATTGCAATCAAGAGAAAGCATTTTATATGGCCACCCTGCTGCCACATGACAATAACCAAAAGGGACAAGAACCACGCCATCAGAAGGATCAGAAGTTCAGGTAGTTTAGCTACCTTGCAAGTAGCTAAGACGCCCCAGCTTGGACTACATGAGATTCTATCTGGAAAAAAAAAATCACCAAACAAAGAAATCTATCAATATATTTTAAAAATATATCGATACCCATTTCATGATAAGAGACATAAAGTACTGATGAAAATTAACAACACTCAACAAGCCATCTCGCCTGAGAGGATGAAAATGGAGGGTGATATTTTCAAAGGCTTCAGAATCATGACAATGTAGACAAAGTGAACATACCAATCAAACCTGATACTTCTTTTTTTTTAAATAAACATAAATATATTTAATATATGTCAAAATTCTTTTTTTATTAAAAATTTAATTATACATTTTAAAATTTTTTACCAGTTCCCTCCCTCCCCCCTCCTCCCCCCGAACCCCCTCCTCTCCCTTCCCATCCCCCAGTGCCTCCCCCCCAATTCCCAGAGAGTCCTTTATTGTGTACGCCTAACTCTCCACTGGGTCCTCCTCTCCGATGGCATATAAGGACCCAGTGGCATTTCCATAAGCCCTTTCTCTTGTTCCCCTTAAGCATAAGATCACTACTATGGCTGTCAATCCCTTGCCTCCAGGGGTCTCGGTGCCCTTAACAGATGCTAGACTTTATGAGGGCAACAGTGCGCTGGACATTGCGCAGGGCATGCAAAGTCCCATTATGATTGCTTTGGCCCCAACTATTGTTGAGAATCTTGCAAATCGTTGCTCCTCCCATCCTTTTGCTCTTACAATCTTACCGCCCCCTCTTCCGCAAATGTCCCTGAGCTCCAGGATGGGGAGAGATTAGGCTGGCCTAGTTCTATGTGATTGATATAGTCTCTGAAGTTCTGGATTGTGGTTTGTTGATTTTCTTTTGCAGTTTTGGTGCTCCTGCAATGCCCTTCACTCCATTCTGCTGGGCACTGTATGTCACCCCCTGGCCAAAGACAAAAAGCTGTTAAACTGGAGTCTTGTTATAATAGCACATTCAAGGATAGATGTAATAAGAGTAGGAAACCTCAGTGAGGGAGGGGTCCATCACCCATTTGCAAAATGATTACTTTTTATCTGCCAGACTATATGCCCTCCCCTTCTGGTGAGATCAGGAAAGAACGTCTGTGAACTTAACCAGACCTTGCAGACCTTGATGGAGGCCTATTTTCTCTGCTGTAACATGGTCCCCTCTCTCCTTGTTTCTGGTGTGACCCTCCTACCCCATCTCTCTTGTTCATAATCCTTGCAATTACTGTGTTACATAGGTTTACTTTTGAGTGTCTCAATGTGGGCTTACTTCTTAATGGTGAAGTAGCATGTGAATTTTGAGAAAGCAATTTTGGGCAAATAGCAAAATAGGTTCATACATTGTGCTGTATTAGTTTGTACCCTCTTGAGATACAATGTCTTCCCTGGCTAGATATCCCTTCACCTTTGAAAACACTTTAGGAAATAGAACCCCAAGAGGATGTCTCTATTTCATGGTCTTGCTTCTCCTAAAATCCAGTCATGCATGGCCCATTCCTTTAAAGTCAGACAGCAACTCCAGGCTGGGCTATGCACAGGGTTTCATCTTCCAGTTACACTTGACTGACTCAATGTGGGCAAGAAAAGTCCATCCTGGCATGGTGAGACAGCTCAGTGGGTAAGGCACTCGCTCACAAACCCAAAGTTCCCTCCTTGGAAGTTCACATGGTTGTGTATGTGTGTTCTCATCTCTCTCTCTCTCTCTCTCTCTCTCTCTCTCTCTCTCAATAAAATGTTGAAAAAATGGAAAGAAGTTAATCTTTCTTCTTTCTCTTTTTCTTTCTTTTTCTTCTTTTTCTTCCTTCCTTCCTTCCTCCCTTTCTTTCTTCCTCCCTTCCTTCCTCCCTTTCTTTCTTCCTCACTATGTAAAGAGACTAAGTGATGTGTCTATGTAGGTTTATAAGGCCCTATCTATCATAAGCTTTGTTTCCTAATCTACAGAAACTATGACTGGTGCCTGCTTACAGTAAGCATTTCAAGGTCTCTACTAACAAACCCAGATCGCTATTACTAAACCACAACACTGAGAGTAAAACAGATGTTACAAGTCTTTAACTCAGAATAAGAGGCATAAACTAAGAATGCCTTGGACAAACCTCAATGTGGGACCCTGTTAGTCCTGAATGACACACAAACATAGACTCTGAAGAGAACGTGGAAGACTGGACAATGGCTGTTCTTATGTGTTTGTTTATGGGTTCGAATCTCACAGATTCTCTGTAACACTAAGGTATTCCTGTTTCCCTGTAACATTAAGGTCAATTTGGTGATTTTTTTCAGTATCTCTGGGTGCTTCAGGGAAACTCACTAAAAATAAAAATGGCTTGTTACTTGAACTGCTAGGCATGCTGTCAACAGATTCAATCTTGGTCTCTGTAAGCGGTGCTTTTGAATGGAGAATCTTTCAAATGATGTACGGGATCATACCAGCCTCAGGGGACACACAATCTATAACTACAGAAGTGAGGATAGAAAATCTTGGCCACTTGGGGTAGGAGCAACAGATTTACAACTAAAAATGCAGGAAACCCAGTTAAACTTTAAATTTCTGACAAATGATGAATCATTTTTTAATATAGGTATGCCCCATTCAAAATCTGAATGTAAAATTCAATTTAATTAAGTGCCTATATTTTCATGTTGCAATCTACCTCCTCTCCAATAAAGTCCTGACAAGCCATGTCACTCCAGAGTTCTCTATGGGGTGTGTGAGGATTTTGCTTTTGAGTCAGCCTTCTCCCTCTGCCTCCTACCTTCTCTACTCCTCCGTAGACACTAATATCAAGTGATTTCCTTAAAAGCTCCTGTATTGAAACGTCATCTCAAAGTCGGCTTCCCACAGAATCTGATCTGCCAAAAGAAAGCATCAAGCTTCTGTTTTATTCAACTTTTGAAAAGTGCAGATCATGAAATTATTCCCCTCAAAATTCTTTGAAGCCTAAAATTGCAAAAAAAGCTTATGAAATGCATGTTTTAATGATTTTTTAAATTATTATTTTAGCCAGGCACAATGTTGCATATGTGACATCCCTATATGCAGAAAGTGGAGTCAGGAGGAACAGAAAGTCAAAGCCAACCTAGACTACATGACACCCTGTCTCGAAAAAATGTATTTACAAAAGTATCAATCCTCATTTTATGTCAACAAGGATAATGTGCTCATGAAAGTAAGTGCTTTTCAAAATGAAAACAGTACAACAAAATGAGTAAAAACTTTTATATTTTCACAATTCACAGCTTGCCAATCATGACTTGAGAGTTGGGGCTATGGCTCAGGTAGAATGTTTACCAGGCATATGTGAAGCCCTGGGTTGAATCTCCAGCAATGGAAAAAAAAAAAAAAAAAAAAACCCAAAACTATTCAAGTGGTGGTTTCTTAAGAACTATTTCCAATAAAAAACCTTAGTTCTATTTTTATGTTAAAATATGTATTGTCTGAAAGAAGACCCCAAGAGAGTGGAGACAAAGGAACATAGTTAAATAAATAAGGACATTGTTAAGAAAAGTCCTCAAATATTAAGACATCTGATGCTATCGATCGTCAGTTTCTTCCCTGTGCACTGTTGTGGTTTTACCGTGCTGCGCATGTGTTCCCTCTTATGCAAGGGTGGGGGTTAGGGGTTAGTAAGCAGGGGGTTGTCTACCTGGAAGCCAACTCCACTCTCTGCTGATGCCTAATCCTCATCTTCCCTCTCCTTTAACCTTTAAGCCTTTTCTTGTAAAAGGCTTTCTTTAAAAAAAAAAATAGTTTTTTATCTTTTGATAGGAGAGGATCTCAAAACTCAGACAAAATGCAAACTAATGCAATGGTAAAACAGTGAGATAGAAAACAACAGCCACTGGGAATGCAGAGTACTGCTGATCCTGCAGTATTCATCTGGAATCAGGCCAGCCAGATCCCTCTCCATCCTAAGACTCAGGGAACTTTGCAGAAGAGGGGACAGTTAGACTGTTAAGACCCCAAAGATGGGAAGGTCCACCACTGGACATGACATCCCACTGAAGGCAGAGCTGCTGCATCCAGGAACTCACTGCAGTGAGACTTGTCCTTACCAGACCTGCACAATGTCTGACAAACCCAATATGCCCACATAGACTAATGCAGATCTCAGAAGGAATACTTTCAAGCAGCAGGAGCCTTAGGAGCTAAGACCTGACATGTGAAAGGGAGTGAGTGCCCCTATCAGTGGGTGTGTCGGAGGAAGAGCCACTTGGTCTGCTAAAGAGGTCTGAACACCCACCAGAGCAGGTGACCCAGAGGGAACCCTGGAATCATAGAAGCAAATGGTCAGGAGTGGGAGTGGGACGGATTGATGAAGGGAGGAGTGAAAAGGAGGGAAGGATGGAGAAAAGGTAAGGGATAGGGAGGGAGGAGGAAGGAGGGGAACAAAGGAAGGAGGAAGGAGGGCCACACCAGAAACAAGGAGAGAGGGGACCATGTTACAACAGAGAAAATAGGCCTCCATCAAGGACTTCAAGTAAGTAATGAGACACCTGGTTAAGTTCACAGACTTTCGTTCCTGATCATTTACAACTGAGGGGGTATGATCTCACCAGAAGGGGAGGGCATATAGTCTGGCAGATAAAAAGTAACCATTTTGCAAATGGGTGATTGACCCCTCCCTCACTGTGGTTTCCTACTTTTATTACATCTACCTTTGAATGTGCTCTTATAACAAGACTCCAGTTTAACAACTTTTTATCTCTGGCCAGGGGTGACATACAATGCCCATCAGGATGGAGTGAAGGGCATTGCAGGAGTAGCAAAACTGCAAAAGAAAATTAACAAACCACAATCCAGAACTTCAAAGACTCTATATCAACCACCTAGAACTAGGCCAGCCTAATCTCTCCCCATCTTGAAGCTCAGGGAAATTTGCAGAAGAGGGGGCGGTAAGATTGTAAGAGCACAAGGATGGGAGGAGCAATGATTTGCAAGATACTCCACACAAGTTAGGGCCGAAGCAATCATAATTGGATTTTGCATGCCCTGTGCAATGTCCAGCACACTATTGACCCCACAAAGTCTAGCATCGGCTAAAGGCACCAAGATCCTTGGAGGCAAGGGATTGACAGCCACAGTAGTGTTCCTATGCTTAAGGGGAACACAGGAAAGGGTTCAGGGAAATGCCACTGGATCCTTGTACATCATTGGAGAGGAGGGCCCAGAGGAGAGTCTGGCATGCACATTAAGGATTCTCCAGGGATTGGGGGGGGGGGAAGCAGGGGTGTCGAGGGGAGGAGGAGGGAGGGAGGGAACCAGTGTACCTACTAAGTCTGTATGAGCGGAAATAATAATAAAAAATGTTAAAAAAATTATTACTCATTGTACTTGTACAACTAGGGAAAAGATATAAATAAATAAATAAATAAATAAATAAATAATTTTTAAAAAGAAAAAATATGTATTGTCTTTCTCATACTTAACAGATGGTTATTTTCAACTATATTCACTTTTTATTATATTTATTTTTCCCCAATCATACAAGCTTAATAGGTACCCCAGTCCCCTCCCTCCCTCCACCTTTCCCTAGTTCCCCTTCCTTTCACCTCCCTCCCTCCCTTTCTCCCAGTGCCCCCCTCTTCCTCCTCCCATCCCCTGGAGCATCCTTTAGTGTGAATGTGAAACTTTCCTCTGCGTCCTGCACTCTAGTGAGGTGTAGGGATTCGGTGGCATTGCCCAGATCCCTTTCTTGGGCTCCCCTTTAGTATGGGAACAACTATTATGACTGCTAATCCCTTGCCTCTAAGGATCCTAGTGTCTGTGATCCATCCTAGACTTTGGGGGGTCACTGACATGTCAGTCATTGCACAGGTCATGCAAAGTCCAATTATGGCTACTGTGGCCCTAACTTGTGTGGAGTATCTTGTATATCGTTGGTCCTCCCCATTTTAGGCTCTTACAATCTTACTGCCCCCTCTTCCACAAATTTTCCTGAGCTTTAGGATGGGGAGAGATTTGGCTGGTCTGGTTCCAAGTGATTAATGTAGGAACTCTGATGTTCTGAATTATGGTTTGTTGCTGTTTCAGTTTTGCTTTTCCTGTACCACCCTTGGCTCCATCCTGATTGGTACTGCAGATCACCTCCTGGGGAGCAGGGGATCCTCCCTGGTCCAGATCCCAGGTGAAAAGGAAATATATTCACTTTAGAGGGATCATATTTATGATATACAGTGAGGCAGAATTCCAGGGCTAATTCCAAATTCCAAAGCCCTTATGTTTAAGGCCCCCACCTCAGCTGTTTAGGACCCCCACTTCAGCTGCTTCTACCTCTAGATTTAGTTGGCAGTAGAAACCAAGACTGACTTAACCACACAGCACAACCTGTTCTGCAGAAGTCATCTAACCACCCCTCCAAAAAACACCACTCCCCTTTTCTCCCTAGGTCTGTAGAGTTAGCTAAAAGCCGAAACCTACTTGAAAAAAAAAAATTTTTTTTCTGCTTCTCTAATGTCTGCTCACTTGCTTCCACTTTCTGTCAGAATAAGAAGCTACTCAACCTGCTATTTGGGGTTCCAGTCTTTTACAAGACCTGAGCTGTGAACTTACCAGAGAAGAAGACTTCTCTTTCTCACACATTCCTGGTGTCAAATCCGTTATTCTAGAGAAATTCCCACTAACGCTTGTGTTAGATTTTTCTATGTTTTTTGTATACTTTATGGTACAGTTGAGCCCTTGTATAATCAACACATCCAGACATTCATTTCCTTCACATGGAGTGAATTGTATTACCTTTCAAAAAGAAACGAAGGTGGTCAATCTTTTATTTATTTCATATATTTCATATTCTAAGTCAAGTGGGCAATCTTCAATTATGACGTCCTTTTGGGAATTTGAGGTCCATTTTGTGATGATTTGCTTGACTAAAGGGTTTACAGGAAATGCATTTTAGCAAAAGCCAAGAGCTGCTGAGAGCAGCAGAAAGGCAGGGCTAGCAGGAGCAGGAACGCAACTCACAACTGGGAAAACAGGGTCAAAGGCTGGTCTCAGCATAATCACGGGGTGGGGGGGAGAGGTGAGGGGGGGTGTGCTGCACCCTGCACAGTGTCAGCTGCTAGATTTCAGGATTTGTATTTAGTGGAATGTTTATTAGGTCAGTATAAATTATTAAAGGAAATATCAGACTTGGCATAGATCTCTAATATTTGAGGGTATTTATATCACAAAAGAAAAACATGGCATCTTATAACACAGGTCTTAGGATGGGTTGCAGTTTGGTGACAACCTAGAACAGTATCATACTTTTCTCATTTTCTGGGATATTTCTCAGAGATAGAGCAACACTCGTGAGTCAAACAGTCAGCCCATGAGGCGAAGCATATGCAGAAGATGGACTGTAATTGGCTCTATCACTGTTGGCATTCATATTCCTTATGAGATAAAAAGAGCTTTCTTTTCACATACCAGCAAGATTTCATCTATTTCATTGGTTTCTATCATCACAGTAGAGAAATGAAATACAAGCTCTGATCAACCACATGATGAACACAAAAGCAAAACTCTAGCCCAGCACTAAATTCTACATAAAAGTGACAACTGTATCTGGAAATACTAGTTGACAAGGTCATTCTGCCACCATTCTATAATGCACCACACTGTATTGTACTCTTCCTAGCCTTAGACCCACTCTGTGACCATCTCATCGCCAACTGCTCTTGCCCTCTGTAGCAATACGTTGCTTCTCTAGAATCTATGTCTTAGCTACTTCTTTCTGTGTGTCAGCATTGACTATGGGGACACACCTCCCAGGCATAGCTTTGGCAATCACTGCTCATGTATAAAGCCACATTAAGCAATTCAGAAGCCCAACCAGGAGCTGTACAGAAATGCCATGAGGTCAGGTGAAGTGGTGACTAAGGAGGGCAAGCTAGGACAACGACATTGCCAGAGCAAGTGCCCCAGGGAGCCTCGGTTCTCAGAAGGAGAGTGCTGAGAAGGAGAGGCAATGCCTCCAACAAATTTGGCCACCTGCCTATTTGGCCTGAGATCGGGCCCATCTGCAGATTCTGTTGGCCACTCCTGTGCTCAATGCCAGATAAAAACCTCTTCTGTTTTCACTGTTACTAGAGCAATGGGAAGGTATGTCATAAAAATAGCATAGGACAAAAGAAGCCTGATTATATTTAAGATGAGATAAAGTTTGCATAAGCTGACCAAGGTCATGGTATGGGGCAAGTTGGGAGTCACAAGTCACAGAACTCAGCTTCCCTCTCAAAGTAGGAATTCCCAGTACGAGGACTGTCATGTCGAATACCTACAGAGACCAAGCAATAATGGAAAAGGTCAAGGTACCAGACAATAAGAAATGGAGGCTCATCAGTTTCATTACATGTTACCACAACAAAATACCTGGTTCAAGGATCTTATGGGAGGAAGGATTTATTGCAGCTCACAATTCCAGGTTTTCAAGTCCATCACAGAAGTCGCAGCAGCACGAGTCACAGGGAACCGGTGACATCAGATCCACAGTCAAAAGCAAAAGACAAAAGTTAATTGCATAGATACTAGTGCTCAGTTCTCTTCATTCTTATACAATTATGGATCCTCTGCCTAACTTCTGGTTGAGCCCTTAATGGGCTAGACCTTCCTAAGTCAACTAATGTAGTCAAGACCACCCCTTGTGGGCATGCCCAGAGGCCAACCTTTAGAGAATCCCTCTCAGGTAAGCTCAAAGATCTCTCTTAGGTAACAAGTTGACAGTTTGATAATAAATTCTAGTCATCACAGGTGGGACTGGGACAAACAGATAAACACACCTTGTCTGCATGAAGCAGCCTCTTCAGAGCTTCAATTATTAGGGGACAAATGAGTCCAGTGCGTGAGATTTCCAATTTTCAAAAGAAACTAGGAATTCATATTTGGAGTGATTTTTAACATTTTAAATTATTAACTGTCTATCCTGTTCTAAAGCACTCCCTGCAGTCAAGAAAAAGCTGAACCATGGCCTAATATTCATTGCAACAGCTCTAGTATAGAGTTTCTCCCTACATTGAACCAAAGACTGTATGGAAATGGCTTCCACCTTCTGTCATATACTTTTATTCTATGGAATAGCACACAATAAACTTGTTCCATTTTTCCTTTTGATTCTCAAAGTGTCTTTCCAAAACAATGTCTAAGTCTTTACAACTTAACTTTTCTTGTCCATCCACTCTCTACTCCCCACATTATCTTTTTACATCTGTTGATCACTGGGTCATGACTTTCTTCAACTTATTTTCACCTTGCTCCTTCTCTGGGACCCACAGAGACTCTCTATTGATTTTCATTTACAGTGTGCGACCTACAGTTACCTATTTACATCATCCAGTCTAGTCTTTCTGCTCTAACAAATTGTTAGCAGGAAATGATTTTTCTTTCCCTGGGGTTTCTTTCCAAGGGGGGTAGAAATCTATTACATTCTAAACTCCAGGATTCTCTCTGTCTCTTTACTCTTCACACTACTAGGTTGTAGAGATGATTTATCTGAAGGCTAAATTGGAGCAGAATAAACTGAGCATGCTTACATCAGCTTTCCTCTTTCTTGTTCTGAGATGTCTTTTCTCCTGCTAGACTGTGCTCCCCATGAGCAGATGGAGAATAATCTCTATGGGTAATAGAGTGATGTTTGGGCCGCCATCTGTCTTTCAACTTGTACAGAACACAGTTGCAGAACTGGGGAGCTGATTATTGCAACCTCTGAAAGACAACCGATTTCTTCACAATCCAGGAGAGTCTGAAATTATGGCATTTTTCCATTATGGCAAGAAGTAACCTTAGATAACACTTAGATAAAGCTCCTCTTTACCACATGTTAAAGAGAGGAAAAGTAAGTCCCAGAAATGCAGTGACTTACTACTCCCAAGCTAGTTGCTAAATTTTACTGATTTTTTAATTTTTTTATCTACCAATGTATTAGTCCATTGCTTGATGAGAGAGAAATAAAAGGAAAAGCACATACATGACTCATGGGTGGAAGTCACAAGACAACATTCAGAAGTCAGTTCTTTCCTTCTACCATGTGGACTTTGAGGGATCAGACTCAGGTCACCAGCTTTTGGAGCAGGTATCTTAACCACTGAGCTACCTCAACAGTCAGCTGACTGAATGTTTAAACTCTGAACCTGACTTCAAATCCCCATAACACACTTATAAACCATGCAAGCATTACAACCACCTATAATCCCAGCACTGTGGAGGTATAGACTTTGGATCTCCAGGTCAAGCTGGTTAACTAGCCCTGGGCTCCACTGAGAGACTCTATCTCAATAAATAAAGTGGAGAGTGGTTGAAGAACATACACAATGTAAACTACAGGCTTCACATACACATGCACAAACTTGTACATACACTTGTACACATATACCACACACATGTGAACACTCACACACATGTACACAAGGAAAAAAAAAGTTGTCTAATGGTCTAGCATTCTGGCAATTTTATTTTTTGTTGCAATTGTCTGCTTTGGTTTTGTTTGGCAGATCTCATTATTGTTACCCACACTGGCCTCTAACTTATGATCCTCCTGATTTGGCAGTTATCACTTTAAAAAAAAAAAAAGAGCCATATTAGAGACAGTGTTTTTTGTTTTTTGTTTTGTTTTAGAAAAACAGGACCAATGACAAGGAATAAGCTCATGTAATGAGCTAAAAGGTGGAGTACCAGGACAGCCCATGGTGTCCGATACTATCCAAAAGCCAGCAGTCTCAACACCAAAAAAGCCAATATTTAAATCTGCATTGAGGCCCTCCCTGAAAGACTTTAAGCCACCTGAAGCAGACAAAAATCCTCCTTATTCACAGGAGATTCAGAGCACAGAGTGATTGGAATAGACCACCAACGTTAGGGAACACAATCTGCTCTACTTAGTTTACATATTCAAGTTTATGGCATCCTGGAAGACCAGCATAGACACATCCAGAATAAAGTTTGACCTAAAATATCTGGGTAATTCATGGTCCAATCAAGTTGATCCATAAATCAAATTTTACAAGTATACCTCTTCTCCACTGTGTATGCATATAAATACATTTGAGCCATGCTAATCTCTTACAAAAGACAGATAATAACAAGACCATAATTCTCCCAAATATGATATACATGACATCTAGTATGCAACTGACAGTACATTGCCCCATCCTAGGAAGAGGATGTAAAGTCCTTAGCACTGTTTTCTCTTCTTGACATCTCAAAATTTAAATACTGAAATGTATTTTTTTAACTCAGAATATAGGTATACAGAGAAACCTGCTGTTGGCCAGAGGTGGCTCCCCAGTGTTTTTAATTATCCAAAGTCCATTGATTCCTAAGGCCAGCATGACTACACACCTATGCTATGTAGTATTTTTTTAAAACTTTATTTATTTTTCGTGTGTGTGTGTGTGTGTGTGTGTGTGTGTGTGAGAGAGAGAGAGAGAGAGAGAGAGAGAGAGAGAGAGAGAAGAACTGTGTGTCCCTGTAGAGGATTCAGGAATCATCCTGGATTGCTTTTATCTCCTTTTTGTTTTGCTCTGGGATTTCCCAGGCTCCTCCTACCAAGGTTGGAAGTCAAGGCTGCCACTATGTCTGCCTAGCAATTTTACATGGGACCTGGGATCCAAACTCAGGACCTTCTGCTTATTTTTTTATTATTATTATTTATTCAATTGTGTGTGTGAATGTATGTGTGTGTGTGTGTGTGTGTGTGTGTGTGTGTGTGTGTGTGTGTAGAACCACGGGTGAATTCTGGAGCCACCATGGATCGAGGAGGCCTCCACCTCCTCCTTGTTTACTCTGCTCCGGGATTCACAGGCTCCGCCCTACCAGGACCAGAAACACAGTCTGCCCGGGCTTCCGCCAGGCGTCTATATGTGGGGTCTAGGATTTGAACTCAGGACCTCCTGCCTGCAAGGCAGAGGCTTAACCCCTGAGCCACCTCTCCAGCCAGGACCTTCTGCTTATAAGACACAGTCTTAAACCCTGAGCCATCTCTCCAACCCCTGTGTGTATAGTATTGATAAACTATCAAACACTTGGTCTGAAGTTCAAGGCCCATGATTTATTTATCTTTATTTCCCTAGATCTAAGCAGAAAGTTATAGCAATCAAAAATATTTGATGAAGGACACATAAGAACATGAGGCTCCTGACAATAGGGGTTGGGGAGGCACAGGATTCAAATAGTCAAAGTTCCTATTAAACTGACTATTCCCAATCATCTTGATCAGGAAACTTGATATGAATGGATAGAGTTTTATTTAAACAACAATAAGCATGTAACAGTGTAAGACAGTCGCACATTTGCTGGTTAAAAAAAATACAAACAAGTTCCAGTAGTCTAGAATATGAACCACATTTTCATGTCCTTGGACTTTTAGGAATTTTTCCTGAGGGAAATTTCAATCATTGAACAAGAGGGCATTGATGGAGCAAATTATCATATGATGTAATTTTATAAAGTGGTTTTAAACTTCATTTGCAAGGAGTTTTGGTGTAGCAGAGAAAATTCCATTACTGCATTATTAGATGAGAGAAACAGAACTCAAATTCATCCATTTCAAATATATACATACATATACTGTTCGATATCCATTGGATGACAACTGAGTCATGAGATTATGGTCACAATTGTTTTCTTCTCTTTACCTTTTTATATCTTCTTGATTTTTCCACAACAGTATTGTTTTATTTTTAAAATCCCAAAATATTATTTAAAAGCATATCTATAGAGTCTGTAGTGAAACAAAAATATTTTCATAGTAAACAAAGCCAAGATGTACAAGTGCATGTATTATATGGCTACACCCCACTTACTCTGATGGAATATGCACGTATATAAAGGAGGGCAAAGTCCAAAATGAGAACTACAGACATCTCTGGTAACAATGAGTACATCTCATTTGTTTCCCAACTTTTCAGCACGTTTAAATTTTATACAGTGAAAACTTATTAATTTTATGGTAACAGGAAAACATCTGGAATTGTTCATTCAAGGTTCAATTTTTTAGCTAATCTAGATAGATTTTCTAAGTAAAAGATTAAGTAAAGTTGGAGAGCTAATTACATGTAAGGAAGAAATCTTTGGCAAAAACAAAAACAAAAACAAAAAAAAAGAAATCTTTGGCTGAGGCTAAATCAGCCGCATTGTTCGCTTTAAAAGACCCCTTTCAACTCCATTTTCATAATGTAAGTCTGCGGTCACAGTTCGACTTGAGAACAGCAGTTAAACTCTGACATTTTCTCCACTATCATAGTGGCTCTCCTCCCCATCCCAGCGACTCACAGTTAAGGCAATTTTTTTTTAAACTCCCAAGTACTTCCGGAAACAAGACGCTGCCACTGGACACAAGGCTAACAAATCTCTACTGTCTCTGGGTCCTTTCCATCTTCACACGTTTTGCTGACAGTCATTTATCAGATAGTGACGGGTGTGAGAGGTTTACACACCCAGGAACCTTGCATCTGGTCACAGAGGCTAATATTCCGTTGATCCGAGTTGACATGCTCTGGCCACATGGTTGACGTTGCCTCCTCTACAGTAAGTTTTGCCCCATCTGGAATATCTTTCACACACTTCCGGCCTCTGAGAGCATGCACGCGGTGAGCCGAATACTGTCTGACACTACCTCAGTGCAGTTCAAGATGAAGCAGCTGCGGGTTTCTATTGTTAGGCCACAAGGAAGAGAAGACAGGAAGGTCACAGGGGGCTATCAAAGTACAGAAACGTTCAAATGCTGGAGCATTTCTTTAGGCTGTCATCTCCAGATGGTTTTTATACTTAAATATGCTGAAAGTGAAAAGAAGAAATTGTGATCAAACAGTTGTGTTTCAGCTAGTGATAATTAGTTTAATGATGAATACTTTCTTCTCTACTAATGAAGCCTTTAGAACAGGAGCGAAAAGTATTTACCAAGAGGCCGCCTGCCTTCCCTGGCCTGAGGCCAAAAGGCTGAATTGCTTTCCATGCATACAAAGGTTCTTTGACATGTTAGGAGATTCTTTGAAGTTAGTCTGAACACTCTTCTCTATTATTCCCATTCACAGGTTCTGAAATTGAAGTGAAAACTAGAATGAACATAGATTAAATAGCAAAGGCCTGTGGAGTAAATATGATGAATAGAAGAAAGGACACTGTGACAGAAGAGACCAATTACCCACAAATGTCTAGTAGCTCTCTTCTTTGGTCACATAACTAAACTGCACTATTTCCCAGCTTCCTTTGAACTTAGGAGGGGCACAAGGCCGAAGTCTGGCCACCCAAATGCAGGCAGCAGAAAGAATCATCACTTTTAAACCCAGACCATAAAAACTTCCTATGTGCAATCCTGTGTAGCTCACCTCACTTTCCAATGGAGAAGCACTCGGGATTTTTTTTTAATTAAGAAACAAGATGGCTTGGTGTGGTAGTCCACACCTGCAGTCCCAGCACCTGAGAGAGCGAGGCAGGATGATTGCAGAGTCTGAGGCCAGCCAATTTGAACTACACAGTGAGACCCTTTCTCAAAAAGAAGAAAAAGGAGGGGGAGGAAGAAGAAAGGGGGAAAATGAAGAAAGGAAAGAAACAAGAAGGGAAGGAGGGAGAGAGGAAGGAGAAAAAAAAACAAGATATGAAAGGACTGATAGAGGAAACCTACTTGCTTCTATGCTTTCATGTTTGCATGAGCTAAAATTCAATCTTATTACATTCAGTCACTGAAGTGTTTAAATGTATGTTGTAGCAATTAGCCAAGCTTAACCTAAACAGGCTCAATTATGAGGCAGGCAGGCAGGCATAAGAAATACCTTAGCAACCTGGGACCAACTATGGCTTGGTCTATGCACATACCCTTCCCCGAACAATGCACCTAGCAACCTGTTAGCAGCTAAGACCCCACCTGTAGTGAGCTACATGCATGCTTCATACACATTTGAACAATGAAATTAATTTCTCCTCCCTTTAATGACCATCAATCAGATTTAGACAGCTTTTAATCAAACACATCCTGAATGGAGTATTGTGGGCAAAGGGCCAATCCAACCTGAACTAGTTTTGAGCGTATGCACAATAAAGTAAACTGTGTCCTCAAAAGGAAATTTTATGAAGAATCTCCTATGTACCATTTACACCTATGTATAATTGGACATGTAAATTATTCAAATCAGGTGCATTATGGGAAGGAAAATGTAGAATGAACAGGGCCTCTGTAAGCCAAGCCTGACAATCAAACTAGAGAACCACCCAACCCATGTTCCTTAGCAATCCAAATCCTCCTCCTCTGGAGCCTCATAAAAGGAAGCCCTCAACAATAATCATGAAGGACCTTCGAGAATCTTCACTCACGTGTCTGCTATCAATCCTGACAATGTATTCCTTTTTGGTCTACATATCACTTTGCCTTGAATAAATGTTTCACAGTATTTGCAATCTATTGGGCTTGTATTTTGTTCTTTCTTTTAATATTTCTTGACTTTATTTTGGTGGGAAGAAAGCAGAAACATGCACCATAGCACTCATCTGGAAGTCAGGGACAACTTTTACAAGTTGGCTCTCTCCTTCCACCATGATCGCTCTGGGATTGAACTTAAATAACCAGATTTGTGTGTAGGCACCTTCAACCCCAGAACCTCTCACCAACTCTTAATTTAGTTGAAAAGATCTTGAAAAAGAGCTCAAGAACCTGGAAAAACCTGACCCAGACCCTGACCACTGGCAGCAATTACATATGTTGAAGCAATTATTGAAACAAGCACCATAAAGAAATTTGCCTGTGTCATATCCATGAGGACAGAAACTTAAAAATGGCAAATCCTGCATCTTCAACTCAAAGCTAAATAATTCAGATTTCTGTTTCATTTAACAAGTTGCTAAATTATTATTATTCTACAGATTTGGCTAAGCTTTAAAATCTCATTTACATCGTTTGGTGGCCATGAATCTGAAAACTGTACGTAATTATGCCTGCACCATGATTAGATCTGAGGAAGGCATTAATGGAAGAGGTAACATTTTAACTCAATCTTAATATATGAGTAAGAATGAAGCAATCTGATTAGTATCCTAGGACTTTAACCCAGAAAGAGTTCTTACAGATATAGAAACTGGAATCCAGAGAAGATAGAAATTGTTCAAGGTCATACTGTGCCATAGCCATCCTTGGAATAGTTAAAAAAGCCCTAGTTGCTGTATTTCCTATGTTCCCCATACCATGCCCCCTAGGAAATTGTAAGAGTTCTCTGATTTGCCTGTCATAAAGCAGTGACTGCATGAGCTTTCAAATATTTACTCATATACACACTTTAAAACTGACTTGAGTATAGGGAGGCTTCTAGATGAGCTGGAGAGAATTTCTGATATAACCACCTCCATAATTAAGGAATAAAATCTCATCCTTGATTTCTCCAAATTATGATTATCTAGCTGTCCATGCTAAGCGCAGTTAATCTACAAACTTGGCTCCTCCAAGTGGGATGCTTCATGATATCCATGTCCTGGTTATGTTCTCCCAACATACTTGTCACCGCCTGCACAGATTACAAGAGAAGGTTTTCTAAAGAGAAATATTTATGCCCACTCCTTTTGTTTCAATGGTTAAAGCTTTTGCCTTGCAAGCAAAAGGACCTGGATTTGAGTCTCCAGATCCCACATAAAAAAAATTCCGGTAACTATGGCAGCAACCTGTATTTTTGGCTCTGGAAGGAAGAATCTGGGAAACCCAAAACCAAACTAATAAGGTGGAATAGTAATCCAATATGGCTCCTGAGGTCACACTTGGGTCTGCATAGGCAGACACACCCATATGCATTCTTGTACATACACACCCACACACATACACCCACCAAGATGCAAAACACATACATCCATGCACACAGGCGAAAAAAAAAAGAATACAATATATAAGACTTGTATCAGCAGCCCCTTGGGGATTCTAAGACTTTCAAACTTGGACTTGCTTCTGCGTGTGTGTGTGTGTGTGTGTGTGTGTGTGTGTGTGTGTGTGAGATATGTGTATTCCATAGAATAGGGAAAGGAGGGAATGAAAGAGGATATATAGATATACATAGAAAAAGATGATAGATACAGATATTGATGTATAGATATATATTCAGAGATTCTGTCTCTCTGGAAAAATCTAATTCAGTCCATAAAGTCAAATGTTATAAAGGCGTCTGCCATAAGTGTTCATCAGATACAAACATTAGTTCCCAGTTCAAATGAGGTACAACTTTAGTCATTTTGAGCCTAAAACTAGGATATCTAAAAATATGCATTATCAGGAAAAAGTAGATTAATGTCACTATTATACCCTTCGACAACTCTATAGAAGAAAAATCTCATATACCTCACCCCTACCACATCACCTCCATCCTGGCAAAGAAGAAAGCAAAGAAGTTATGAACAAGTCATGGAATGAACTGGGTCCCAGAGGTGAGGCACAGGTTAGCAGCCTTGGGTACAGAGCCTAAGTTGAGCAATAGAGAGTTTTGGCTCTATAATGGTGGATAAGCCAAGAGATAATTCTAATAATGAATGGGGGAAGTCAGCAAACCCGAAGGGTGGCAGAATGGATGTTGACATAAATGATATTTTTTTAAAAATACTCAATTTTGTAGATTCAAAATAAGAAGAAAGGTTGAGGTGAGGTGAGGGAGGCTATTAATCTAAGAGTTGAGTCATCTTATCTAGCAGCCACAGGCCTATTGCAAACATTTGGGTTGCATATACAAATCTTCTTATAGGACTTATCGCAGTGAGAAAGGGCCATGTCTTAATCATCTTGTATCTCTAGTCCCCAGAACTGTACACAGTACACAGCAGATCATTAAACACTGGCTTAGGAACATTATGGCAATCAGAAATAAGTGAACAAGTTACCATGACTGCAACTGGAATCAAATATGCATTAAACAGAGTTATGGGTTATTATTTAGAATGGTCCTTTATGTGTAAGTCAAGCCTAATTGCTGTAAGACAGGCTGAAAAAATCATTAGTAAAAACTAATGGTAAAAATATGAGTCATCCCAACTGAAATCAAATCTAATTAAAGTTATTTCTCAAACTCAAGGAGGGGGTATGCCCAGAAAAACACTTAATCAATGGTGGAGAAGTGTGAGAAAGAGTCCTTGATGATTACAGGAATCGATTCATCTCCTTGTCCCTTCCATGTGTTGAACGCTAAGTGGGACAGTATCATCTTGTCCTCCGAGTGACAGATTCGGACAAAGAACACAAACACCAAGAGCCCATTTACTTGGTTCAAAAAGGTCTCGCTAATTATGTGACTTCTCCTGAGACCTTTCTTAACGAGCTCCCTGAGGTTGCTAGGATAACACGCCCAGCTTGCGGTGTGTAGACCTAGGAAACCTTATTGATCTCACAGCACCCACTCCGGGATTCAGCTCTGATAAAGGCTGTAGAAATTATATCTTTCCACACCACAATATATTTTACAATTTCTGCACAGATTGATTTCATCCTCTCTCCTATCACCTTTGAGCCAACACTTCAGAATAATTAGAAGGACCATTACTGGGAAAAAATGGTACACATGACTGTAAATATAACCTTTTTCAGTTTAGTTTCTAAGATCTGAGGAAACATATTCAGGAAATGCATTTTCTTTTTTACAGTTTTATAGTTATATAGTTATGTGGTTAACAAATAACAAGTAGTTAACAAATTAAAAAAGTTATATAGTTATATAGTTAACGAATAAAAATATACATTTAAAGGTTGGGGAGATTGCTCAGTGGCTAAGGCCTCTACCTCACAAGAAAAAGGACCTCAGTTCAGATGTCCAGATCCCATGTAAAAATGCCAGATGGACATAGTGGCAGTTATATTCCAGCCTTGGAGGTCAGGAAACCCCAGAGCAAAGCAATAAGGAGGCAGAACAATCCAGGATGATTCCTGGTGTCACTTTTGGGCTCTCACCAGGCACATACACTCAAGTGCCTTCTTATACATACTTACACACACACACATATACACACACACACAAGAAAAACAAACAACTATATGAAACAATATGTTTATTTCCAGCATGCCTGATATTTTGATATATGCATACATTATGGGGTGATTATCACAATTAAGCTGATTAGCTGATTAACATGCTTACCATTTCGCATAGTTTTTTTTAGTAAAAAAAAAAAAAGTTAAGATCTATTTTCTTAGTATCTTTCAAGTGCCCAATGCAGTATTATTAGCCATAGGCACCATGTACATATTAACACCGAGAACTAATTCTTCCATTCAATTTGCCCCTTCTGGAGTGTTGTCTACTCTTCTCCTTAGTTCAGGATTGGGTTCATGGGCTTAGTTAGTTGGAAATTCCCTAGCCCAATTGTGGTTCTGTCATCCAATTAAGCCAATGGAGGCTAGCTCTGGACATTTTTCTAAGACAAACAGGAGAAAAACCTCCTTCCCATCTTCCCACTAAGAGATGAGAACTTGTCTGAGAAAAGAGCAAATGCAGAAAAAAAAAAAGCAAAAGCTGATAGAAGAAGAAACAGAATCTTCATCTACTCTTCAGCTTCCCAGGAAGACATAACGACAAATTTTCTTTCCTACTTAAAGTCTTCTGGTGTTGGCTTTTCTTTTGAAACATATCTAAACCTTGAAACATATCTAAATCTAAGGGGATGTGGATGTCACTAAGGATTGGGCGAATATTTGAAAGGATATAGGAACCCACTCAGAATCTCAGAGTTGGTATGAAGCTAATTTGAAGTTCACAGTTTCAGAAAGAAAGTTTCTCAGGATATCTGACTGGAGGCAGCACCTGCCACTGTCAGTTTCCCCTCTGGGAGAGTTTTATAATCATGAAGAACCTGTATAAGTAAGTATCATCATAAACTTTCTTGTCTCTCACTTATTGTCCTTTAAAAAATCCATTTGTCAGACGGGGAGATGGCTCAGGGGTTAAAGCCTTTTCATCACAAGCGAAGGACCTGAGTTTAGATCTTCAGGCAGAAATGGCTGGGAGCTTGCACTTCTAGCCCTGGAAGGCAGAACCTGGGCAGAGTAAAGCAATAAGGAGTTAGAGCAATCCAGGATGATTCTTGATGTCACCCTTGGTGACACACATTCAAGTGTCCTTTGGTACACACACAATTGCACACATACACACACACACACACACACACACACACAAAAAAAAAGTCAAGTCAAAAAAAAAAAGTCAAGTCCATTTCTAAAATAAATCTATTATTTCTTGTCATAGAAGCCTTTTCTCTCCATTTCCCATCCCTTCTTAGGTTTTTACATAAAACCTCTGCTTTTAACCATCTGTTGACTGCTTTTGCTTTGTTTTGAATGAGTGAGTTTTATAAATATATAGTGACCAAAAGTAACAGACTACATAGAGTAAGGAGTGGATACAGAGAAAGAGTAGATAGCAAAATATCATCAAATCCGGTGTGCAAAGCATCCAGCAACATTGACTAAGGAAGCAGCTCTGTATCGATAGAGTTGCTGACCACAGTGTCCCCTTGAGTTAGGCCTCCAAGTAAAGAAGGAATGCAGTAGATATGTATCATCACATCTGGCACTTACAATCGCCCAGCAGAAATGAAGAGGAGAGCCCCACTGAGATAGCCCACAGGAGTTCCCAACTAAGATGTCTGGCAGAATGCTTTTACCGCGATGGGCTTTGCCACCACAGGCATATTTATATCATTGCATAAATGATCGCGGCCTCTGTTGGGATGATTTACCCTCTAGCTCTTCTCAAGGACATACCTTGAACTGCTTGCTGCTTTCCCTCTGCCTGTCAGGGGGCCAGCCTGACCCTGGGCAGAGTTTTGGAGAATGACAGAAACACAGTTGGATCTGAAACAGGGAGAGGGAACGCAGGCAACCCCATGCCCAAAACCAGTTTCTCGGTGAACTCAAACAGCACATGACAATTTACCATGGCATTGTCTGTGACAAGAAGAAATGGTACACTGTCCATAGACACCCAGCTGTGTTGTCTGGAATTTGCTGCAAAATAACCTGGCATGGGGGAGCAGTTAGGAGAAGAGAGGAAACCAGTTAGGGAGATTGGTGGCAGGTGGAGAGATGGGGGTTTGGGGGGTGGGAGGTGATTGCTTTGTTTTAGAAACTATAGGATGAGGTAGAGACAGCTCCCTCTTCCCTTACTGATAATCCTTGGATACTTTGCACCATAAAGGATAAAAAGGCAGGCTCCTGAACCCCTACTCCTCAGAAGGTGCTGGCAAGAAGGCCAAGGTGCTGGGAAAATCCAGATTGTTATTGCTGTACTTTTTCTCTCTTCATTTATTTTATTCTTTTAGAGCTTCATACACAAATACAATGAGTTTATGTCATTTCACCCCTTATTACCCAATCCCATCTCTGCTCCTTTTCCCACTGCAAACCTTCCTTTTCTTGACCAGTCTCCCGTCTAATTCCATGTCTTTCTGAGTGAGTAGCTCACTGAAGTTCATCTGTGTCACCTGTACTGGCACTTGCTGGAGCCTGGATGATACATATCAGTGGTTGTGCCATTGAGGAAATTAGTTCCCTGCCCCCCCAATTCCATCATTAACCTTCAATAGTGCTGATAGGTCAAATCTTGTGCAGATCTTGTGGCAATAGACATAGCAAGAGTGAGTTAATGGATACAGTAGCCCTATCATGCCCTGAAGATACTGTCTGACCAATACCTCTTTCCATTTAAGGCTCTTACAGTCTTTGTTTTGTTTTGTTTAGTTTTCAGAGTTACAGATCTTCATTTTTCCATTTCTGAATCATTAAGTTTCCAAAATCACATCGACTAGCGCCTGCTCTTGATATTTGGGGAGGCAAACTGCAAAAGAAAAAGAAAAAGTTGTGTGATTAGTTTTTAGTACACAAAGCAACACATTTTGTGATAAAGAAGTTCTTTTCTGCGTTCTCTTCAGCACCAGATTTCCTGTGCCTTGCAGAACTTGGGCTTAAATTGTCTTTGGAGATGGTAGATGTGGGTGCTCTAATTATTCATGTGCATGTTAGATCTTTGCCAGCTGCTCATTGGTTCTCAGTACATGTATCACACAATGTTGAGCAAACGTATTAACAACAAACCAAATGACGGGACTGGAAGGTAAAGAGAAAGAGACTCAGGGGAAACCCCATTTCAGAATAATTTTTGGACAAGTTTAAACAAGTCAGTTGTAAGGCTCTTACATTCTTATCACCCTTTCTTTCATGATGTTTCCTGAGCCTTGGGGCAATTTAATATCCTATTTAGATCTGAGCATCACACAGTCACTTATTCTCTGCACTTTGGTCAGTTGTGGTTCTCTGCATTAAACACCTTTCATTGCAAAAGGACGCTTGTAGGTTGAGTGTCCAGAGCCCCTCTAATCTGTGTGTATCATGATAAATGTGTAGGTAGCAGCTTGATATCATGTCCATATAGCTAAACCTTAACAGTTTGCTCCCCCTAGGACCTATGGTTTCCTCTTTCATAGCTAAAATGCTGACCTTAAATCCAATCAGAAAGCAGCCACTTACCCCCCAAAAATCATGCCACTATTGCACCAATGGTCACCTCTTGCCAGGGTGGTTGATATTATATATTGCAGCTTTCACAGCTGGGTGAGACTGTTGATTGCTTTTCTTCCCCTGCAGCTTGAATAGTACCTTCTGGTACTGTGAAATCTGGCCAAAAAAGAGGAAGCTTCCAGATCATCAACCACTCCTTTGATTACTTATTTCATTTTCATAAACATATGAATAAGCTTTCTGTTTTCTGTTCATCTGTCTCCTGTCAGCTCCCATCACAGAAGATTAGAAGGTATAGTAAAAGTGTTTACTTCTCCAAGAAGGACATAGGGAAAGGATACAGTCCGGAGGTATCTCTGGGTGCCCAGGACAGCCTACTGCAGGTCCTTCTTCCCATTTGCCTTTCATCTTGGCAAATCAAAGGAGATAATAAAGAGACTATGTCCAGCATGCACTAAAAATATGAGTGTAACTTTGACTTTCATTTTTAAAAATAACTTTAAAGACATTACAGCCTTTCTTAAGTATTTTTTTTGTGTTGCTAATGCATTATCTTGCAAATGCCAAAGTAGAAACTGTGCTTCTGAAAGTGCACTATGACATGTGTCATTCCTTAGCAAATGAATTGCAACTAATCCCAGGCTGTTCTCCTACCCTTGCTGAGTTTCCTCTCCAGTTTTGCAGGCCTGCTGCTAACACTTCAGCCTGAAAATTCAAACGGGAATTGATCATCACATTTCCCAATCACTCTCAAGTTCCCATCATCGAAATCCCCTACTAGGCATCTGCTAGGGAAGTTTTCTTTCATTTGAATGAAGAATATGACCTAGAAACACTTAAGACGTGTGCACAGTGGTTCATGTTTGCAACCCCAGCACTTGGGAAGTAGAACTCAGGACCAACCTAGTGTATAAATGGAGTTCCAGTCTAACCAGGGCTACACACTAAGACCCTGTCCTGAAAGGAAAGAAGGAAGGATGGCTTATCTTGTCATATCAGCAATATCAGCAATATCACCATGTCTTATGCATCTTATTTAGGATTAGCTCTACTTTGCAAGTTGTCCCTTTGCAAAATTATTCTGTTTTGTTTTGTTTTCCTTTGCCCCATGTAATAAATTCTAAAGAAATCCACCGTGAATAACTGAGAAGCTATTGGACATAGTCAGTTGTAGTAAAAGAAACTGTAATCTGAATAACTGAGTTCCATCGATGCCAATGAGTCAGGAATAGAATCTTTAAGCTGTGCTTTATTCAGAAAGCCTGTGATCTGGAAAGAAGGTCTAAAACCCCCAAATCTGCTTTCCTCTCTCTTCACCAGCTAGCACATTCCATAGGGAATCAGAAAAAAGCTCGTCAATCATTCCAAAGTCTAGTCTTGTCTCTCTGTCTAGGTGGCCAACCTTGTCTGAGATTCATGGCATTGATAATTTGGTATTTCTCTTCCTACATTTTCCTTCTCTCTCTCTCTCTCTCTCTCTCTCTCTCCTGCTTGGGTGTGTGTCCTGTGTGTTTGTACCAGAGGGCATCTGAGTGTGTGTACCTGAGGAAACCCAAAGGTGACATTAGGAATCATCCTGGATTGCTCTACTTCCTTAGTGCCCTGCTCTGGGATTTCACAGGCTCCACCTTTTAGTGCAAACCACCAACACCATTTCTGCCTGTCAATTCTATTTGGGATATGTGGATCCAAACTCAGGTCCTTTTGTTGTGAGGCAAAGGCTTTAATCCTAGAGCCATCTCCCCAGGCCCCTATCTCTTTTCCTCTGGGACTTTACATACTTCCAAAGTCACCAAGCCTTACATTTCTCCTTAGTCATCACTTAAGTTAAAGGTTAACTCAAAACACACCAGTAACAGGTGTACATGCTGACTATTCACAATGTGTGCATACAGATTCTGTGTAAATTATGAAGTATATGTGTACTCATACAACATCGAGCATGAAAAGTGCCCGTCCGCCCACCTTGCTTCTAACATTTCCCACTGTTGAGTAGCCACTCTTATCTAGAAGGTCTGTAGCATATGAACAATGGCATCTACGACCACACATCCAGTCAATTATTAAGCATGGCCTCTTAGCAATGAGAGGCTTCGTAACATAAGGCTGTGCATATCAGAGCACGTGTGTGCAAGGGTAAGCAGTTGCATTGAGAACGATTTTTAAAAGGAAAGTCAGAAAGGCTTCCCTGAGGCCTGAAAAGCTCAAAAACTGGAAGATTTTTCTTCTTTCTGTTTTTTTTAAAAGACATTAATAAGAAATTGGGATGGACAATATGGCTCAGTAAGCAAAGGCACTTGTATACAGTCCCGGTAGCCTGAGTTTAATCCCCAGAGTCCACGCAGCACCTGCTCTCTCTCTCCTCCCCCCAACACATAAAATATTTTTTAAAAGCTGAAAATAAAATTTCTCCCCTTATTCTTTGATTTCATAAGTTTTTCATTAGATTTGCATGATTTTTAGTACATCCTGTGAAAACAACACAGTTTTTGGCAGATGAAATGCTGGGGTATCATAACTCCCTCCCCCAGTCAGAGTGGTTACAGCACCACAAGAACACTGTCCCAAGACCCCTAATGAATAATCTTTCCTTTCACCATGTAGAGCCCAGGACATCTGATGATCTTTAGACAACAGCGAAGCAGAAACTAAGGGTTTACTAATCTCAGTCTTTGATTAAGAGTGGAATGATAATTAACTTTCAGGAAAACAATGTGTTTATAGATAAAGAATTATAGGAACCTTGGCCATGAAAGCTGGCTGATGCTATCTGAAGAATATTCTGGCAGAAGAAAAGAGAAATCACAAGCTCTGCCTGACAAAGACCTGCTTGGCCATAGCCTTCCTGCTCATGGTCTCCCCGTGAGCTATTTCACACACACACACACACACACACACACACACACACACACACACACACACACACGGTCTTTCTTTGGTCAGTAACACACATATGCGCATGCGCGCACACACCAATTTCCATCTTACTCTGCCCCCTAAATATCATTTTTCAAACAGGTCACCCTAGACTTCTAAGACCTTTATTTCTTTTTTTTTAATTTATTCAATTGTGCGTGTATGCGTGTGTGTGTGTGTGTGTGTGTGTGTGTGTGTGTGTGTAGAACCACGGGCGAATTCGGGAACCACCATGGACCACCTCCACCTCCTCCTGTTTACTCTGCCCCGGGATTCACAGGCTCCGCCCTACCAGGACCAGAAACGCAGGTCGCCCCGCTTCCACCTGGCGTCTATACATGGGGTCTAGGATCCGAACTCAGGACCTTCTGCCTGCAAGGCAGAGGCTTAACCCCTGAGCCACCTCTCCAGCCCCCTAAGATCTTTATTTCTTTACCCCTATAATAGATATATTTTTTAGAAAAAAAAATCTAGAGAAACAAAATGCAATCCAAGCAAGGCAGTACATGTCTGTAATCCTGGCATTCAAGAGGCTGAAGACAAGAAGATCATGTGTTTAGGGCCAAGCTTGTCTACATAGACCCTATATTTTTTAACATTTTTTATTATTATTTCTGCTCATACAAACTTAATAGGTACACCACTTCCCTCCCTCCCTTCTCCCCCCCCCAGCCCCCTGATCCTATATTAAAAAAAAAAAAAGACATTCAGAAAAGGGAGGGGCAGAGGAGAGTACTGGAGGGAAGAGAAAGGAAGGGGAGGAGATGAGAGGTGAGAGAGAGAGGAAAGAGGTAAGGAAAGGAAGTGGAGGGAAGGGGAAGAAAAGAGAGAAAAGAAGAGGGGAAGAGAGAGAGGAGGAAAAGGGGGGAGAGAAGGGAATGGGACGGAAAGACAGAAGGAAAAGGAAAGAAAAGGAGTAGAGGGGGAAGGGAAGTTCCTTAATTCATGCCAGTCTTTTAATGTTTGCTATGGCTTGAATTCATTTTGAAATGTGACTGCCACTATATGATATTTTTGAAGTAGGATCTTTAAGAGGTGATCAAGTCGTGAGGCCCCACCCTTGACGATGGACTGAAGTGTTTCAGGGTGGTCATCTGGTCACCTCAGGTACAGCTTTGATAGATGTGGCTCTCTCATGCATATTCTCTCTCCTGCCCCTCTTCTCCTTTCCTTGCTCTTGCTTTCTCACCCCTTGGTGCCACATGCAATGCCTTCTGTCTGCATGGTGTTGCAGCAAGAAGACCCTTGGCAGATGCAGCCCCTCTATCTTAAACTTCCCAGCCTCCAGTACTGTGAGTCAGATAAACCTCCATTGTTTATAACTTACTCAATCCGTATTATTCTTTTATCATAGCGAAAAGTGAATAAAGACAATGTTATTGATAAGTGTGTAATAGCAGCATTTGCTTATATTCCACTTTTGCGTAGTTTTCTACATTCTCTTGGGGCTCATAGTAATGATTTTATTACCACTCTCCCTACCCAGGAAGATGATTCTCCTGGGGTGCTCTTTTGAGGTTTGTCTATTTCCCTTTTTCTACCTTCTTTCTCAGCAGTTTTCCTACTTATTGTCCTGGTCTCTGTAGACCCTATTTGTTTGTCCTCTAAATTAACCTGTGGGTGATTTCCCACCTGACACATGGTGTGATGGCTCAGATGTCTCAAATGTCAAGCTGATAGATACCTAGGCATGCCTATTAGGAATTATCTACTTAAGGCAGGCCTATGGACAAGTCTGTAGGAGACTGTCTGCTCTGCATAATTGATGTAGGAAGAACCAGCCCACAGTGGGCAGACTATTCCCTGGGCAGGTGGATAAAAACAGATAGAGCTGGCTAGGCATTTGGCAAGCAGGCAAGCTAGGGCACAAGCAAGCAATACAGCACTGGTCTGTGACCTGTGCTCTGTCTGTGGATGTGATACAATCAGTTCCCCTGGGTCTTGATGCTGGTATGACCCTCCTGCCATGAGGAACTGTCATCTGCTATTGTGAGCCAATAAAACCCTTTGCTCTTCTAAGTTGTTTGGATCAAAGTCTTTGTTACAACAGTAAGTTATAAAACAGAGGTTGGTGCCAGAGAAGTGATGCGCTATTATAAAACTAAAACACATGGTTGTATTTTTAATATGGATTTTTTTCTGAAATCCTAATCTAAATGTAGAGCAATTTCAGGATAACACAAAAAGCAAGCAAAGATGTCACTGGCATGCCAAATCCCTGAACCATCTCCCAGAAATATATTCTGTCCCACGGGCTTCCTCAGCCTTCTGGTAGATCACTCATGAAAGTCTACAGGACAAAGTCCAGCCCTGGATCATCCACCCCCTTATAGGGTCTCCTTTCCCTGACCAATGATTTTGCAGATTTTTTTTTAATTCTTGCTTTCCAGTTGAATCAAAGACTATTACAAATTAGCTTTTTTTAATTTTATTTTTCCTAGCTTTACAAGCATAATAAGTAATCGTCCCTGCCCCCGTTCCCCCTTTTCTTTCCCACTCTCCCCTCCCTTCAACCATCCATCCCAATCCTCCCACCTTCCTGTCTGTCTGCTTCTGTAGGTCCCAGGGCTCCCTTTGGATCGTCTGCCAAAGGGGTTACAAGAAAAGCCCAAAAGAGCAGAAGTAAAAGAACATCACAGGCAAACAGTTTAAAAAAAAGGGGGGGGGTTATGTCTTAAAGGAGAGGGAAGAATAGGAATAGGACACAGTAGAGAGTGTGACTAGCCTCAGGTAACCAAGCCCGGCTTACTAGCCCCTAACAGTCCCCCCACCCCACCCCATGACAGGGAACACTGTAAACCAGTCTAAATAGCAGTGGATGGGGAGAAAACTGACAGTAGACAGTATCAGATGTCTCAAAACTAACCATAAACACCGGAGAGTAAACTTCCATCTAAACACCTCTCATTTTATCATTAGATAAGATCTCAACATCCAAACAAGACACAGCCTAGTGCAATGGAAGAGCAGTGAAACAGACAACAGCAACCAACCAGAACACAGAAGACCTGCGACTCTGAAACACACAGCCAGAATCAGACCAACCAAATCTCTTCCCATCCTAAGGCTCAGGGAATCTTGTGGAAAAGGAGGCAGTAAACCACCGCTGGTCAAGAAATCCCACTCAAGGTAGGGAGGCTGCAACTAGGAACTCTCTGCAATGAGACTTATTCCCACCAGACCTGCACAGTGGCTGACATATCAGCGAAGATCTTGAGAGAAATAATTACATGCATTGGGAACCTTAAGGATTGGGGCTAGACAAGATGAAGAGGGATGCTCCTATCAGTGGGGTCTACCCATGAAGGGCCACTTAACCTGCCACAAGTTAAGTTTTAAACAAGAAAGAAATGTAGATGTCTAGCTAAGGCAGGGCCTACAAAAGTTCTCTCTCTCTCTCTCTCTCTGTCTCTCTGTCTCTGTCTCTGTCTCTCTCTGTCTCTCTGTCTCTGTCTCTCTGTCTCTGTCTCTGTCTCTCTCTGTCTCTCCCTCCTCTGATGCTCCATCTCCCACACCCTCAGCTTGCTTTCTCCACTTTTAAATCCCCTGGTGTTTTATGTCAAGCCCATGGTTATTCCTACATGGATATCTACTTGCCAACATATGTTCTGATTGCCAACTCCAGTGAACTTCAACCTTGATCATGATTTCTCAGTACACTGCCTCATGCTTCCCCTGACAAGCCACGATTTGCCATGAATCTAAACAGTTACAAAAACACCACAGTATGCTAGTAATGCATTTGCATGCTCTTCTGAAGGCAAAACTGATTTCAATGAATTTCCCTTCTGAACTGAAAACAGGAAAACATTAAGATCACACCATTCAGGCACTTTACACACAGCCTGCAAGATGAATGAAAATAGGGATATTTTTTCTTACATGAAGTGTTTTGCTTTAAAATGTACATATAGCACCACCAAGACACTCAGTGGGTAAAAAAAGCACTTGCCACCAAGCCTGATGACTTGAGTTTGATCCCTAGTACCCGCACCGTAAAAGGAGAGAAAGAACTCCCACAACTTGTTTTCTGACCTCTAACACATGTGCCATTGTGCATGTATACACACAAACACACACACGCACACACAAAATGTAAGAAAATGGGTGAATACTATATATAGTAACTTAAATATATTTTTATATTTATAATTTATATATTTTATATTATATAAATATATGTTATATTATTTGTTATTAAATATATTGAATAAATATATTTAAAATAAATATATATTAAATTAGGCTGAAAGTTTTTACCAAATATAGATTCTTCAGAATCCACTTTAATCAGTAAAATAAGACTTTTACTTGTGCCCCATTCCTGCTGGGTTTTTTTCATACACACATCTATCACTGCCCCCATAGACTACTTAGGAACTCAAGAAAGATAGGAACATACAATGGAAACCTTGAGGACTAAACTGGATGAGTGGAGGGAAATGTCCCTATCAGTGGGGTGGGCCAAAGAGAGGTAACTTGGTATGCCACAGAGACCTGAAGCTCCAGAAGAGGAGACAAGCCAGAGAGAATCCTGGGGTCCATAGAAGCATACAGGTAGGAGGGTGGGAAGGAGTGGGAGGGATAGATGAAGGGAAGGAAGAAGATGGGAGAAGAGGAGTTGGAGGGATGAGTACTCAATATGCTTACAAAAGTAGAAAAATAAAATTTTAAAAATGCTATATGATTTCAGTATTTATTTGCCATCTCTGCTCTGCTGGAATGACTTCATGAAAGTGAGATTTTCTGTGTTACCAGTGTATTTTACACACCTAGAACAATATTGGGCACATTATAGATTGAAATTAGAATTTATCAATCGAGTGAATAAATCCTACACAAAAGACTCCCTAGCTCTCCTGGAATCTTTCATTCTTCCTTTCTTCCTTCTTTCTTTCCTTCCTTTTTTCCTTTCTTCCTTCTTTCCTTCCTTCCTTTTTTCCTTCCTTCCTTCTTTCCTTCCTTCCTTCCTTCTTTCCTTCCTTCCTTCCTTCCTTCCTTCCTTCCTTCTTGTATTTTTTAAAGTTATAAAACTATCACTTTCCTTGCCAATGTCCAAATAATCCATTCTTATTCTTCTTTATCTCTCTAACACTTCAATTTATAAGTTTCCTTATATTTTCCATAACTTTTCTTTCATTAGGGTGGTTTATCTCCCGATGGGTGTTTTTGTTTGATGTCTTTTTAGAGGTAGTTTTCCGAAAGGTGATTGTCATGACTGATTTTGTCAGACAAGATTCCCACCCACTCCCCTCCCAAACAGGGTCTCATGTATCTCAGGATAGTCTCAGACTCTCTATGTAGCCAAAAATGACTTGCAGTTCTGATCGTCCTACCTCTACCTCCTGAGCGGATGCCACCATGCTCAGCATACCACTGTGCCCAGTTTATGTGGTGTTGGGGATCAAATATAAAGCATCATGCATGTTAGGCAAACATTCTACCAACTAAACTACAGCCACAGACTCCTTTGATGTGATTTAGGATCACCTAGGAGACGTGCATCTGAGCGTTTTTGTAACAGCATTTCCACGTTGGTTTGACTGAGGAAGGAAGTCACACGGTCCCATGGGTTGGGGTCCTGTACTGAATAAAAAGGAGACAGCAAGTGGAACACCAGCATTCGTCTCTCTCTGCTTCCTGAATGTGGATGCCATGTGACCCTCAACCTCACTTACCTGCCACTATAGCTACAACAACTCTCACCACCATCCCTTCCTTACTGTGATACCCTGTCCCCTCATCCCAAATAGCAAAATAAATCTTTCCTGCCTGTCATATATTTTGCCACAGAAAAATAATCAAGATAGCGATTTTATGCTTGAAATGGTAGGCTTCGTCTTGAGTGGGGGGTGGTTTTGGCTATTTGTCTTGTGTTATTTTTCTCTCTGCCCTGAGCCCTCCCCAGGTACATGTTTTGTGGTTGCCTTTACTCAGCTCCCAGGGACAACTACCACGAAGTTCTAGAACCCAGCCTTACTGTGTATGGCAAGTACCCCCAATCCAGAGGGATGCTGCTGCTGTGGACTTAGTATCTGATCCAAACGAGTCCTCCTGTGTGGCCTGCTCCATTTCCTCCTGTCCCCAACAGGGAGTCATCTTTAGAAAGCCACTGCTTCAAACAGTTTTCAGAGCTGTCCCAACCTCTCTCTGTTCAAGGTCAGGGAAGACCCACCCAGCCTTTGGCTTTTTACACCGTGATGCTGAATCCGGTGCCCCTGTCACATGCAACTGCTTTGTTTTGCATTTCCCTGTAGGAATCATGCTCCTCACTGCCTATTTCTGGACCTGCAGCCCAGCACTCCTGCACTGCAGTCCCAGTTCACTGCTGGGTGCTTCCATTTCTGGCTCATGAAAATGTTTAGTTTGCTTCTCTCACATCACCACCAATCATTTTGTTTTCACATTTGGAGTACGGAAAAAAAAATCTTGAGGCTACATTCACAATGAGGACGTCTGGAAAGAAGATAAAGAAGGTATAAGTTATATACAGATAGTTATATACAGATAAATCTGTAAATCAAGGGCCAAAAGTTCAAAATTGTTACACTTTTGCTTCCTAAGAGAAAATGAGAGCCAGAAGTATGTGTATGTATGTATGTATGTATGTATGTATGTGTATATATATATATATGCTAAAATTAATGATGTTCAAATCCACAGTAGTTTAATTATAGAAACATCCTAAAGAGGAAGAGGATAGAGAATGGGGAGTAAGGGTTATTAGGATGTCAGTCATTCCCTGGAGTTGTCTAAGCACCATCTTTGTCAACCACAAGACCTTAAGCTCACCAGAGATATAATGAACTGCAGAGATATAAATTAACTACAATACTAAATTCCAAATTTCCTTGAAAACTCACCACTCCTATAGGCTGGTGCTGCCTCTTGAATGATACAGAGGCTTTCCACCAAAATCTCGCTGTTTATTTAAATATTCGCAGGGTTTTTCTTAGTCTCTATTGGTATTCATTCTGCATGTTTTAAATGTCTTCCTTTGCCTTTTTTTAACTCCATATTCTTAGTGTCCAGATGCTAAACTGAGCTGCTTAGCCACCTAAAAATACATACTCTGTTCTCTCATAACAGCACTCTGCCCACTTACAAGGAGCATCTCCAGACACCCAAAGTTTCTGGCCTTGTATTTCTATAATCGCAATGACTGGTGCCTCTCCATCTCTCTCTCTCCCTCTCTCTCTCTCTCTCTCTCTCTTGCGCGCGCGTGCGCGCCAGTTTCCGTCACTTTTCTGAAGTCCAGTGGTGTCACTGACCACCATTTGGCTTTACACTGTGCTAAGTTTCACTCCCAACAATTAGACTTCCTGGATGAGATGCTCCTTGTGCCTCCATATTTTGCTCCAGCCTCAGAATCCAGCCAACCTGTTTCTGATCTAGAGCTACTGTGAGTGATATCAGTCATGTCTTTAGTGGTGCAGCAAAAAAGTAAAATGACACCCCCCCCCACAGGTAACCTCTGGCTATCTTTCAGTTCAATAACAAACAAAAATATATGTATACTGGTTTATTGGTCATTTTCTACAACAGCACAGCTCAATTCCCTGTAGCAATCCATGTCCACTTCTCCCTAAGGAATCCCCAGTTCTTGCAGGCAAATGCATACTTTCTCAGATTTTTCACCTAAGACAGTACCAGTCCTCCTCCACAACACGTAGGCTTACAGTATTTCTTTGACTGATGTCAACCGTCCCATTATGTTCTGATTCGACTTGATCTTGACAGGAAAATCTATTTTAAAATATTCCCTAGCTTTCTGGTATTCCAAAGGTTTTGTATTTTTTAAGAAGATTACATATTCCCATCTAGGAAATGTCCACTATGGAGAAGGAAGAAGGGGTGGAGATATTCTTATGACCACATAGTAAAAAAGCAAAGTGAAAAATTCATGAATAGAAGGCACAATAAAAGACCAATTGACTTGACATCATCAAAAAGGAACCCATGTGACAAAAGATTTCACTATAAAGCTTAAAGATCATAAGTAAAACCAATTGGGAGAATGTGCAGACAGCAAGCTTAAGCTTACTGTATAGATACCTAAGAAAAACAAGCAAAGTAACAGAAGCGTGAATATAGATTATACAAATGAAACACAGAAGGGAAAATACAAGTGTCCAATAGACATGAGAGGAGACTGGCTACCACCAGAATCCAGGGAAATGCAAATTAAATCAACAGACATACTATGTCTCCACTTGTCCCAGTTTGCCTGCATATTGCCAATAAATTTACAACCAAATGGCTTAAGGAGGAAAATGGAGTTTTATTCTTGCTCACAATTATCTAGTTACATTTCTTGGCCTAACTTGACAGGAGAGCTCATACCAACACCAGGGGCCAAGGGAACTGTCCATAGCATATCCACAGAACTGCTGAGAGAGGGGGAGGGGCAATCCTCCCTTGCTGTACAGCATGAATGTCCAAGCACACTGAAGAATGCTGACTTATTTAACCAGCTCCCTCCACTTTATCCATTTGTCCCACCAGCATGGGCTGTGTCTCCCTCCATCAATCAGACAATCTCCTATAGGCTTGTTTAACTCAACCACTAATTCTTCACAATTGTGCCCATAGCTTAAGGCTTAAATTGTCAAGTTGACACCAGTGTGTAACCATCACACCATCAGATTGAGAAAAAGAATTTAATTTTAGTGCTGAGCTTTTAAAGGTTTGGGGGATCTGGGTAGTTATGGGGTAAGAACTGGTTCATGTACTTTTCCCGTTCCCTACAACCCAAGATTTCCCCAAACAGATTCTGCTAAAGAAAAATTCTGACACATATGTACAAGGCTTCACATATGTGGAATTTCTGTGCAGTACTGTTTATAATGGGCAAGATCAGTAGCATTTTATCTGTCTATCAATAAGGAAATAACAGAGAAAATGTTACACACAATAGTATACTGAATAGCAGTGAAAATCTACATACGAGTATCTGGGAGATGGCAGGGTGGGTAGAGAACTTGTCATGCAGGCAGGAGAAGCAGAGTTCAGATCCCCAGCACTTATGTGAATGCTGAACAGGCACAAGCTGCTTGTACTCACATGCACATGCTCCCTCACATGTGCCTACACATATGCAAACAGGCATACATACTACATACCTATAATTAAAATGTATACATACTAAATATATTTATGTTAGTATGGACAAGTTTCAAAACACCTCGGCAAATGAAAAAGCAAGCATGTGTGTGTGTGTATACATATACTAACTATGAAACCATATTGTCTCACAGTGATATTGAAATATTGTGAAAGGCATCACAGTGGTATCTCTAGGAATTATAGCAAAGAATGTCATGAGTACGAAATAGAATAAAAGCAGTTACCATTTATGAAGTGCTTATTGCTATGTGGCGTTTAATACTTGACGTACATTCTTAAAACTCCATGAGGTAGGTCATAAAACCCACTCTCCAGGTAGAGAAATCTAGGCACACAGGTTAAGTGACTTGCCTAATGTTGCACTGCCAGCTAATTGACCGGTAGAGTTAAATCCGTTCCTAGGTAACCAAGTGCAGTCACTCTACACTGACGCCTGAGGAACCCAGAACAAGGAGGTGCTCACAAAACACCAGATAGCAGCTAGGGAAGGGTCAGGGGGTCAGAATCATTTATAGAACCAAATATGAACTGTAAATAGGAAAACCAACAATTGCTGCACCTTAGATGGGACCAAATCCAAAGGGATAAAAATGAATGAACAACAGGAAGAGAGGGAGGAAGGGAAGGAAAAGGTTGTGTCCCTCTCCATCTGTTTAGCAATACAGGTCATGACTCTGACTTATCGCTCTCTTACAGAACTCTGAAATTAATACCAGGTTTTAATCAAATCTCAGGTTAGGAGAAGGAGGTAAAGGGAGGAAGATAAAATGGGAATTGTCCTCCTGCCTGTTTACACAGGCATCTCCAGTCCAACAGCACCTCAGACAAGCACCATCTGCTTTGAGATAAACTCCCCTTTGCCCTTGAAATTAATTCCTAACCCATAGCCCTGAGGTGTGTGTCATTGCCCAAAGGATTTCTTTCTCTGGCCTGCAATCATCTTCACTGCTTGGCTCTCGTAGAAGGAAAAGATGATTCCAATCAAACTTCAATTAAAGCAAGAAACAGCCAAAAAAAAAAAAAAAAGGATTTCTTAGTTCTGACTAACAACCCATCCATTGCTCTTCCAGGGGGCAGTAGACACAAGGTTCTGAGCAGAGACCAGAGCTTCTTTTACTACCCCGGCTGTGTAAGAAATTCTCCTCTGAGAAATAATTACAGGCAATGAAACCTCAGAGGTTGGGATTAGATAGGTGAAGGGGAATGCCTCTATTAGTGGGCTACCTAAGGAAAGACCACTTGATCTGCTACAGAGGCAGGGGTCCCAACTGGAGCAGACAATCCTAAGAAAATCCTAGGGCCCACTGAAGGAGGTGGGCAGGAGAGTGGAGAAGCAATGGGTTAAATTGATGAAGAAGGGATAAGGTGGGAGAGGTTGGTTGGGGGGGGAGAGGACAGAGATAGCCACCCATTGTGCTTGTAAAACTAGAAAAATAAATTTAAAAAGGAAAAGAAACTGTCATCCATCTCAAAATTCCTTGCAGATATAGGGGTAAGGTTGATGCCCACTCTTAAAAACACCAGTAGATAAGAGAAAACCATCATACACATGAGTTGCAAAGAAATACCAGGAACCACAGTCATCTTGTCTTCAGCACAGAAAAAGTTCCAGGACCAAGCACAATGGCCCAAATTGGGTTCTTAGACTTGACCAAGCCACTGTCAGAGGTCAACCTATTTTCCAATGGGGCAAAAGCTGAGGGAAGTGATATGAGAGCGCCCCCGTGTGGTAGAAGCATTCCACTAACCCCGATGGGGCTAATAAGTTTTTGCAGAGGATCCCGGATTTTTTGGATCCATGTGTCTGTCATTCATTCCCTTATCTTCTTCGGATGTAAATTTTGATAGAATTTCTGAAATGACAGCCACCATGACTGGGTTCAACCCAGAATACAATAGAAATGTATCTTCCCAACAGGGACCGGCACCATCTACCTATTCATATCTGGTTTTATCCACCCACACTACACTTCTTATGCAAAATAATTCTTTGAGAAAGTTCTTGTCTCCAGAGAGCTGTATTAGAGCTAACTGAATAGTATCTGGTTTACAAAACATCCTACAACCAAGGAGACAACTAGCTCTAATGTTTGTTGTTGACTTGAGTAAAGTCCTTGAAACCAGAAGTTTAGTCTTAAGATAGGAACAAAACCGGTTCTGCTGGGTGGGTGCATGTTCCTCAATCCCAACTCACCTTAAAGCACAGGACACAGAGCCCCAGTATGTCCTTACCCCTCTGGCTTCAGAACTCTTTTCCAGATAAGAGTGAGCATGAAACTTGGCGGATCTTGCAGCTGAGTATTTCCTCAGGCCCAACAATGTGCTAAAGAGTAAAGCAACCCAAAATAAAAGGCAAACCACAAAGTGGGGGAAAAGTACCACTCTTGCATAAGATGAAGTCTCTATACAAAATTATCAGCCCAAAGGTTGTTTCCAAAGGAGGAAACGCGGATAGGAAACAAAAATTGGAAATGCTTTGGTCTTTCACAAAAATATAAAGCACAAGTAACAGCAATGTAGCATCTTTCGTCTATCATATCACCTTAATAAACAAGCTTAAAATGCTCAAATGTTGTTTGTATAGACAGTAAAACAGACACTGAACAACTGACATTGGAGAACTATGAATAGGAGCCTTTAAAATATCTGTCCCTTTGGAGACTAATGTTACAGTATAGTGTAGAGTAGGGAGAAAGCTTCAGAGACAAGAAAAAAAATCTTTATGGAAATAGTAGAGTCGGAAAAAAATAACTAACACACACTAAGGAATGAGAAATTGTTCTCCTTCTGAAGGTCATGGCAGAATCGCCTAGAGAGTTTTCTTCTTCACAGCATTGGGGCCCAATATTCACTAGAGCAACTGAATCAAAAACCCTGAAGCACAGAAAACAAGTCTTGAGCAGTGTCGGCTGCGTGTGTGTGTGTTTTAAATGCATGGGTACCAATGTTGGGTGTCTTCCTCCAGCACTGTCCATTTTATTTTTTAATATTTATTTATTTGAGAGCTGGACGAATGAAAGGCGGGAGAAGACATGCACATGCATGCCTTGGCACACAGGTGGAGATCAGAAGACAATTTCAGAAGTCGTTTCTCTCCTTCCACAATGTGGATTTCCTCAGATCAGATTTTTGAGCAGGTGCCTTAACACACCGAGTTATCTGGTAAGCTCCCTCACCCACCCATCCACAAACACATACCTCGTTTTTTGAGAAGGGTCATTAAGCCTGAGGCTTCAAGGTTTAGCCACTGACCCCAGGACCTGTTGTCTCTGTCCACACAGCCCTGGGGCTGCAGACATGTGCCTACACAGTTAGCTTTTACATGTGCCCTCAGGATCCTAACTCAGGTCTTCTTATCTGTGTAGCAAATAAGCACTTTAACAACTGAGTCATCTCTACAGCCTTGAGACATACATCTTTTCTGTAAACAAGGCAAAAGATTCTCATGTGCAGCTAGGGTTGAGAACCACTAGGTTAATAAATCTATGATATATTACTATGCATTGGCAATTATGCAGCCAATAAAAAATTAATTTGTGCTTTGTCTAGTGATATAGCTCAGATACACAGCATTTGCCTAGGGAGACTGTATTTAATCCCCAGTGCTCTCTCTCTCTCTCTCTCTCTCATATATATATATATATATATATATATATATATATATATATATCAAAAAGTTACAAGAAATCAAGAATTCCCACATACCCATCTTCTAGAGACTCCATTCAAACAAACTATCTTTTCAAAAGCAAATAATCTGGCTCAAGATTCCATGTGTTCCCAGTTGCTATTAACTTTTCTTCTCCTTAACCTCGGAAAATCACAGGACAATGGTTTTTGAAGAATGTGTCTCACCATGGGGATATTGGGGTTCCCTAAGACACCCTCAGGCTTAATGATCCATTGGAAACATTCAGGGGGGTTCAGAGGATAGTCATCATCATGGCTAGATTTTTGTTTTGTTTGGGACTTTTGTTCCTTTCATTACGTTGAAACAGAGTAACACTGTGTAGCCCAGGCTGGCCTGACAGGACAGACAGTCCTCCTGCTGGGCTCACAGGCATGTGCCACCAATGCCAGCACTTGGCTACATTAATCACTACCCCAAACACAAAACCAAGTAAGGAAGAAAGCAAAGCATGGTGGGCAATCTCCAGAGACCCCTGGTGCCAGAGCCCACTCTCAGCGAGGTCTCACGGGCAGTGGTTTAACTCACCCAGCAAGGAGTATGAGAACACTTATGAAATCTCGCTATCAGGAAAGCTTGCTAGACACTCAGCGCCCATGGTTGTGGTTCTATTGGAGGCAGGCATAAGGCACTGGGTCTAAAAGTCCAGTCTCACAAAGGCGAGCAAGGTTTTCCGTCTAAGTTACTTTCCTTGCACGGATCCTTCAGGCACAGTAAGGCACTCCTATCAGATCGTGCGGCAAGAGCAGTCCTGTAATCGAGTTCCCAGCTGCTCTCCTCACAAGGGTCGGCCTGGTGAGCAGGCCTGTCTCAAAACAGCCTCAGACCTGTTATGTTAACACTGACCTGAACAGTGAATTTGCTTGATGTTTGTCATAATTGGACTGAGATGTTTTTGTTGATCTCTTGTAGATTTATATAGTCTCCTCATTGCTACTGTGAGGTGGAATATGATTGCTCTCATTCCACTTTGGGATCTGCGTGGGTATCTATCTGTGTGTCTGTGTGTCTGCATGTGTCTATGTCTGTTTCTGTGTGTCTGTGTGTATACACATGGGTGTGGGCACTTGAGTGTGTGTGCCTGTGAAGGCCCAAGGGTGACATCAGGAATCATCCTGGAGTGCTCTTCTTCCTTATTGCTTTGCTCTGGAGTTTCCCAGACCCTACCTTCCAGGGCCTGAATATAAGCTGCCTGGTATTTTTACATGGAATTTGGGGATCTGAACTCAGGTCTTTTTGTTTGTGAGGCAAAGACTTCAACCCTTGAGCCATCTCTATGCCCTCATTCCAGTTTTGACGTGTGACTGCTCACAGCTGACAGTTCTCAAGCCCTACTCTGTTCCTTTCCAGCCACACGTTCGGGAAAGTGATAAGTAAGCCCTGGTATTCCCTTCTTGAGTGCTGGTGGGAAGTTCAAGTCACACAACCCCTAACTTATGCAAGGAACCTTACCCAACACCAGTCCCACTGACCACAATAAAAGTCAAAGTCCAGCCAGATATGGTGGCACATACCTATAATCCCAAAATTCAGGAGGGAGACATAGAAGATCTCTAAAAAGTTTAATGCCAGTTTGGCCTAGAGAATTCCAGGCCCCCTGTGCTATATAACAAGACTCTGTCTTAAAAACAAGCAAGCAATCAAGCAGTTAAATCCATCATTTTGTTGCTCTCTCAGTCATTTTCAGACCCGGCTGAGTTCTTGCCCTCCTCTCCTCAGAAAGCCTCAATATGAGAGCAATAAGTCATTTACTCTCTTGGTGTGATATGTCTGGCAACATCAGCCTCAATGTTTCAAGTCACGGCAGGGTAGAAATATCTCACATCTGCAACAAAAGGACATTTCACCTTACATTCGGACCAAACAGTATCTGCCAAGTCCCTAAAATTGCAGTAGTTTTTCTCCCTTTGCAATCAATGAATATTTTACCAAAATATAATTTAGTTCTCCATAAAATCCCATTCTTTGCTGAACTCTCACCCACTAGTTTTGGCAGTCAGTATTGTGATTATTGCCAAATGGAGATTTCCCTGATATGTCTTTTTATATTTATCTTCCAAGAGAGACTTCTCTTATTTTTACCATTTATTTATTCATTCAGTTTTTATCAATGTGGAATCATGTGTTCATATATTATTAAGTTGCTTAGAGTCTGTAACTATCACTTATCTTGATGCTGAAGTTACTAGATTTTTGCCAATAAAATACTCTTTAAACTGGCTTCTGAGAGCTTTTGCTATCTACCCATCAAGCGTTTGAGGATTCTCTGCTCTTTGGTTCAAAGGCATCTTTCAGGTTCATCTTGTACTTTCCTGTTGCAGCCCTGGAATTGGGTGTTTTTTCCAGAAATATCTGATTCCTTTGAGTGATGAGTGATCTTAAAAAGCTAAGATCTACTTTTCAGGCTGGGGAGATAGCTCTGTGGGCAAAGTGCTTGCTATGCAAGCATGATGATCCAAGTCCCTAGAACCCACAGAACCCAGAACCCCGTGAACTCCAGTACTGGGGTGTGGGTAGGAATAGACGAAATCCAGGGGAGTTGATGGTCAGCCAGTCTAGCTGAAATGGTGAATTTCAGATTCAGTAAGAGACCCTGAAAAAATGAGGTGGGGAGTGGAGAGATGGCTCAGCGGTTAAGGCTCTATCTCAAAAGCAAAAGGTCCTGAGTTCAGATCCCAGATCCCACATAAAAACGCCCAGGCAGAAACAGTGGCAGCCTACACCTACAGCCTTGGTGGATGGAGCCTGGGAAATCCAGAGCGATGCAAAAAGGAGGTAGAAGCAATACAGGATGACTCCTAAAGTCACCTTTGGTCCTCCACAGGTCCTCCCAGTGCCCTCCGATACACACACACACACACACACACACACACACACACACACACACACACAAAGTTGTTCTCTGACCTCTGTATGTAGAAACCTCTATCTCTCTCCATCTCTCTCTTCTTCCCTCTCTCTTCTCAAATAATTAAACATTAAAAAAACAAAACAAGAGATTTGTTATTTCACGATGAGGTACTACACACTCCTAAATAAGACTTCTTTCTTACACTGACTGACGACCATTCATCTTCAGTGACAGTCCCTGATCAAAGACCGCCCGCATCTGACAAGGGCCCCAGAAATCTGGCTAGAGTTGTCTAGCTAGATGTTCATTTCATACTTTGATGTTATAGATAAATTTACAGAGTAGATATTGAACTTTCCACTACCATTTGATGCCCATAGAATTTAGAGAAAGAAATGTTTCAAACAGTTAAAAGAACAAACAACTGTGCAGGGGCAGCTGCCCATAAAAACCTGATTGCTTTCCCAGACCGTATGTAGTATGTCCCCACTTTACTCCTCTTCCCTCTCTTGGTAATAAATTCAGCATTCACAGGATTTAAAGGGACTCTGTGTGAAACCAGTTCATCCTAATTAACATAAAATAAATATCAGATCTCCCTCCCCCCCAAAATACAAACATTTTGCCTTTTTTGTTTGTTCATTGATTTCCTAGTAAAATTCAGTATTTCCTTTTATGTAAACTTCGTATTTGGTATGGCTAATTCAGTTTTCTGCTTTCCTGTTCATACATATTAAGGGACTCCATGACATAATCGGGTTTGCTTTTCACTTGGTTGCTTAGGGCTTTTAAAAATAAAGCAGAAATATCCACAGCTGTTATCAGCAATCACTCAGCTCTTTGGGAAGAAAATGCAGATCTACAGACAGGTGGTTGTGCTCTCAAGCACATAAGGAATCAAGGAATGGGCACTGCAGCTGTGCTTCCAAGAGAACCCCCCCCCCCACTGCAAGTTCCCAGGATACTGCACTGCGTGCATTATATGTAGACGCTCAGGAGCACAGTCACAGCTGTTCTGAAGTCTCAAGTCTCCTGGATTTCGATATCCAAGGTTCCACAATGGGGCGACTTTAAGATTTCTCATTACCTAGTGGAGATTGTTGAGGAACCTAGACAGGAACTTAGCAGCAGGCCGCCAGGAGGCCCTCTCTCCAATCTGACAGCTAGCCTGCTGGTAATAACTTGACTTTGGGGTACAAAGTCAGTAAAGGAGGCAGAGCATGGGAAGCTACCAGCCCATATGGTTTAGAGAGCAATGATAAAGTGGGTGATGGTGTCTCGTTCTACCTTTAGAACACCACATACCTAGCCTTATTAAAGTTGCTGACTACTATCCAGAGAACATGAGACCATGGCAACCAGGACTCCTGTTTCAAACACCAACTGTCCAGGCTGTCTCTAGCTGCCCCCAGAGCTTGCCTTGTAACGTCCTGAATCTCAGCATTGCCCCCACCCCCTGTACATACACATACACACATGCACACACACACCACACACACACACACACACACACACACACACACACACACACACACACACTTGCACACAATCACACAACTCAACTCACTTCTCTGATTTCTAATTTTCCAAAGAATTGTGTTCAAAGTCTACTCCTTTTCTCAGCCCTGTGAGCAACAGACCTGGCCAAATGCAAATCTGCATGAGTCCCTGTACAATCTTTATGTCCCCATGAAGCCTCTGCAAGTCCCTCCAGCTGTTGACTCTCGGACGATGCTGGCACTTTTCAAACATTTTTTAATGAAAACCCACACATCCTACTCATTCTTAATTTTCAATGGAAAAAAGAACTTGAGCATAATTGCCAAGATGGTAACAATAAAAGAAAAAAAGGCTCACAGAGGTGCTCTGGGCACTGCATGCTGCTGAAAATTTCTTGACAAAATGGCTTAAAGGGGAACAAAAGATTTTATTTTGGCTTATGATTATCTGGCTACAGTTATTAATCCAGCTTAACAGGAAAATCCACACCAATGCCAGGGCTGAAGGAACTGGCCACACCATGCCCATAGTAGTGCTTCCTTTGTCAAACAGCGTGTCTAGCCAAGTATGCTGAAGAATGTCACCTTCCTTAACCAGTATATCCACCTGTCCAGAGCATGGTCCCAACCATTGTGAGCCAGGTCTTCCCATCAATTAGACAATTTCCTGCAGGCTTAGGGTGGCTTAATTACTGATTCTTTACAAATGTGCTCAGAACCAAAGCTTTCAATTGCCAAGTTAACGCTATTAGTGATCTACCACAAGAGGGATATATATACACATACTTGCAGAGTATAAATATATTAGTGATTTTTATATTTTTATATATGGCAATAAATATTTGCTAAATCAATTAGCATAATCACAACAGAAAGTCATCAACTCATGTTGCCACTAATGCACTCAAAAAGATTAGTCTTTTCAAAACTTTAAAGACATTCCAATCAGACACTTTATGAGTTCAAATTTTTAGCTATCTTTAAGAGGAGAGAGGGTTCTGGAAAGATGGTAAGATGGTACAGTAAGAACTCCAACAGTCTATGTTTCATACCTACACAATTGCATTGGCAGACCATGTCTCTAGTTTTCTGACTTATAGCTTTGAAAGGAAAGGTCTGGCAGTAAACTGCAATTGATCCTGGTTATTTAGCTCTTAGCACACAACAGCTACTCATCTCCTAAGCTGTGGCCCCTTGGCAGCCATTGCGCTTATGTCTCCGGTTCAGCTTGTCTGCGAGCTTCCGGAGACAATGAGGGGAATCCTACCTTCCAGATATCAGGGATCTATGCTGCAGTGCTGATAGGTGCTTCCGATCACATTGCTGCAGAGAAAGAGGAGCGCCGCCATCCTGCACACTGCACTCCCTCCTCCACCACGAGCCCTCAACTAAAGCTACTTACTTGCAGAGTAACTAATGGGCTGATATATTCTCTGTCTGTCTCCCCCTCTCCTTCCCTCCTTTCTTCCTTCATGTGAACAGAAACACACAGAAACACACAGACACACAGACACACAGACACACACACACACAGACACACACACACACAGACACACACACACACACACACATACACCACTTTCCCTTTTGCTCATTTCTTCATTGGAAAGAAGACACCAAATAGTCAAAAGGAGCTGTATACATGGAAAATTGGAAAAATCACTCATTGCACATACTTGGGGAAAGATCCAAGCTCAGAAAAGATCTGAGATGACACTTTTGTTTATACTTTAAACTGATGATTACGACAGATACAACCTACAACAAACAAAGTTTTTAAAAGCAATGAACAGAAAACCCTGGGAAAGGAGAAAACTGAATTCTCTAGTTGCCATAGACAGTCAAAAACAAAGAAACAGGAAAGTGTGATCCTTTCAAAGGGAAAAAATAAACCAATAGAAACTGTCTCTGAAAAACACATAAAGGCAAATACACTAGAGGAAAAAAAAAAAAAAACTTTCACACAACTGATTTAAACAGGTGCAGTGGTACAAAGCCTATAATTGAAGCACTTGGGAGGTGGAGGCAGGAAGTTCATGAATTCAATGCCAGTCTGGGCCTACAGTAAGCAAGTTCCAGATCTTCATGGGATATGTAGTGAGACCTTGCCTCCAAATACAATGAAAGAAAACAAAAGCAGAAAACAACAAATGTGCCAGACAGAAATATCAATAGGAAACCAAAAACATAAGCCAAAAAGAAATTGTGGAGCTAAAGAAATACAGTAACTATAATGAAAAAAAAAAAAGATTCAAATGCAGACTTGAAAACAGAACAATGGGCAGTACTGAGACAACAGAACAGAAAGAAGTAGATAAGAAAAAGAGCCAGGAGGCCCAGGGCACAATCAAGGCCATACACATATCTCATGAATCACACAGGCAAAAGAGACAAAGGAGAAGAGGCACTCTCTGAAGAATAATCAAATTATACCCAAAATTCCTCAAATATGACAGACAGAATACATGCATATATGCATCCAAGAAGATCAACTGATTTTGTAGGATGAACTCACACTGAGCCTGTTGAAAGCCAAGAGCAAAGCAAATTCTGAAAATCACAAGGAAGAAACAATTCATTACATATGAATGATCCTCCATAAGATAAGATTATTTTATCTTACTTCTCATAAGACTTTGGTGGGGACAGAAGGCAGGTAGCTGATATATTCAAAGGAAAAAAAACTGCCAAGCAAGAGTCTTATATCTGGAAAATTGATGTCCTGTCTCTTTTTTCAATTTATATTTCACATTTATTTATTTATTTATTTATTTATTTATTTGTTTGTTTATTATTTGTATATGCACTCATGCATATGTTTGGAGGTCAGAAGATAACTTGCAGGAATCAACTCTCTCCTTCCCCTGTGTTAGGCTTGACAGAAAAACTGCCTTTATCTACTGGGCCATCTTGTTGACCCAAAGTATTCTTAAAAATTGAAAGAAAAAAAATTAGGCTGGGGTGAGGGCTCAGAGGATAAAGTCTGTGTGGCAGAGCTGTGATGACCCAGGTTCAGATTCCCAGCACTCACATGACATGCAAGGGGCGGTGGTGTGTGCCTAGCTCCAGCATGGAATGGGCATATAGGAGGCCCTCTGGATTTCGCTAGCTAATTGACCTAGATGAATCAGCAAGCCTAGATTCAGGAGAGATTCCTTCTCAAAAAATAAGACAGAGAGTTATATTAAACACCCAATATTGATCGCTGGCCTGTACACATGCTCTCTCTTCTTTCTCTTTCTTTCTCTCTTCTCTCTCTCATAAACAAATGCTAAAGGAGCCTATTACTATTATAGACCAATCTTGAAAGAAAGGCTGAAGGAAGTCTTAGTGGATGAAAGGAAAGGATACTAGATGGTCATATAAATTCGAGCCATATAAATTAAAAATAAAATCATGTGTAGATACTAACATTAAACCTCCAGATTTGTACAGTTGCTAACCTCTAGCCATGAAGCTTTGCCTAGCAATAGTTGGCGGTCAGCAAAGAATAAGTGACTCTGGATCACTCAGCACCAGATGGGACATCCAACCCTCTCTTCTCAAGGATCAGAAAACCTTAATTAGGAAAAATTTGAAGACACTAAAATAGTACAAAAGCATGATGTAATGGTTACTCTTTACTATTGCTGTGAGAGAGCACCCAAAGCCAAGCAATTTACAGGAGAAAGGAAGATTTATTCAGCTTACAGTTCCAGAGGGGAGAAACAGTCTTTCATGGTGGAGGCGGCATGGCTGGCTGGCCAAAGCTGGAGGAGGCTATGTCACTACAGATATCTTAGAAGCTGAGAGCTGCAAGATTTTGCTGCAAAGGCAGACTTCTCCTGGCCGTAGTGTGGGACTAATCCACCTCAAGGCCCACCCCTTGTGACTACCTTCCTCCAGCAAGACTAGACCTCTTGCCGAAACACATGAGACTGTGGGGGACACATTTCAAACCACGACACATGAAATGCTGAGTGATCATTCCAAAGTCTTCTAAGTGCCTTTTGACCACTAATTGAGAAATTCATGAATAACTCATGAGTATCCAAAATATCTTTTTAAGTAGTTATATTCTATGTACACATATATGTATACATTCATTATATGTACTTGTTTGTATACAAGTGTAAAGTTAATATAGTAATTGTTTGAAACTAAATTTTGACAATATGTGCTGAGTGAGTATCTCTCCAATGAATATACGTGATGTTACTTTGCTACTTTTTTATTTTAAGGATACATGCTTGAATATGTATCAAAGTTATTTAACTTTATTTTATGAGTAAAAATATAAAATGACAATAAAAACTTAAAAATAAAAATCACTGTTAAGGCAAATATACAGACAATTATCAAAAAAGAACCTTTGTAATGATGCTTTTTAATTCCATTTTTTTATTTTCTACATTCTTAGTCTAAGCCCTAGTCTTATTGCAGCTTTGGTTTGCAAATCAGTATTTTATTTTCTCCATGATCTAAAACATACATTTTAAATCATTAGCTTAGACTTTCATGACATAATATACAAAAATATAATTTTGTAATAAACAGCTGAAGGTGTGGGGACAGAGATACAAAGGGCAGAAATTGTGGATAACGTTCAAGTTAAACTGGAATAAGTTCAAATTTGATCATTATATCTTTAGGGTATCAGATTCCAGTGGTATTTATTTATTTATTTTCTTTGCATTGGGTGCACATGTATAGAGGTCTGAGGACAATTTTCAGGAGTTCGTTCTCACTTCTGCTCTGTGGGTTCCAGGGATCCAACTCACGTCATCAGACTTGTGCAGAAAACACACTTATCCATGAATCATCAAACTGGCCTCCAACTGCAAATTTTGCACAAAAAAGTAAAAATAATCCAAAAATTGTTATAGAACTACAAATACACTGAATGTCCTAAGCAATCTTGAGTAAAAATAAATAAATCCACAGGAGGTATGGCGCAGAGTACGATATTTATCTAGCTTTCGGGAAGCTCTTGGTTCAATCGTCAGCACAAAGAAAAAAAAAGAACAGACGTAAAAGTTACACTACCTGACTTCAAAATATCCTATAAAGCTGATAATCAAAAGCAGCATGGTACTAGCAAAGCAAAACTAATGGAACCATAGAGAACACAGAAATAAACCCATGCATTTATGGCCAGCTGACGCAGGTGCCAAGAATACACGAGAGGCAAAGGACAGATGCCTTTTTCGGAAAAACAGTACCTTATAATCTTAAATGATTAGCACATATTAATTATATAAAACAATAGATTTCATTACAATGTTTTTCTGTATGTATTAAAGCACTCTAATCATACATATTACTTTTCTATCCTGACTTGTCCCTCTCTCTATACCATTAGTCTCTGTCTTCCCATGCACAGCCCCTTCCACTTTACCATATTTTTTATCTAGAGGGAAAACATGTGGTTATTTGTCTTTCTGAATCTGACTTCTTTCACTTAAGGCGATTATCTCCCTTCCCATCCAATTTCCTGAAAATAATATATTTTTCCCTTTTATATATGTGTGTACAGTTGTATGTGAGGGTGGGGAGGGTGCATGTGTTGAGGGTGTATGTACACAAATGCACTGAGTGCGTGTGCCTGTGGAGGCCCAAGAGTAACACTGGGAGTCATTTTCGATGGCTCTTCTACCTTATTCTTGTGAACCTGCGTCTCCTGTTAAAACCAGAGCATGCCATTAGGGTTAGTCTAGTTAGCCAGCTTGCTCTGGAGATTCCCAGTCTTCACCTTCCAGGGTTAAAATTATAAATGGACTTTTACATTTGTCCCACATTTTTAGGTCAGATGTAGGAATCTGAACTCAAGTCCCTTTGCTTTCATGGAAGAACTTTAATAATTGAGCCATCTCCCCATCCCCTAAAAATGACAATTTCATTCTTCTTTAGGCTTGAATAAAGTTGCATCGTGTATATCTACCAAATTTTCTTTATTCATTCACTGGTGGGCACCTAGGTTGATTCCACAGACTTTCTACTGAGAACAATGCCCCAACAAATGTATGTGTAGGCATCTCTACAGTGCTGATTTCTTCAGGTATCTACCAGATACAGGTGCCAACTTGACAGTTGAGAACTGAGCCTTCAGACACATCTGTGAAGAATTATTTAGTTAAGTGGTGCCTTGAGCAAGTCAGTGGCAGACAATCTAATTGATATAGAAGATTCCTCCATAATGAGGACTACTTCCTGGAGAGATAATTAGTTTAATTTGGCAGACCAGCAAGTCAGAAAGTATGCTCCTCCCTCAGCTGTGGCCAGTCCCCTGGGCTTCTAACCCATCATAATGAACTATACCAAAAAAACATAAATATCAACCCCTTGTTCCCTGAGTTGTCTATATTCATTCAATCATGGGAAGATAAATTAACCAAGATAAATACCCAGAAGCAGTAGAACTGAATCACATGGTAGGTTTAGTTTTCAGTTTCTTTTTTTAGCTTTATTTTATTTTTTCCTAGTTGTACAAGAACATTGAAAAGTATTCCTTCCTCCTTTCTTCCCTCCCTCCCTCTGTCTCTCCCCCCATCCCTTTCTCCCTCTCTTCCTTCCCTTTCTCCCTCCCTTCTTTGTTGAGGAACCTCCACACTGATTTCCATTGTGGCTGCACTGATTTACATTCCTATCAACGGCATACAAGGGTTCTTGTGCAAAGATTCTTGATCTCCTGCTGGGCAGTAATTTTTTTTGATATGACACTCAAATGACATCGAACAAGATAAAAAGTAGACAGTGTGATTACATTTTAGTTTAAAAGCTTCTGCACAATACACAAATGATACAATCAACAAAGTAAGAGACAACCTACTGCAGATGAGGACATATTTGCAAACTGCACATCTGATAAGGGTTAATACCTAAAATATGTAAAGAATTCAATAGTAAGCAAAGAAACACTCCCATTTTAAAATTAACAAAAGACATGCAAGCTGCCAGTAGGTACATGAAAAATAGTATTTACCATCATAGATCATAGGGAATTATATTAAAGACACAGTGAGATACCATCTCATACCTGTCAAAATGGCTATTAGAAAACAAAGTGTGCGTGAGGATGTGGTGAGAATAGAACCCCTGTACACAGTCAGTAGGAACATGAACGAGTACAGTTTTATGGAAAACAGTATAATGCCTCAAAAAATTCAATATAAGTACCATAAGATCTAGCATTCCTATTCCTGGGCATAATACAAAGGAAATGAAATTGAAACCTCATAAAGTTATCTGCACTGCCCGTTCGGTACAACATTCATCATTCACAATAACCAAGATATGGAAATGACTCGGGTGTCAGTTAACAGATGAATGAATAAAGAAAATGAGGTGTGGTGTGTAAGTGTATGTGTCTATTGTGTATATGTTGTTATTTGCATATATATATATGTATATTACATTTTTATTTATTGATTACACCATAATAAAACTGGAGGATAGCAGAATTTAAGAGGAACAGACGGTTGAAGATTTCAATAGCGTACTTTCAACAGTGAATAGAATAATCAGTCATGGGCTGCAGAGGTGGATCAGATGTTAAGACTCTGCCTTGCAGGAAGAAGGTCTTGAGTTCCCAGAGTGAAGCAAAAAAGAGGTAGAGGCAATCCATGGTGATTCCCAAAGTTACCCTTGGCCCTCCACAGGGACACACAGTGCTCTCTCTCTCTCTGTCTCTCGCTCTCGCTCACTCTTGCTCTCTCTCTCTCTCTCTCTCTCTCTCTCTCACACACACACACACACACACACACACACACACATTCCCAGAGAATTGGGAAGTGGCACAGGCATACAAGGAAAGCCCTGGGGGGCTGGAGAGGTGGCTCAGGGGTTAAGCCTCTGCCTTGCAGGCGGAAGGTCCTGAGTTCGGATCCTAGACCCCACATATAGAGACCGGGTAGAAGCGGGGGCGGCCTGCGTTTCTGGTCCTGGTAGGGAGGAGCCTGTGAATCCCGGGGCAGAGTAAACAAGGAGGAGGTGGAGGTGGTCCATGGTGGTTCCCAAATTCGTCTGTGGTTCTACACACACACACACACACACACACACACACACATACATACATACACGCACACGCACCTATGCATACACGCACAATTGAATAAATAATAAATAATTAAAAAATATATTTAAAAAAAAAAAAGAAAAACCCTGGACCCTGACCAAATCAGAGAAATCACAACTCAAATCACAGCAGACAGCAACTTCACCCTAAATGTCTTTGGACCTGGCAGCAACCAGGTGACAACTAAGATCATTAAGGTACTAGATGACACTTTGCGAACGCAAGGACTTGACTCCTCTTGTTGCTGCAGGATGCCTTAAGCCAATGTGCAAAGATACCATCTTGAAAAGAAGCAAGGAGGGAAAGAACAAGAAGAGCTAAAACAACAAAAACCAGAACCACCGTCTTTAAATTACTGAGTTGGGCTACATGACTTCTTCTCTCCTCTGCCCGGCATGAAATCACAGAAACAAGACCACTTCAGTTTTGCAGAAATGAGTCCAGATTTTCTTAACAGGTTTAAGTGACAGTATAAGAATAATAAAAGATTTCACAGCAAATGAAAGATCCAGGCTGGACGACTGTTTAGAAAATCAAACTACAGACCCTAGTTTCTATAGGGTCCATTTGAATACTACTTATCATTCACTTCCTTATTATCTGGCCCTAGGATAATTGGCTTAAAGACAGATAGGGGGTGCTGGAGAGATGGCTCAGGGATTAAGACTGTCTCCCAAGCAGAAGGTCCTGAGTTCAGATCCCAGGTCCCACAACGCCAGGCAGAAATGGTGGCAGCTTGAACTTCCAGCCCTAGTGGGCAGTGTCTGGGAAATCCCAGAGCAAAACAAAAAGGAATTAGAGGCAATCCAGGATGATTTCCAAAGCCACCCTTGATTCTCCACAAGGAAACATAGTGTCCTCTGACACACACACACACACACACACACACACACACACACAAATAAATAAATAAATAAAGCTTTAAAAATTTAAAAAGACAGCTAGAGAAACTGAAATAGATCCCCACCCTGCATCCCCACCTTGGCTCCAGGATTTCAGATTCCATCATTCTTTGCCTGGACTCTGCATCTGAAGTGTAACCATGTACCTTATCCCAAGATAAGTTCTGTGCAAACCCTGCCCTGCCTCAAAACAGTGGTTCACATTTGGACTCTGTGATGATAAACTTCTCTGAGCAGCTTTCTAGGCAGTCTGTAAAATATGAGTTTAATCCCCAGAAACGGCCTTAGAAAATGAACTTGTAATCTTAGTGCTAGGGAGTCAGAGATTGACAGATTCCTGGGCTATGTTGCCAGCCAGCACAACGTACTCACTGAGCTCCAGGCCGATGTTAGACTGTTTCAAAATAAGATGAAGAGCATCCCTAAAGAATGATACCCACAGTTGACCTCTGACCTCTACACACACACACATATCTACACATACACACAATTTTAAAAAAATACAACTAGAGGTGGTTTAAGGAGGTTGTTTGATATTCTTGACATCCATGAAGATGTAAATGTTCCAGTTACGTTCTTTTAAGAAGCCATCCTTACCTCAGGAAGATCTGCCTACACAAGAAATCATATGAAAAAATCCTAGGTTACAAAATTCCCCACTTTTATCTTCCTGCACTCACCCTGGCTCCAGAGTTCCGAATTCCATCAATTCTTTGCCCAGATCCTACATCTGATGCGTAACCAGGTACCTGTCTCTCCAAGATAAGCTGTTGTGTAAAACCTGATCCATCTCTAAGCAGTGACTATTATGTGGACTCTAATGATGGACATCTATGAGCAGTTTTCTAGGCAATCTTCCCCCGGGCTTTTGCCTAGCTTTCCAAACTTCACATAGTGCATGAACACCAGACAATGGTTATAAACCATCCTGATCGTGGCCAGTGAATATAACTCTCTTTTCATTTGTACATATTTTGATTTCCTCAACTAGATTAGAAAGTTCTTGGAACAAAGATTATTAATCTTCATGTTCTCCGCACTACTTAATACAGTTTCTGATGATAAAAACATTAGCTAATTGATTTAAATTACTCCCTGATCACCAGTACAGCCCCCACATTATACTCTGTGTAAGCAGAGTAGGCAGCTGCTGGCTTGGCATAAATTTAGTGTTTAGGGAATCTCTTCCAGCCCAAGAATTGGCTCCCTCTGCCAGGAGACTGAAAATAACCACATTACTCACTCCTTTGAGTCAAGGCCTTAAGAACTCTTGTCAAGATGTAAATGTCATCTTGGAGGGATAACACGAAGCTATCAATTCCTATTAATAACATCAAATATTATTAACTTAGCAGGGAATACGAAAGATCCAGAATACAGAAGGACATACTTAAATCAGCCCATGATAATTTAGGGTGTGATGAACCCATAAATGGCATGTTAACAACAGGAAAGTGCCTCCTGTAAAAGGAGCAAGAGAATCTAAAAACGCAAGTGAGATGCGAGTTTAAAAGCACCTGGCACAGCACAGAAAATGACTTATAATAATAACTAATGTGCTTCAGTCTCATCCCTGCTGATAATGACCTACATACTTCATGAAGACAGTCTCACTTTTCATTTCTTCATCTATGACACAGACATAAAAATTATTCCCTACTTTCAGGTGAAGTAGGGTGAAGACATTAAGTGACTTCTCCAATATGGTGGAGCTAGCAAGCACACAGCTCCCTAATTGGGGTATCAGTAGGAAACCCGGAGACATTGCATTTCACTAATGCTTTCATTACTATGGCCCAAAGTTTACAAGAAGTTAGGCACTGGAACCTCATTACCACTATTCAAATCTACTGTCTCCCATTAATTCTGAATCTCTCCTACAAGGCTATGGTTGCTGTCCCCTCAATCTCACACCGTTACAGGAATCTGCACCTGCAGAAAAGCCATTGGTATAATTTAGCACACTGCAGAAAGAAACAGCTAAAGATGGGGCAAAGGATTATCAAACACAAGCAGAATGACAAGTGAAAGGTAACCTAGGGACAAGATTCATGGCATAAATGATGGAAGACTTCCTAATTTACACAGTGCTCTTGGAGATATACTCATGCTCTCCAAATAGAAACCTTTACCAGGATATTTCTAAGTAGGCAATTCAGAGATTCAAATCCAATTAAAGAAACTTTCTTTGAAACCACAATATCAAATTATTTTACATTTATCAGATTGGTTAAATTTTTTGTTTTGTTTTTTCTTTCTTTTTAAATTATTCTTTTATTATTTTATACATAGAAACAGTGAATTCATGATTGTCTCACACCTTAATTCCCAGTCCCATTTTCCCTCCTCTTCCCATTGCAACCTTTCTTTTCCCCTGCCAGTCTCCATCCTATTACCTTGGGTATTCTCTTCTGTTCTGTTCTGTTTGTTTTGTTTTGTTTTGTTTTGTTTGGGGGGTTGTTTATTTGTTTGTTTTTGCATAAGTGGCCCACAGGGTTTCATTTGGGTGGCCTTTGATAGCACGTGCATCGTCTATCAGTGAGTATACCACTGAGGAATCATCTTCCTTTCCTCTCCCCAATCACGGTTGACCTTAGTCAGTTTCTCAAGTAAGTATGGGGCTACTTGAATTCTCTGATCTTTCATGGCGACCTATTGATAGAGCAAATTTTGTGTAAGTCTTATGGAAATATATATAGGTGCTGTGTGTTTGTGAATGCTACAGTCCTTTCATATTAGATTGGTTAAAAGTTTTAAGATAGAGACCTAGTCTTGGAGAGAATGGGAAAAGGTTCAGAAAGTAATCAGTGCAATTTTCAAAAAAAAAAATCTCAATTTCACACCTTTACTGAGGGCATATGAGACTGGATGTGAATATTTAAAAAAAAAAAAGACGTGATCAGATCTTGTTTTTAAAATGTATGTCTGCCTTTATGTCTACATCTAGCTGGATGGGGGTTACAGTAGTCTAAAGACTGATGGTAAAGGTCTGGTGAAAACTAGAAGGAAGACTAACACCCCCAAAACACCAGGAAAGAAGCAAGACCAATGTGAGCCTTAAAATCAGCTTTAAAAGATGGAAATTTTTTTTCCTGGATGGGAATTGTCCCTCTCTCTGTGCTTTACTTTTTTGTTGGCCTTACCTTGCTTGCTGTGTTTGCTTGGAGGTTGCTATAGCAACAGAGGCCCGGAAAGGATGTTTTCTGCTTACATCCTGTCAGGCCATGCACGAGTGTCATACACGTGCATATTCCAGTAAAGAAAGCATTGAAAGGCCCAGTCCATTTTCAGGTTGGGGATTTCATTCTGTAAAGTAAAGCACTTTCCTTACTTCATCACTGATTGCAAAAAATGAGCCACACTCACTCTCCTGCATCTAATTGTTGTGCTGATTTCCCCCACATTCTAGAGAGCTTTCATGTCGTTTTCAGGGTTCATATAGCCTCTGAATAAATTTCCCTCAAGACCATTTTCAGGCCTAAAAATAGTAGTGACTGCGCTAGAGTTCACTCTCACTTGGGTAAGAAAGGTAATTTTTATATATCGTTTTAAATTATTCCTTTACAACTAACTAGGATCTAAATGTATATTTTCAAGTTGTGAAAGCTTGCTTTTTGGACCTAAACACACAATGTATATTGACTTAAGCCCTGGTGGTGCTTGGATATACTAACTCTAATTATTTACCATAGCAACAATTTACCCAGCCAAAGAGGGTAATAATTATCCGAGAAGAGGGAAACCAAGGAGCAGTTGATTCGTTTCATGTAGTTTTGCCTAATTTGTTTTATTCTTCATGTCTGTGGACGCCTAAAACTGAAATCTTGAAGCCGTTTTCAGGGGAAGCAGCAGTAGAATTTCATGGGGACAAATTTCCACACATCTCTAGTGCACCCCGCACTTCTTGTCCACTGCACACATCTGACTGTATTGGTTTCTTCTGGAGATGCTTTTGCACTTTGGAAATGTTGTTTTCTCAACCACCTCCCTTATGCTCGCCTTCCTTTGGCTACTACAGCATCTGTTCCATGTATTTACACTCTAAGTCTCATCTATGGGCAAGCCAAAAACAATGATGTGTGGAGTATCTTTAAAAAGAATTTCAGCAGTTAATTTTTCTTAATCTACCCCCAGACCTCATCTAAAGCCTTCCAAAGCATTGAGGAGTAAGATTTGGTTGGTTGACTTGTTTGCTGGTGTTGGAGGAGTGGTGTGGAACCAAGTCTTGGACTTGTTAGACAAGTGCTCCACTATTGAGCTATCTTCTCGGCTCTCAGAGTTTTTGAGACCAGCCCACTATGTAGGTCAACACCCTCCTGGCTCAGCCTTCTGAACATTGGAAAGAGTAAGGCATTTTGGCCATCCATATAGTATACTGAGTTCTACTGAGATACCTTGCTGACTTCTGGCTTCTACTTTCTTTTGCTTTTGTCGATTTTTATCCTCAAATCCTATGGATTATTGAAGAGATGAACATTGGCATGAGATAGTAAATCCTTTGATTTGAATTAAAAAATCAATGCATCTTCTCCCTACTGTTTTCTCACAAAGAGGTAGGAAACAACTGAAGAAATGTCTAACACCTAAACCACCTGCCTGGGTTTGACTGACACACTGCAGTCTTATGTCAGCTCTAAACTCCATGCCTGGGCTTCTCTGAGCCATGCAGGGTCATTCATGTTGGACCTTCTGAAACCATTTTTCCAATGTCGTGCCAGTGGGGACTGATCTGAAGCCAGATGAGGTCAGAGAGAAGTCTCTGCCTGCAGGAGAATCACTCAGGCAGACCCTTGGGAGTCCCCAGAAACTGGTTGTAGCATTCAAAGAGGGGGGAATAAAAATTGTAATAAGTTCACAATGCAAACTATGCTAAAATATTTTTCTTTAAAGAACATGAAAAAAAAAGTGTAGGGGAAAAGGCACTGGTGATCCTTCAGTCCGGCATCCCAGAGAGAGGCTGAGCAGAGACAGCTGCCCCACCTTCCCTTTGGGAGCTCATTTTCCTCTTTGGGTCCCAGCCCAGAAACTAAGGTCTACAGTCACAGGTGGCTAAAAGCCTAAAACAAAAAACCAGGAATAAAAAAAAAGAGAGAGATCAACAATATGGTGACCTTAAGAACTTTAAATTTCAACTACTCAGCAAATGCCAGATTTAGCAAACACAATACTAACCTCACTACCTTAAAAATCCTTCTGAAATGGAAAGAAAATAAAATTTATATATATATAATATATTACTATTTTTATATATACTACATTAGAATAATATATATACACATATTGAATAGTATATATATACCATTCTAATGTAGATATATAATAAAATCATACATTTGCACACACACACACATATATATATATAGAGAGAGAGAGAGAGTCTGTGTGTACTAATTTGTAGAGGGGTAGTTATCCCCCCTACTTCTCCTTTTAACAGCACAGCTTTTTTTGAACTTTAAAAATGGAGAGAGGGACAGCCTTAATGCTCTGACTCCGTCCATCAAGGCCCCATGCCTAGTATCCAACATTATTAAATTTCTGATTCTAATCATTCAATACCTGGCATTTTGCTTGTGCAGACTGGCTAAGATGCCCTCCCTGTTCAGTACCTGGTTCAAAAGCCTCTGCCTGTAGTTGGCCTCTGTTTCCAAAGGAACACAATTTCCTTCACCAGGATAGCAGGAGAATGTCCACAACTTTGACATCACAGTCTTGATAGACAAGTCTTGATGACTCACTTCTCTCCAGGAGCACGGATATGACAGCATACCAATAAGGTATTTTCAAGGATGTTCACTTAATATACTTATTAAGGACATATAGGTTTAACATTTTTTTTATCCCTGGGGCTCCAGAGGCAACAGATTCACATTTGCAAACACACAGACAAACTTAAATCAGCAAGCATTTCCGTTAATGCCTGCTGAGAACCCTTCACTTCAGAAGCTTCCACAGCTGCTTCTTAAGCAACCAGGAGTCTCTGAACCACTTAAGGTGACCATACCCAGAGTATGTTCTCTCTCTCTCTCTCTCTCTCTTTCTCTCTCTCTCTCTCTCACACACACACACATACACACACACACACACACACACACACACACACACACACACACAATTTGCCTTTCTCAGCCTCCCCTGCATATACATCATTCAAATGAAAAATTGGCCATGTCCTGTTTTGTCTTGTTTAGTTTCATTTTCTGGAACTAGCCTTAATTTATCCTTTTAATGTGTTCTTTTAACCCCTTCCCATAAGGACTTGAGGCCAGCCAGAGGGAACATACTCTCTTAGGGCTCATTAACCATGGACATCCATCCCACAGGCAGGCAACTGTTTATCAGAGTGCTTGGGATCCACTTGAGCCTAAATTTCCACTCAAAGCATAAAATTTGCCAGGGGCGGCTAGACACTTTTCTATTCAGGGTTGGCCTTGTTGCTTCTGGTTTGGGTGCTTTCATTGATTATATCAGAAGCACAAAGCCATCATTTCAAACAAATATGGAAAATGCTAATGCCTACGTCAGTTCCATTAAGAACACAAAATAAAAGGCAGGGGAACATTTTTTTCCCATCATTTGTGATGGTCCTGCAGTTTCCAGAAATAAGAAAACAAGTACACTTGGAATCTCGCTTGTTTTTAACAGAACTTCTGAGACCTACAAGAAATGGAGAGTGCAATGTCCTAAACAATAATGCTTAATGACTAGACTAGTTTTCAATGGTGCTTTTCAGAATTAAAGGTAAATTCTGAATATTAAAAGCGAAATTCATAGATTCCTAATTTTGATCAAAGAGATAAAAGTCATGAGGTATGCTTATTATCAAACACCTAGTATTTTTAAACTATGACTTTTAAATTTTTTTAAATTATATCAGCAATGAATTTACATGTTTCATTACCCACTACAAACCCCTCTTTTTCTTTACCCATAGACTATGACTTATATGGGATTTAAATACAGTGTGTTTTACTGTATAGAACTATCAAATCTCAGAAATATTATTCTAATCCTTTCTCCATCTGTATCAACAATGGCTGTATCTTGTTAATGAATGTTCCAGAAGTTCCATTGTTTGGGGAAAAAGTTACTTTCTCACTGAGCTAATATGTACTCTCCACAAAGCACATTAAGTTTGTGAAGAGTTCAAAGTATCTCAACAGAGAGGTGAAGGAGCCATCAGCAAGGCAACCAAAGAAGTCAGAGTACAATGATAAACTTTTATTAAGTATGGTTTACTCCAAGAAATTTTGGTCTAGAATTGGTAATTGGCATCTAAGCATGTTCTTATCGTAATATTAGGACTTCCATTTGGCTTTGTTCTCCCATCCATATCTCACAAAGCTGATAGTCTAAGCAATGTTATTGTGGATTTCTGAAACATCACTTTGTTCTTACTCAAGTTGACGTGCTTTCTGAATCTCATATCCCACCATCTTTCCCTCTTCAATGGTGAGCAAGAATGAAGGAAAGACGTTCCCAGGGAAGAAGTGGAGATGTCTAATCTATACACTAATAGAAGAAGCATCACCCATAAAGTCATCAGCACTTTTCTATTTTCTGCAAGATTCATTAGTGGTTTGGGGATCTTTGGGGAGTAAGGCCCCACATGATATCACAGAAAGTCTTCTGATTTCTAGTTCTTTGAGAACAGAAATTCTAAGAGCACTTTAACCAGCCATGTAGAAGGTCATGGTGCTTGTGGTGAAATCATGCTTTGCTGTCTTGATAAAAATGACAATGGCAGGGCTAGAGAGAGAGCTTAGGACTTAAGACTGTACCTCGCAATCAGAAGATCCTGAGTTCATATTCCAAGTCCCATGTAAAAAAAAAAAAAAAAAAAAAAAAAAAGGCCAGGCAGAACTTCCTGGCAGTGGCAGTCTGCACTTCCTGCACTTGTGGGCGGAGCCTGGGAAAACTCTGAAAGAAGCATAAAGGAGGTAAAAGCAATCCAAGATGATTCCTGAAGTCACCCTTGATCCTCCACAGGGACACATGTGCCCTTTCACTCACACACACACACACACACACACACACACACACACACACACACAGAGACCAATAAATAAAGTTTAAAAAAAATGACAAGGCAGTTCAGCTGTGGTGGACCCCAGTGACAGAAGCTTCATCTGAAGCACAGGCACTGCAGTAGAGCAGTCTGCAGGTGTTGCTGGTGTGATAAAAGCAGATCTTAAAGGTCTCCTATGAGAACACAGCCACTTGACACTGTGCCTTTCCAGTGAAGACCACCAAGAACACCCTGTCACAGTCCATCAGACTTTGACATCTCATCTGGTCGAACATTTCCAGTATGTTCCAGAGCACTGAGAAGGAATAAGACTTAGCTGCCATTTGCTAATAATCATGGGACCAACAGCAATAACCCTAAAGAGGAGAGTAACTACCATGCTATGCAGATGATGTGCTGGGTGCTTCTCTAAGGACTTCTCGTTTGTTTATATGGAGTCATCCCTATAGCCCTTCTCCTATGGGTTTCTCAAAGCCACTGTTTTAGCCATCACCAGACTTTCAGGAGATCAAGACTGGCAAGATGGTTTAGCAGGTAAAGACATCTACTACCTGGCTGGTAACCTGAGTTCAATCCCCAGAACCCATATTGTGGAAGGAGAGAACCAATTTCAAAAATTGACCCCTGCCCATACCTGTGCACTCTCACTCTCTTGCTCATAAGTAAAATATTTTAAAAAAACAACAACTTGGAACTCTATGAAGAGTAGGGAAGGGGAACAGAAATCCATCACAAAGAGCTAGTGATGGATGAAGTCTTTCTTCCCCTGAATCTTCTCTTCTCGATAAATTTTGAAAATTAGTAAGAAAGCCATTTTTCTTCAGTCTTCTCTATCCTAAAGAGACAATTTTCCTTTGGGAATGGCATTAATGAGTGCCAGTGGCGAGCAAATTGGGTGAAAGAGTAGCACTGTGCAGTCACTGCCAGAGCACGCGCTTTATGAACCTGTGATTTTTCAGAAGAACAGAGGGCTATAAAAGGATGCAGGCAAATTATGCTTTTAAGGCTAGAGGCAGGGCTTTCAATGGTAGCTGACCATTTCTACATTTATTCCTGCCCTAGGAAAAAAATCTTTTCTCTATTCCACAATGCAGTAAAAATGGGTCTCCTTCTTGCTTCTGCTAAGCCTTATATTGAGCCCAGTACCTAAGAGCCCTTTGGTAGAAGTTACCCCCTTCTGTCTCTGTAACAAAGCCTTTTAGGCTGAACATGGCCTTCATAGTCACTCTAATTCTGGCCAGTACTTCGTGTTCCAGGAAAACAAAACCACAGCAACCATGTCTGCCTCTCCAGCATTACTGATTGGCAACTGGTAGCTGTCAAAAAAAAAAAAACTTTGGACTTTCTAGAACCTGTCCAGTTTAAGGAAGTAAGTTTTGGCAGCCCTAAACAACAGGAAACAACACAGACCCAGATGCTGTTAGCTGCACTGGAGATTCAGCTAGTGAGCCAAGAGCAGTGTAAGGGCACAATGATGAGCAGCCCCAAGGGGGACTTCATGCAATGCCAACTGTATCAACTGCTGTATTTTCTTCTCCTGACATCCTGAAAAGAGTCAATCTCAGGAGAGTGACCATAAATTCCAGCCCTGCTCTGCAGAAATTCTACAGTTTCATGTATGTTACTGATCCCAGACTAACACCTAGGGTTTCACCCTGTGACTGGGGTTCCCCCTCACAGGAAGCTTGTTTACACTGATAGACACCCTTGTATTGCCTGCCTCACTTGAACCATTTATTCCTATGGAGACACCCATTATCTAGGATAGCCAGGTTCTAGTGGGACACAGAGAAGCCAATACATGAGACCACAGAAAGATTCTGTCACTTACCGATCTACAAGAAAGGAGTGGTACCCACAAGAGCTGGTGGGGAGTATGGAGATGGCAAAGGGACCACGAGGGGACCCATAACATGAGTACCTATGGATAATAATCTGTGTGAGATGGATATTCTTTGGGAAAATGCAAATAACCCCTAAACACTGCTTCAGGGTTTGTGGATTCGCTGTTCTATAGAAACAGCTATCATCTGGTTACATGCGTGTATCATTAGAGATCTAAGGAAAGAAGTATAGAAGATGTGGATAGTATAATAACATGAGCAGAGTGAACTACCATGTTGGGTAGATAAATGGCAGTGGGCACCTGACAGGTGCACAGATATTTGTCTATCTCTGAACCCTTCCAGAAAAGGATTTAATTAATGAAATTGCTGTCATGGTGAGAATTCCAGGACCTATATCAAACTGGAACAGCAAAAATTGGGATATAGAGTTTGGACTCTTCGATAGCTTTTAAAGTATGCTATATACATAGATTGCTGGTTGATAAGAGAACTACATCAGCCATGAATTTATGAAGACTTACTGGGCAAAAAAAGATGAACAGACATTCATCCCAGTTTCAAGCACCTCATATTATATAACTACCATAATTCATTTTGTTTTGGTCTCATAAAAGAGAGGCGGCAAGCTCTCTCTCCAAATGATTGTGCTCTCAAACAGGCTGGTCCCTTAGCTAGATCACAGCACAGCTGCCTAGAGCTCTAAACAGCTATGATCTAACCATGATCTAAAATGTTGGAAGCCCAGAAAATGATTATGATAATTGCATTTGCTGTATACTATAGACATCCTGCTAAAGCTTGTTTAGTTCTGCATCATATCCCTGTCTTTCCATGTCCTTTCCAAACTAGAGGAATCATTCCAGTTCTTTTGGCTCTGCAAAGAAGATTATGAATTAACCAGGAGAGGAAGCAAGGCAGAAAAGACAGTCTCAGGGAGTTCCCATTGAAGATGGAAATAATGAGAGTGAAGCTGGGGACAAGAGAAGGAGAATAGTCTCAAAGATAGTATTTCCGTTATGAGCGCTCCAATATGGCACTGCAATGACACATTCTAACCCGTGATTAACTTACCCAGTCGTATGAGTCAACCTGCCAGTTATGTTAGAGTGCCTTGGCTGGAAAACGAATTCTGAAAATAGTTCCAGCAGATGTAACAGCAAGTCAGGGGAGAGAGCAGAGAAAGGGGGAAGGAAGGAAAGATGAGCGGGCAGAAGCAGGGCCCTGGGTGTGAAGCGGAGTTCCACTCACGTGTCTACTCATTGGCTTTACCTCAGTGCCAGGAACTCATCAACACAAGCTCGGTTCAACATGTTCCACGAAATACGAGGCACTTCTAACTCCCAGTAAGTTGTCACTTGTTCATATTTGAAACCAGTTGTTCATACATACAAAATTACCTTCAAAGACACCAGAAGGTCCATTTTGTCCCAGAATTTTTGCTCTTCCAACTGACACACAGCCTGAAATCTTCACTGTTACAACCCTTTCAGTTACATTTCTGTCAGTCTCCAGAATATCACAAATATTGTAGTATTCCTGCAAGTTACCTCCTGCCAGCCTCCTTGTTACTTTTTCTACCTGGGCATCCTTTCATGGATATGACTACAAATTGTGGGTTTATATAGCATGTAGATCTTGGCAGGTCTGTAAATGACTAGACTACACTGATATATTAAATAAAGATATAAATTTGAGATCCAGATACAGTGGCATCTGCCCATAATCCCTCTTACCTGAAGGGTTGAGACAGAAGGAACATTGTAACCTAGGAATATGAGGACAGTCTGGCAAACAGATCCTGTCTCTAAAACATAAATACAGATTGGGAGGGTGAGGTGAAGAAGAGAGACAGAGACAGAAAGGGAAGGAAGGAAGGAAGGAAGGAAGGAAGGAAGGAAGGAAGGAAGGAAGGAGGGAGGGAGGGAGGGAGGGAGGGAGGGAGGGAGGGAGGGAGGGAGGGAGGGAGGAAGGAAGGAAGGAAGGAAGGAAGGAAGGAAGGAAGGAAGGAAGGAAGGAAGGAAGGAAGGAAGGAAGGAAGGGAAGGAGGGAGGGAAGGAGGGAGGGAAGGAGGGAGGGAGGAAAAGAAAGAAGAGAAAATGAAAATAAGAAAGGAGAAAGAAAAAGGGAACAGAAGTAGAGTCATGCAAACAGAAAAAAAAAGCACTTGCAAAGATCACTAATCCTCGGAAAATTGCAAAAACTGTGAGACAGCACTCCATACACATTAGGATGACATATTGTAGTGCACATTTGACTTGCTTTTGTGTTTAAGCTATTGTGACTGAGCATGAGTGTGCAGCTACTTGCTTAAGTCCCAACATTCAGAAGTGGTGTTGCTTGGTCATGTGTCAACCATTTTAAAAATTTTTCCAGAAATCATTATAATTTTCACAGCAGCTTCAGCATTTTACCTGCTGGCAGAGCACAATGACTTTGATTTTTCCATATCCTCATCAATACCTTCTCTTCTTCCTTCTCCTACACTCTCTTCTTTCCTGTTTCCATTGTTTCTTATTTCTCCCCCCCCAACCCCCCTTTTTTTAACAGGAACTCACTCTGTAGCTCAGGCTGCACTTGGGGCTATAATCCCCCTGCCTCAGCCTCCCAAGGGCTGGAGCTATCCACATGTACCATTATGCTTTTCTTTCTTTCTTTCTTTCTTTCTTTCTTTCTTTCTTTCTTTCTTTCTTTCTTTCTTTCTTTCTTTTTTTCTTTCTTTCTTTCTTTCTTTCTTTCCTTCTCATAGTCATTCTAACATGTGTGGAGTGCTGTCTCATGGTTTTTGCATTTCCCTACAGATTAGTGATGTGCAGCATCTTTGCTTGTGCTTTTTACCATCTGCATGTCTACTTTGAGGGTGGATATGTTTAAGCCTTTTGCTCATTTAAGAAAGTGGGTTGTTTTTCTCTTTGAGTTGTAGGGGTTCTTTATTTGTCCTGGATGTTGATCTCTTATCAGATGTACAGAATTCGTACGTAATAGAACATTATTCTGCCTTAAAGGGGAAGAAAGTTTTTAGAATGCCTCAAGGGGATGAACCAAACAAGCCTGAAATCATCATACTAGACAGGAAATAATATGGTGGGTTCTGGTATCTGAGAGAAAGGAGAGACTTTTATAACTGGTGAGTTATTGCCTAATAGAGAGGTCTTCACTGGAGATGATGGACAGGTTCCGAGGATGGAGAGCAGAGATGGTGGCATAACAGTGGAGCATGCTTAATACTGCCAGAACTGTGAGCCAAAGACAGCTAACACATTAGATTTCACGTGATCTATGTTTTAACCACGACTAAATTTAAAAGTCAATGCCAGAAAAATGTGAACCCACAACTGAAACTGTTCTTTCTGCCAGCAAATGACACACTAAACCAGCACTTGGCTAGCTGCAGAGACTTATTTTAGGAACCTGACTGAAGTGCAAACCCTAGCCCCCATATCAAGATTCTAACTCAGATATCTGTGGCGATGCTGAGCATGTCCACACATCCCTTGGGCACCTCTAATGCACAGCTTGGTTTGAAAGCTGTGATTTTGCAGTTTCACCATTGAGAATATACAGGCAAAAACAAATTGTCTATATTTTGTTTACAATGACTTATCCCTAAAAGTTCTCATTTTAGTGATGGAATTTAGGATTGGGGTTATTGTAAAAACTGTGATTTTAGACATAGTTTCTCAATTCGTTAATTTTACTTTAAAATTTCTTGAGGGCCTATAGACTAGATACTCCTTAAGCTAGGAAAGAAATATTCTCTCCTATTTTGTCTGGCAAACACTGGCATTCTAGAAATGTTTGCTTCTTCCCTCATGGACGCATTATGGTTTCTATTTTGAAAATCAGCTTCCGCCTGAGATAATCGCATCTTTCCAGTGAAAGCACCACACAGTAATTACATGCCATCCACATCAACAGACTCATTCATTATCAACAGCTCTGTGAATTTACATTATTGATCAGTACCTTTCTAGACCCAGGAAAAAAATTTCAATTACACGCTAAATTAAAAGCTTAAAGATGTCTATGGACAACTCTTGTTAAGTGGAAACATGTGGTGTAGTGGAAACACTGAGCTAAATACTGACGGCCTGGTGGGCTAGACCACATGCCTCCCAGATGCCCCTTGAGGACTAAGGACAGTCGACCCTTTGTATCTGCAGGTTCCACATTCAGGAATCAACCAATTACAAATCCAAAATGTTCTCAATGGGGGAGGGGAACTTGGGTCCAGACAGAACATACAGAGTATTTTTCTTACTTAAACAATGTAGAATGGCAACTACTTAGAAATATTCATCTTAAGTATTTTAAATAATCTAGAGATGATTTGATCGAGGCATTGTAACATACACCTGCAAATCCCAACAAGTTGATAGTTAGAGGCAAGAAGACACAGAGTTCAAGGCTGATCTCAGCTATATAGCAAATTAAAGATAATACTGGACTATATGAGACTTGTTTTGATAAATAAATAAGCAAATAAAATGTACAGGAGATTTGTAGGTTATACGTAAATTTATATAAGGGACTTGATCATCATAAAGATTAGACATCTTTGGGGTATCCTAGAACCCACCCTATATAATGACTGACAAGCCCAGACCCCTGTGTCTCCATTGCTGAAGGTTTGTACCAACTTTGGAGTCTCGAGGCTAAAGCTGCATCACAGTTTTATCTCTCTGCTAATTCTTCGTTCCTTACTCCCAAGAGCAAGTCCTAATAAATCATCTGCGACAAAATCTCTGTCTCGGAGTCTGTTGCCAAGGAAACAAGACCTGCATCATCTCTGCTCTCAAAACTAGCAATGTGAATAGAATAGTCACTAAGCCACAACTCCCGTTGTAATGGAAAAAAAATTGTGTTAGGCTTGAGGCCATCAGAAATATCCGGTGCTATGCCAAACCAATGTCCTATTATGATAGAAGCCTGTCCTCGTGCCTCACCTGCTGTGACCAAGTTCACAGATTTTGCAGCCAATCTCTTTAGAAGGCAAGGAGAGAAAATTCTCTATCACTTTCAGATTCATCAATTCCAAAAGAACCTAGAGCTTTTCACTAGACAGGAAATTTCTTGGAGATGGGTCTAATTCAAACTAACTCATATAACTTACCCAGGACTTTCCTGCCTTTAACAATTAAATATCTCAAGTCCTGGGACGTCCACAGTTGGAGACAAAGCTGGATAGTTAGTCATTCTAGTATGGTTTCCTATGCCTCTTGGACCCTTGGGCTTTCATGACTACTCATTAGCTTGGACACGCTTGATGTTGGCCTTGAAAACACAGAAAAGTATCGATCTCCACCCACAAGACTAGAGCAAACATACTAGACACTCTCACTGCCCTCTCTTTTTCCTTTGTAAAAACTTAGCATGACTATTATTGTTGGTTTATAATTATTTAATTACTGTCTCCTGAACTAGACTGTCTTGGGCCTTGCTTTTGGTTGTTCTCTTAGTGCTTGGCAGGGCTTCTGGCACACAAGCAAAGATCAATACATATTTGTTGAATAAGTGAGTGAAAAAGGAAAAGGAAAGACATATGTTGCATGGCACCCATGCAGAAGATGAAAAACTGAGGAGAGGTAGCTGCAGATTATCCAAACAAATGTACATAAACAAGCAGTGAAGAACTCCACAGATGTATTTGCAATCTTCCATGTTCTTGTTTATCACTTCGTTCTGAATTACCATGAAGCTTTTGGTTAATTCTGACACATATTCATAATTTTCTACAGGATCAGTCACTTGTAACTAGAATACAACAGACCTACAAATTAAGAGGGTGGAGGGAGAGTGTTGAGTGAGTGCACCAGGTTAATCCTGATAGGAGATTTTAAATCCTTAGCATCTTAGCTCTTTATCTTAGGAGAGATCTGATCAAATATTCCATTCACTCCACATATCAGGGTGTATCTTCTTCATTCCCTTAAAATAGTATCTACAGTTTGTAGGGAGGGGGGATGGTTTCTCACTGGCTACTCCTAATGAATAAAACAAATCCTCTCATATGGCAAGACTCACTTGAATTTGCTTAACAGCATCCCCACCACCATTCTGGAAATCTTTTTAGTATAATCTCCACCCACATAGCAGTTTTCTCATCTTGCTGCTTACACTGAGAGTGGTCTAAATTGAAACATGTACTTAAAAAACAGATTCTATTTTCTGTGAATTTACCTCTCAATAAATGCTACCCGTTTTCAACAGCAACTCATGAAAAGGAAATCCATATCAACAACATTTTCTTCTTAGATTCTGGTATAACAGTAATTAAATTTGAGATGTGAAAATGTACTTTCTCCGCATGAGACACCAAAATTGATTTCTGCCTTTTCTCTGTTCTTGTGAGGGACTTTCACCCTTGAATAATCCAGAGCTTTCTAGATCCTGTATGACTTCATTCGTCAGACTGACATAAGACCTTTTATTTCATCAACCTATTTCATAGCAACTATAAATAGGTATAAATTTTCACTGGTGAGCTCGTGGCTATAACTTATAAACACATAAACCAATGATGTGAATAAGCAAACAGCCATATAATGAAGAGTTCAAAGCCTCTTTTTTCATGGCTAACTCTTCCACTGAAGAACTGTGATGTCTGCAGCCCCCTACCTCTTCTCTCAAAGCTCCCTGAAGCTTAATGCACCTAAGAATCTTGTATGTGGAAACACAGGCTCAAAAAGCATAAAGCCATAACTTGGGGACAATTGGGGATCTAGATCTTCTCAGGCAGTCCCTTAGACATGAAATTAATTCTGTCTATTACTAAAACATTATTTAGTGCTAACATTTCAGTTGGTAGTACAAAACAAGGGTGAAGAAAATTGTACCTAAGCACACATTGAGAAAGTGGCACCAAAATGTAATCATGGGGGAGGAGCAATTTCACTTAATGCCTGTGATGGCTAGTATTAGTTTTCAAGCTCACACCCAAGAAACAGACTCCAGGTCCATCTAAGAGGTATTTTCTAGCTTAAGACTGACCTCTGGGCATGTCTGTAAGGGATTATCTTGATTGCACAAATAATGAGAAGAAGACCAATTGTGGGTGGGACCATTCTCTAGGCAAGAAATCTAAGACTCTAAAAGATGGAGAGAGCTAGCACTCGCAAGCAAACAAGCATGCATGCATTCGTGCACTGCTTCCTGTGCTTGGATATGAATTGTTGTGACCAGTTCCTTCAGCTCTTGCTGTTGCACCTTTCCTGCATGATAAACTGTAAACTGGATTTATGAGCTGGAATTACCCCACCCCCCAAGTTATTTGGACCTGTGGCAACATGAGTACCTGAGTTCCGAAGCAACCCAAGATGATTCCGGAAGTCACTCTTGGTCCTCCACAAGGACACACAGTTCTCTCTCTCTCTCTCTCTCTCTCTCTCTCTCTCTCTCACACACACACACACACACACACACACACACACACACACACACACACACACACACACACAAGAGATGGCTCAGTAGGTAAACCACTTGTTGCACAGCATAGGAACTTGAGCTCCATCCCCAAGATCCATGTAAAAGCTGGACACAGTAGCACTAAAAAATAGTGCATCAAGACTAGAACACTTTAATGTAACAAAAACATAAGAAAAGCTCATTAGTGCACTTAGGCTAGGTACAGTGCACTTATAATCTGCACTGTACCTAACTTACTACTTCTCAAGTTTTGGACTAATTTTGAAGAATGAAGTCCACAATCACCTGAGCTGAAGAGCCTATTAAAACACTCCTTATGTGTTACAATTTATCTCTGCAAAGCCAAATTTCCTTCATAATTCAACAAGGCTATATATCTCAAAAGATTAAGTTCAGGATGTGTCTTCTGTTGAATCAAATACCAAAAATATTTTCTTTGATGTAAAACAGTGCCACTGCTCTCACTAATTATTTTTGGGTTTTATTGTATAGCTATACTTCATTAAAATGTGTCAATTATAATAACATACAATGGTATTGCCACTGCTACATTTAATTGAATTAATAAGCCAATTTTTTAATTTAGTTTTAATTTCCAATCCAATGAATCCAAAAATATAGTTGCCCAAATAAACAAAGTTCTTTTGGATGAATTCACAATAATTTGTAAGAGAATAAAGAGAAGCTTTGTACAGTGGGTGCCTGTTTGTGATCTCAATGTCTCAGGAGATTGAAGCAGTTGAATTACAAGTCTGAAACTATTTTGGGCTATGTAGTAAATTCAAACCAGCCTGAAGTACATAGTAAGCCTCTTTCTCAAAAAGAAAAAAAAAATGAGGCTGGAGAGATGCCTCAGGGGTTAAAACTGCCTAGAAAGCATAAGGTCCCATGTCCCACTTAAAAACGCCAGGCGGAAATGGTGGCAGTCTGCACTTCCAGCCCTGATGGGCTGAACCTAGGAAATCCCAGAGCAAAGCAAAAAGGAAGTAGAAGCAATCCAGGATGATTCCCGAAGTCACCCTTGGTCCTCCGCAAGGTTACACAGTGCCCTCTGATATACACACAAAAGAAAAATAAATAAATACAGTTTAAAAACAGAAAGACAACAAGTGCAGACAGAATGTGGAGAAAAGGGACCTCTTCCACACCATTGTAAGAATATAAACTAATGAAAATTCATTATAGAAAACAGAATGGATTGTTGCTCAAAAAATTGAAAATTGAACTACACATGATTTAGCACTCAAGCTATTTCTAAAGAAAATAAAATCATTATGTCAAAAAGGCATTTTTATTCCTTTTTATTGTAGCACTATTCATAATAATAGGGGAAAAAAACCTGAAAACAATCTAAGTGCTCACCAACTGAGGTGAGGATAGATGAGCAAATGTGTTCTCTAGTTCAAAGAATACTAGTCAGCTGTTTAAAAAGCCTGAAGTCCCGCCATTGTGACAACATGAATGGAACTGGGGATTATCATGTTAAGTAAAATAAGCCAGTCATAAAGTATAACTGAGAAAGGGTTATTGATTATTTTAATTTTTAATATTTTAGCTCGTTGGGTTTTTCTTTCGTATTATTACTTGCAATTTTGCAGTTTGTTATTTTGTATGTATCTCATGACAAAGACTTTTATTATTGTCCTTTTTTATATACCTAAAATATTTTTCTGCCTTTCCACATCTATAAAGTATCTTTACTATCTCATGCATATTTTACACTCCTCATTCTGCCTTTCCCAATTCCTTCCTCACTTTTGCTACTTAAATATTGATGTTCTTACCTCTGAAAAAAATATATAATATATATTTTGTTTTATATATGTTATATATATATGTGTTTATGTATGTGTGTGTGTGTGTGTGTATATTACATTCTCTCCAACCTGTACCATCTGCTGTTGTCTCTGAACCTCATCAGGGACACAAGTGAAGTGCACCACTATTTCCTGTTGAAGTACAAACACAAAGAATGCTGAAAAGTCATTAGGAGGAACTGTACCCACCTCTTCTTGACTCATAAACAACAGGAAACATGATATTAAATGAAGATAATTCACTATAGAAAAATGTGTGCAAGAAAAAGCAAACAAAAACACTGAGAGGAATATATAAATTTATTGTATTTATATATGAAAATGTCAAATAATAAAATTAACAAAAATATTGGGGGAAAAGAAGAAAAATAAAAATGGATCTATCTCAACAGATGTGCAAAGCACAACAGAGAAACATACACAAAAAAACACACACTATGACCTTTCACAAGCTCACAACTCCTCAGTAATGCAAACCAAGGATAACAAAATAGTTGAGATACCAAAAAAAGACACAAAAACCAAATAATCAGATAAACAGAGTAAGGATATCAACTCAAGGCCTACACAACAGAATTATCAAAGTAGATAAAATGATCAGTAACTTAGAGATGTTCAAAAACATAGAAGGAAAAATCATGCCCCACACAGGAAGAAAATTGAGACTCTGAAAAACAACCAAATAGAAAATCTAGAAAGAATTCATTAAATGAAACATAATGGAAACTGTCATCAACAAACAAAACCAAGAAAAACAACAAATTTCAGGGGTGAAGGACAAAGTCAAAATAATAATATATTCAGGAATACATAAAAAAGAAAGCTGTGAATATGGACAAAACATCAAACAAATCTGGGATGCATTCAAAAGATCGAGCTTAAGACTCAGTGAGACAGAATAAGGAGCTGAGATAAAAACATGAAAGTATAGAGGGGCTGGAGAGGTAGCTCAGGGGTTAAGCCTCTGCCTTGCAGGCGGAAGGTCCTGGATTCGAATCCTCGACCCCACGTATGGATGCCGGGCAGAAGCGGGAGCAGCCTGCGTTTCAGGTTCTGGTAGGGCGGAGCCTGTGAATCCTGGGGCAGAGTAAACAAGGAGGAGGTGGAGGCATCCATGGTGGTTCCCGAATTCGTCCGTAGTTCTACACACACACACACATACATACACACACACACACACACACACACACACACACACACGCACGCACGCACACACAATTGAATAAATTTTAAAAAATGAAAGGTTAGAAAGTTTATTCAATGAAATTATAGCAGCATATTTACAAGTCTAGAGAAAGAAAGGATATCAAAACACAGAAGCATTTAGAATACAAATAGACATGACCAAAAATAAACCTCTCTATGACATATCATAATCAATATGTCAAAAATATAAAATAATAAGAAAGTAATACTAAAAGCCACGTAAGGAAAACACCAATTCAAAATAACATCATATATTTTATCAGAGACAGTAAAAACCAGGAAAGCAGGGTATGACATATTTTAAGCCCTCAAAGTAAATAATAGCTCAGATTGCTATGCTCAGGATACCTATTTCTTAAAGTTAATGAAGAAATAACATTTCAAGACAAGTACAAATTAAGACAGTAAGAGGAATATAAAAGACAGTGTCAGCTATGAGAACAAAGGGAAGACATTTCTTGAGATAAAGAGGAGACAACCAAGAAAGATTTAATCATGCCCAACACAGCAAATTATTGATCAATAATGAACGAGGAAGGAAGAAAAGAACCACCAACTATTTAACTAACCAGAATCTGTAGAACATCAAAATTATAGAACAAAAACAAACCCTCTTGATAATAACCTTAAGTGAAAATGGCCTCAACTCACCAATTAAGACAGACTAACTGTGCTGGAGGGATGGCTCAGGGGTTAAGACCTTCTCTGCTGAAGCAGAAGGTCCTGAGCTCAGATCCCAGGTCCCACATATGCCAGGTTGCCTGCACTTATGGCTCTGGTGGGTGGAGCCTGGGAAATCCTAGAGCAAAGCAAGAAGGTAGAAGCAATCCAGGATGATTCCCAAAGTCACCCTTGGTTCTCCACAGGGACACACAGTGCCCTCTGATACACACACACAAACACACACACACACACACACACACACACACACACACACACACACACAGACATATAAATAAAATATGTTTTAAAAAGACAGATAGACTAACTGTATTAAAAGTAAGATTCAGGGGCTGGGAGATGGTTCAGTGGTTAAAGCACTTTCCACACATACCTAACAATTTGACTTTGGATCCCCCTCTCCCCAGAGCCTCCATCACTTTCCTATTGGGAAATGAAAAACAGAAGAATTACCAGAAGCTCATGGGCTGGCATGCACAATAGTGAACAGCAAATGAGATCCTACCACAAAAAAAGGCGAAAGTAGAATATTGAAGCCAGAAATTGTCCTCTGACTTCCACATTCGTGGCATACATACACCTGGACTCACACACGTATAAATACACATAATCATCATACATGTGCACACAAAATAAATAAACAATAAATAAACCAAGGTCTAACTTTCTTTTGTATCCAAGAAACATACCTGTCTGGCAAAGACATCCAAAACCTGAGAGTGGAAGGATGGAAATCAACTTACCAAGAACACAAAAGTTATAAACAATCTGATTTCGCCACTCCCATATCTGATAAAGTAGAACTCAAAACAATGTTAGTCAGCAGGACTTGTAATGCAAAGCAACACGTAAATGTCCTTTCCATCAAAATTGATGCTCTGAGTTTGATCCCTGGAATCCACATAAAAGTGAAAGGAGAGAATCAATTCCATGAAGTTGTCCTCTGACCTCCACATGCATTCCACAGCAAATGTGTCCCACATTACACATACACATAATTAATAAAGTTTTTAAATAAAAACTAGTCAGAAAAGTATAAAAAGGACTACTACATATTAATAAAGAAAACAATTCATTAAGAAGATATACTTGGGCTAGGAAAATGGCTTATGAGTGAAGCTTCTACCTTGTAAGCAGAAGGACCTGAGTTCAGATCCCTGATCCCACGTAAATATGCCAGGTGGAAATGGTGACCTGCCTGCACTTCCCTCCCTGGAAGCAGGAACCTGGGAAACCCCAGAGCAGTGCAAATAGGAGGGTGAGCAATCAAAGATGATTCCCAAAGTCATCCTTGAGCTTCTACAGGCACACACAATATCCTCTCTCTCTCTCTCTCTCTCTCACACACACACACACATAAAGAAGGAGGAAGAGGAAGAGGAGGAGGAGGAGGAGGAGGAGTATTGCAGCTCCACATTGCTCTCTCAGAGGTGCCCTAATTGGAGGGCATCTTTGGGCTAGTGGGGGCTGCCCAGGTCCTGTGCCTCTCAAGAAGTGCTACCAGTGTCAGGCCAGGAAGACACATGACACTGCTATCTGTACAAACTGACCAACCATCACAGAAGTTGGTAGTTACATTGCTTTCTTTAGGTAGTGGAACCCTTTCCTATGATTGACAGAATTATGTTTACAAAGGGAGCAAAGGAAGTATAGAGATGACAGTCTGTGAAGTTAAAGTCCATTTAGCAGATGACACGAAAATCGACTTAGCCATTCCAAGACAGCAGTATTTTTACATGAAAGCAATAAATACAGCTGAAAGACAGAGTGACTGGCTAGTTCTGAGCAGCTTCAAAATATGTCTAACTGATACTAGGACTAAAAGATAACAGAGGAAAAGAAAGAAAAGGGAAAGGAGAAGGAAGATAAAAACAATGAATTCTGAAAACCAAAATATCTGAACCTTACCTCTACACTGACCTCTGAATGTAGCAGGTTCACACAATACAGGAATTTGTTCACCACAATTAGAATCACTAATTCTCAGTGTAGAGAACATAAATGAAACATCTTCTCTGCCCAGTGTCACCTGTAATATGTTCATCACAACACTCAAAGGATGTATGATAATAGCAAATGCCAATTTGAACATGAGATGTTTCAAAGTCTTCATTCTAATCCCTTTGTTTTTCACATATCTTGCGCTGGTCAAACAATGAACCATTCAGTCAGCCACCCTGATTCTTGCACTTTACAGAATATTGTGGAACAAACGATTCATACATATTGGAAGCATATTTTATTTTATATAGTTTATTAACAAGAGTATTATCCTAATAACTTCACAGTGTGAATGTAAGTAATTTTTAAATGCTTCCTTTTCATATATTTTATTAGAGAAAAAAGAAAGTACATATATGCATGCCAAAAAATGATTTTATTTTAACTTTTATGACCTACCAAATTTAAGTGTGTATCCCTTTTTACTTACATTGTTCCACAAGAGGCAAATGTTGCAGTGACCATTCACTTTCACAGAAATAAGTAACTTTCATTGGAAGAAAAGAAAATATAGGTGCACAGATGGAGTTTCTCTCCTTCCAGGTATTGAACTCAGGTCTCCAGGTTTATGAACAAGCACTTAAGCTGCTGAGTAATCTCATTGGCCTGAACTGTGAATCATGATTTTAAACAAATGACAGTGCAAGGTTTTTACAGTCATAAGGAGAAATGTAGATATTTTTCTAAAAATCCATTATAGACTGGCAGCTTGACCTGTGAATATTGTAGTTTATAAACATGAAATATCACCATGTTTGACATAGTGTGACATATGTAACTTGTGCTATGGACCTAAAGGTCACTTAATGAGTTATGATAGCTGCTTGATAATGGATGGAAAGATGTTTTTGCTTAAGCAAAAAAGAGACACTTATTATTCTAATTATCTTTATTCCAAATACCATATATTGAGAAATTTTAAAAATTAGATTCTGCTGTCCATATTTGAAGTTGGCACAACTGATTTACCAATAACAAATGCCACATTAAAATACCTATTCATTTATTTTTTATTGAATCAAAAAGTGATTTCATTATAACTTTTATGACCTACCAAATTTAAGTGTGTATCCCTTTCTACTTACACTATTCCACAAGAGGCAAATGTTGCAGTGATCATTCACTTATACAGAAATAAGTAACTTTCATTGGAAGAAAAGAAAATATAGCAATTGCCTTCATGATAAACATACCAAAAAATTAGAAATAGAAAAAATATATCTTGACATAATAAAGTATAGATATAGCAAACCTATGCAAACATTGTGATAAATAGTGAAAACTGAGAGTGTATCCTCTAAAATTTGCAACTACATAAACTCACTCATTTGCTCCAACTTATCCAATATAATGATTAAGTCCCAGCTAGAGAAATAAGACAAGAAAAAAATAGGAGCATGAACAGGAAAAAAAAGTTAAATCATCCCTATAATAGTTCTATATTAAAAGATCTTCTTATACAGCTATATAGATTGAATTTTTACAAAGGCATCAAAAATATACAATGAACAAAAACAATTATTCATTCAATAAATGTTGGTGGAAAAACAGATTATCCATATGCAAAAAAAAATGAAATTAGAACCAAAACTCTTACCCTTCACAATAATCAATTAAAATGGTTCAAATCCTTATTTGAAACAGAAATGCTGAAACTGCTAGAAGAAAACATTTCAAGATATAGCCGAAAGTAAGATCTTTGTGAAAAGACTCCAAGAGCTCAAAAAAATTGAAAATCAGAGTTATGAAATTAAACAGTTTCTTCACAATGGAAACTGTCAACAGACTAAATGTACAGCCTACAGAATTAGAGAAAAATCTTCACCAGCTGAACTTCAGATAAGAAGTTAATACCTAGCATATATAGAAAACTACAAAAATTGAACACCTACCTACCAAAAAAAAAATATTTCCAAACAGTGAATGGGGTGATGCACTGAAAAGACAATTTGTTTTCTTTTGTTTTGTTTGTGTGTGTTGTAGAAGAGGGCACTTGAATATGTGCACCTGTGGAAGCCCAAATATAACATCAGAAATTACCCTGGATTGCTCTTCCTTCTTATTGCTTTGCTCTAGGGTTTCTCAGGCTCCTCCTTCCGGGGCCAGAATTGCAAGCTGCTGCCATTTCTGCCTCACATTTTTACATGGGATCTAGGTGACCTAACTCAAGTCCTTTTACTTGTGAGGCAAAGGCTTTACATCTCCCCAACAAAAAAGACAATTTTTAGAGAACGAGCACATATGGCCATTAAAAAGCAGATTAAAATTTCTTTAGGATTACCTGGCATCCCAGCTGAATGTCAGTCAATCCTCAAGAAAACAAATGACAACAAATATAGGGAAATGCAGGGAAAGTAAAACTTTTATTCACTGTTAGTGGGATTGTAAACTTGGGTAGCCACTTTGGAAATCAATATGGATGTTTCTCAAAAAACGGAGAACAGGGGCTGGAGAGGTGGCTCAGGGGTTAAGCCTCCGCCTTGCAGGCGGAAGGTCCTGAGTTCGGATCCCAGATCCCACGTATAGACGCCAGGCGGAAGCGGGGGCGGCCTGTGCTTCTGGTCCTGGTAGGGCGGAGCCAGTGAATCCCCGGGCAGAAGGAGGTGGAGGCGGTCCATGGTGGTTCACGAATTCGTCGGTGGTTCTACACACACACACACACACACACACACACACACGCCGGAGAACAGAACACCCACATAATCTAGCTATACTGTATACACCCAGTATATACGATCCAATATATACCCAGAGGGTTCTTAGTCCCTCATAAGGATGCTTGAAGATCTGTGCTTATTGCTGATTTATTCACCAGAGCAAAGAAATGTAACTTCCTAGATGTTTATAAACAGCAAATGGATAATGAAAATGTGGTACACATACGCAGTAGAATGTAATGCCTCTGTAAAGGTGAAATTTGCAGAATATGGATGACCTGGAAATCATTATATTGAGTAAAGTACTTGAAACTTGGAAATGTAAATATCATATTCTCAATCTCTTTCTCCTTTCTCTCTCTCTCTTTCTCTCTCTCTCTCGGTTATTTGCAAATTCAAGATTTTAATTTTTATATAATTATGAAGCTAGAAAAGGAACCACGAGTGAGAAACAAAAGAGATTTTAAGGAGAGAAAGAAAAAAGATGGTAATAGAATGAATGTGAGGGAGGAAGCAACAGTATGGGAGTAGGTATAAGAAGAGAGGAATGGGGGCTGGAGAGGTGGCTCAGGGGTTAAGCACCTGCGGAAGGTCCTGAGTTCGGATCCTAGACCCCACGTATAGACGCCGGGTGGAAGCGGGGGCGGCCTGCGCTTCTGGTCCTGGTAGGGCGGAGCCTGTGAATCCCGGGGCAGAGTAAACAAGGAGGAGGTGGAGGTGTCCATGGTGATTCCCGAATTCGTCCGTGGTTCTACACACATACACATACATACTCACACATACATACACGCGCACACCACGTGCACAGTTGAATAAATAATAAAAAAAAAAGAGAGAGGAATGAAGGAGGAGGTGCATTGAAAACAAGTATGGGAACTAGGGAGATGGCTCAGTTGTTAGAGCGCTTGCCATGCAAACATGAAGACTTGAGTCGTGATTCTCAGCACCCATGTAAAAACCCTGTGAGTAAAACCATTTCCTAGACTAGGATGCTGGACTATATAAAAAAGAGGAAATGAAGGCTGGAGAGATGGCTCAGGGGTTAAGACACTGCCTCGAAAGAATGAAGGGCCTGAGTTCAGATCCCAGGTCCCACGCAAAAACAGTAGGTAGAAATAGCAGCTTCCTGCACTTCCAGCCCTGGCAGATAGAGCCTGGGAAACCCCAGAAGGGAGTTAGAAGCAGTCAAGGATGATTCCCAAAGTCACCCATAGTCCTTCACAGGGACATACAGTGTTCTCTGATAGTGATTGATAGACACACACACACACACACAATAAATAAATAAATAAAATTTTTTTAATGGTTTTTTTTTTTAATTTTTTTTTATTTATTCAACTGTGCGCATGTATGCACGCGCGCGCGCGCGCGTGCGCGTGCGTGTGTGTGTGTGTGTGTGTATGTGTGTAGGTAGAACCACGGACGAATTCGTGAACCACCATGGACGCCTCCACCTCCTTCTGCCCAGGGATTCACAGGCTCCGCCCTACCAGGACCGGAAACGCAGGCCGCCCCAGCTTCCGCCTGGCGTCTATACGTGGGATCTGGGATCCGAACTCAGGACCTTCCGCCTGCACTGCAAGGCGGAGGCTTAACCCCTGAGCCACCTCTCCAGCCCCAATAAATAATTTTTTTTAAAGAAATGAGCTAACCATATAGAACTAAGCATAGGGAATTCATCACGCTTTACTTCCTGACTGTGAACACAATTCCCACCACTGTGACTTCCCCACCATGATAGACTGGAACCTGTAATTGTGAACCAAAATAAGCTTTTTCTCCCCTCATGTTAATATATATTTAAAGGAGAAAGAGAGAGATGCATGCTATGGTATATGGATAGAGGTCAAAGGACAACTTTCAGAAGCTAGTACTCTCCTTCCACCAAGTGGGATTCTAGGAATCAAAGTCGCACTTGCTACCCATCTTCATTAAGTTTTCTCACCAGCCCCTCTAGTTGCTTTTGTCACAGTATTTTAACACAGCCACTGAAAAGTAATTAAGATAAATACCATTTGATAAAATTCAGCTAATTCCAGTGCCCTTGTGTTCATTGTTTATTCTCACATACTTGAATTGCGGTGTCTATTAGAGTGCTGTCCTGACTCAATATGGCAGTCATAGATGTGTGCAGTTGGACTTTCAAGAACAAACTTGGTGGCCAAGCAGTAAGATGTGCAATTAACTGACCCCCCCCCCACCACCAGATACAGCACTTTCTGGATATGCCACACCATTTGAGCTGTAGCCATGTATTCTCTGAGCAGTCTCAAGCTAATAATGGAGTAGGCAGGTATGCAAAGGGTTAGTTTCTTGACCAACCTGGAGTCATTCTGTCTTTACGCTCCTTTCTGAACAGACTGAGAATTAGCTCTTCCTAGTCAATCCATCTTTCTTCTGTCTTTCTAGTTGCTCTTCCTTCACATGTCATAGGATTGCTCCTGTGAATCTCTTGCCTTGCCAGTTTCAGTTTAGCTCCTCTTCCTAGGGATTGTAACTTGACCCAGTGATACTGAATGAGGCCAAAAGCAGCATGTAGCAAGATGGACTAGGATTTAGCAACTTACTCACCAGCTGGAAATGATGACCCCATGTCCCAGTGACATGGATAGCCTCCAGGCCATTAGGCAGAAGGTAGAGGATTTATTTCTAAATTTGCCAGTGATAAATCAAGAGAGTATTCTCATGAAGACTTCTTTGCTTGGTGTAACAGTTCAGGTATGTGAGAGTGTGCAATGAATGGAAGGGCAATGGGACTAGCTGTAATTTGCTAAATTCTATTCATGCCAGGAAAAGAGATAATGGAAAAATAAAGGCAGTGAGCAAACATTTCAAGACTAAGTGTGAGAGCTGAAGGGCCTTATGACAGTTTACAGAGAAGCTTTATCTCTTAAAGTGAGAAAACAGACACAGTTGTGGAGCAAATTCAGGGCTGTCAAGACTTCAGAGACTACTAGATACTCAGTCAAGACAAAGCTATTGAATACGCATACAATAGTTAAGTGAAGATCAACGCTCTAGTTAAAAAGTATATGGTTCTAAGATGTATTGGAGGTTGACCCTACCCACTACTGTGCCCTACTACTGATCCTTCCTTCTCTTCAAGCCTTCTTTTCTATAAAGGCCTCTCTTGAACAGTTTCTGTATTGTTGAATAGGAGAGGATCTCAACACCCACATAGGATGCAGCCTTGTGCAGTGCAAGAATAGCAAAATGGACAAGAAGCAACCTGAGTTCAGAACACCGGCAAACCCACAATAATCACTTAGAACCAGACCAACCAAATCTCTCCCCATCCAGAGGCTCAGGGAACTTTGTGGTGGTAAGAAGGGTGGTAAGATTGTAAGAGCCTAAAAATGGAGCATTCCATTACTGGACAGGTCACTCCATTCAAGATAGGGCAGCCAGTCAGGAACTCATGGCAATGTGACTTAATCTCTTGAGGCCTGCATAGTGGTGAATATGTCAGGATGCCCCCATGGACTGATGTGGACCTCAGGAGAAATAGTTTCAGTCAGTAGGATCTTTAGGGGCAAAGAGTCAAACAGAGATATGGGAGTGCCCATATTAGCATGCCGTCCTAAGAAGGGCCTCTCTGTCTGCCACAGAAAGGCATGAACCCCATGAGAACATGCAGAGGGGACATAAAACATAAAACAGGATCCATAAAAACAAAGGATAGGAGAATAGGAGGAAGTATATTGGGCCTACATAGGGATCAGAGGAAAGGTGGGATGGGATCAGAGGGGGGAAGGAAGGAGACAAGGAACATGTATATAAAAATGTTAATTTAATAAATAAATTAAAAAGTATAGGACTCTGAAATATGGTAAAGATTAACCTACAAAGACTTAAGTTCTCAAAGGCAGAGAAGAGCCTTGGGTCACCTACTCCTCCCTGTTAACAGTTTAGTTTAGCACTTCCTCTAAGAAAATAAATGCTACAAAGACTTCTCCCTTGAAAGACAACTATCCCAACCCCCGAAAAGCTACCTCAACTTCTTATCTGACTGCCAGATTAATTACTATGGTCTAAACTCCAGAACAGCACTGTGTGTGCTGGAAATAAGGGAAGATTACAAAGGAGCTACAAGGATTAGCTAGGAGGTACTAAAAGATGACACGGGGGACTGGATTCGTTTGGACATGTATGTTTGATCAGCTCCTCTGTGAGCATGAGGGTACTGATATAAACACATTCTCCCAGAACACAGGACTTAACACTCTGGCAAGGATCCAGATAGACAAGATAACTCATTGGTGTAGTGGCTTTAAAAACGTGGACAAAGCAATATCTTTGCTGAGTGAACTTGGCATATATTAAGTTGCCATGGGATACAGTGAAGAAAATAATTAGAAGGTTCAGGGAATGGAACATCCTGGAATGTGTACAATGTGTGGCCAGATGACTAATTCAAGGATTAAGCTACACAGGAGAATCCAGAGGCTGCACTATTTATGAAGGCCATCAAAGGCACAGTTGTGAAAGTGGTACCAACATCCATAAGGAATTAACTGTCCATCTCTGCAAGCCAATGCTAACGGTAAGAGAGGCAATCATAGATTGCCTAATCATAGTTCATTAATATCAATATTGCTAGTAAGTCTCTGAAGTAGTAGAGGCTAAGTAATAGTAAATAACTTCCCAGTAGAAGTTTGAGAACTTAAGTGTTATACATTTGGGCTCAAATCTATGCAGGACTACATAACATGTACAAGCAGAATGAGGATGTAGTTCAGATTCCTATGTTAACTTTTTGGCTTACTTCTACTGCTCACATAAAGTGTCCCACATGAATAGCTGATCAACAGAAGATTTCATTTATGAACCTACACATAGGTACACATAGGTAAAACTACAAATAAATGGAAACTGCATTACAGTCCCATTCAGAGGTGATCTTGAAAGTTAAGAGGGAATAGGAGCTTTGACTGACACTTTGTTATTGGCTCTTTGTGAGAAAAGTGTTCTAAGGTAATTGATATAATTAATCACAAAAGAGACACATACTAAGACATGTCTATGGGGGCATTCCCAGAGCAGATTGACTGGAGAGAATAATGCTGCAAGTAGAAATTAGTGGGTCATTATGAGAAAAGTACAGAAGACCAGAATACTGAAGGAAATGCAGACAGTAAAGACTGCACTCATGAGGTTTCATAGGGGAACAATGACTCTGCCAAGAACTAGTCTAGAGGCTATTCATGGGCTATATGTATGATATCCGTGCTATCAGTTTCAAATGGGAGAGTCTGAATTTGGTTTAATATCCTTGTTTACTAAATCCAAAATTTAGAATCCTCAAGAAAATTTTCTTTTCTTTTAATTAAAAAGCGAGAGCACTTCATGTCTGTTATGGTGTGCAAACAACTTTTCAGGAATTAATTCTCTTTTTTCCTCATATGGACTTTGGGAATTGAACACAAGTTGCCAATTACCCTTATTCACTGAACCATCTCACTGATTCTCAAGGACATTTTCTATTAACTGTATTTCTCTCTTATTCTCTCTTTCTCTCTCTCATGTGTGGTCATACTTTCCTGTTTATTTGAATATTACAATTTTTATTATGAAGTAGGCATTTTACAGCTAGGGAGTTGACTTACTGGGTAAAGCGCTTGTGTACACAAGCATGAAAATCTGAATTCAGATTCCTCGTGTGCTCATAAATAGCTAGGCATGAAGTCATATGACTATAATTCCAGTGCTTGAAGATGGATCTTGAAGACTTGCTAGTTAGCCGGTCTAGCCAATTGGTGAGTTCCAGGTTCAGTAAGAGATTCTTAAAATAACATGGAGAATGACAGAGGAACACGCCAAATGTACAGACACATGTACTATACTCATGTGCAGAAACACACACACGTATGCACGTACACACACACACACACACACACACACACACACACACACACACATACACCACATACACCCACAGAGAGAAGCTATTTTAGATTTGTTTTGCATGGTGTTAGAAATGGAACCCAAAACCTTGTTCATGTTAACCATACACTCTACCACATCCCCAGTCCAAAAACTGGGTATTATAAATAACATTGGAAGTAAGTATTGTTGATACTTCATACTTTAGTGACTTTACTAATTCTCTTTACTAATTCCTTATACTGTGAGGCCACTGAATTTTTTTGTTCACTAAGCTTAGGTGTCTTGAACTAATAAATTTTCATTATTTTCTGAGGACTTCTACATATATGTGTTATTGTTACTGGTGGTTGGGATCCTGGCCAAGTGTTTCCATATTCTAAAGAATTTGTTATTGGAATGGGAGAGCTAAAGTGTAGAGTTCCAAGGGAAAGGTCTGTTCCTCCTATGAAGCAACTGCCCAAGAGAGATTCTGCCCAGGATCAACACAGAGAAACTGAACCAGCTGTGATTGAAGGTGGCGAGGGAAGGCAATCTCTACCTGGAGGTTATAGCAGAACTTGGCAAAATCATCTGCATAGTCCTGGTTTCAGAAGCATCGAAGATGCAAGAGGGTGGTGGTTATGGAACCCTCCTCAAAAATTTCAGAGAATGACTAAATTCAGGAAGTGTGTGGCAGGAAGTCTGCCAAGAGGACATTTTGGGCTGTGGAGTTAAAGCCTGGTTTGACATAGAGATGCCAGACCCAATATGGGACATTTACCAAGGAAAGTTGTATACTGTGGAAGGAGCCAACCCAAGAGATTCTACCAGCATCTTTGCTGGAGGGATGGAACTGAAACTTCTTTTGGAATTGAGATGATTTTGACATGAAGTTCATTTGTTGGAATAGGAGCTGCAGGATTTGGAGTTTGTCCTCCTTTTTTCAGTCTTGTGATGGACCTATCTTTCCTGGATATACCCTCATTCCTCCCTTTGGAATGGGAATGTTTATTCTGTACCATTGTTTGTTGAAAATACGTAACTTGTCATTTGATTTTTACAGAAGGCTTTAATTTTTGGACTGCATGGGGACTACTGATGTAGTCTACAAGACTTTTAAAGTTGGATTAGGTATGGTCTGCATAATGAGATGGTGATGAGCCTTCAGAGGCCAGGGGTAGAGTGTCATGGTTTGAAATGTGGGTTGTCACCAACAGGCTCATGTGTTTGACTCTTTAGTTGTTTGGGAAGGTCAAGGCAACTTTAGGAAGTAGAACCTTGCTGGAAGGTTTGTTAGCTCTGCCCAGTCTGCTCTTGCAGTTTTGCAGCTCTGAGCCTCAATGATGGACATGACTTACGCCGCCTTCAGCTTCTGCCAGTCAGTCATGCCTTTTCCACCATAAATGGATTGCATCTCCCCTTTGGAAACATAAACTGAATAAAACTGTGAGTGCTGTCCCACAGCAGCACGGAGGAGTAACCAATACAAATACACACACCTCCTAGGCAAAAATGTGTCTACTGGTCCAATAGTAACATGTCTTGTTACAGGAGTAACCAACCAATTTCCAATTGGATTTTAAGCCTGCCTCTAAAAGGTAATTCATGTTTGGTACTGTAAAACTGGTCAAAAGTCTATAGTTGGGGAAGTCATAAGCAGCCCTGGAGAGGAACCTAATTTTTTTTTTCCAAATGGACATGTCATCAAATTTGCCTTCTAAATATCTATGTTTATACCCATAGATTGGAGTTGCTCTCAGACTTGAGAAGTTTCTTTCTGCAGTTGAGCATCGGTTAATGCAGACACACATATTGATCTAAGTGCTGAGAATAAGTGACTGTTGAGTTTCTTTCTGCAATGGGCATTGGTTAATGCAGACACTTAGACTGATCCTAGTGCTAAGAATAAGTGACTGTTGAGTGCTCAGCCATAAATGAAGCATTATTATTATCTTTTATCCCAAGATTCAGAGATTGTGGAAGAGGTGGCAGAAATAATTTGAGAACCAGAGAATGTGGAGGAGTATGCTAAAATGCTGTCTTCTGGACATATGACATATGTTTTACACTCATGAACTCATAAGAGCTATGGCTGCCTACACAAGATGAAGCCAGCTAACATTCCAGTATGGATGGAAGAAGGACTCATGGGGCTTCACTCCTAACTGAGGAGCTAGTGGCAGTTGATGGCTGCAGGGGAAGGGGGAGAGACATTTTTCATCACAGTTGTGACCCCTGGTAGTTTGCCATGCTCCAATAGGTACCCCACATCCATATAAATATGGACAGCACAAAAGGGACTAAGTGAGTTTTAAATCTAAAGGAGGATAAAAAGGTAAGAAAGATTATGTGTCTGGGGGATTAAGCTTGGATATGATCAAGATAACTTACATGCATGCATGAAAGAGTCAAAGAATAAAAATATTTTTAAAAAGAAATATCTGATGCAGGTACCAACTTGTACTCAAGAAGTCATTTTTGTTCTACAATAAGATGGATAAGCAAATGCATGTAACAATTCATCTTGATGCATAAAATCAACAAGAGACTATTCAAAACACCAACATAGGAAAACAAAATTCCTAAGATAATGGTCAGAAATACTTTGCAATGGATCTCAAGGAAGAAAATTAATGGGAATATCTAATGAGTTTTCTATGTGGGCTCCTTAATGATCTTTTGGAGGTATAAGGATCTTCTTGCCAGCTGGCTGATTTAATGTTGGTCAGCTTTTCATCACCATAACAAAATACCTGACCTGACAAAATACAAACTCCTTAGAAGTGTGATGGTTAGTATTGTCAACCTGACACCTATGAAACAGACCTTCCAGGCTCACCTTAGATTAAGGTTGGTCTCTGAGTATGCCAATAAGAAAATGTTTTATTTTTTTCCCAATCATACAAGCTTAATTGGTACCCCAGTCCCTTCCCTTCCTCTACCCCTCCCCAGTCCCCCTTGCACCCTCCCCACCTTTTCCCTTCCTCTCACCCCCCTCCCTTTCTCCCAGTGCCCTCCTCTTCCCCCCTCCCATTCTCTGGAGAATCCTTTAGTGTGAATGTCAAACTTCCCTCTGCGTCCTCCACTCTAGTGAGGTGTAAGAACTCAGTGGTATTACCCAGAGCCTTTTCTTGGGCTCCCCGTTAGTATGGGAACACTATTTTGACTGTTGATCCCATGCCTCTAAGGATCCTAGTGCCTGTGATCCATGCTAGACTTTGAGGGGGGAGGAGGCATTGACATGTCAGTCATTGCACAGGTCATACAAAGTCCAATTATGGCTACTGTGGCCCTAACTTGTGTGGAGTATCTTGCATATCGTTGCTTCTCCCCATCTTTAGGCTCTTACAATCTGCCAATTAAGATATTCTTTCACTTATGTTAATTGATGCATTAATCGATAAGAGGAAACAGCCAAAAAGTAGATGGCACCATTCCCTGAGTTTGGGGTCCTGAATTCTATAAAGTGGTACAAGCAACCAAGTATGCATTACATTCTTCTGTTGCTTTCTGTTCTTAACAGCAAATGTGACTCATTCACATCTGATTCTTGTTGCGGGGATTTCCTGCCATGATGGACTATAATCTGGAATTTCAAGTCTTAAATAAGTCCCGTCTTCCCTAAGTTACTTTTGTCAGGTATTTTATTTCAGCAATAGAAAAAGAAACAAACAGAAATTGGTACTGTGAAGAGGGATAGTTGCTGTGAATATGGAACAATGTAGCTTTTAGGCCTTTGGAGATGTTTTATGGGAAGAATATAGAAGAGCCTGGAACTTTGCACTAGAAATGCATTGAATTCACTTCTCAGTTCCACCACATGTGATGTGATTCCAATCACATCTTTAGGAAGATACAAACTATATCTAAGTCATAGCACTTTACTACTACTGAAATTCCCTTTCATCCATGTGTATAAAGCTGAGCAACTAGAGGAGAGTTTGATTGATGCCTAGTTTCCTAGTACCCACGATAGGCCCAGGCACATAGTTAGAACATTTTTTAAAAAATTCATAAAAGGTATTATCATATGATTGTGGACTTTTGTGAGACTCTTGATTTCAGTTGGTTTGAGACAAAGTCTTTCAGAATCGGCCAACCTTGAACTCAAAACAACTCTGCTTTTCAGTCTTCTGAATTTTGAGATTACTGACAGGCACTACTGGGCCCAGCTCTAGTTTGTGAGTTTTTTTCTCAGATGGGTCTTTACAGCCATACCTATCCTCAAACTTGTAAATCTCCTGCTTTAGTCTCCCAAGTAGCTGCAATTACAGTCTCGTACCACCACACCTGGTTTATGTAATAAGTAATATATTTAAAGTAAAATTCTGTCTCAACCACCACAAAAGCTGGTAAAACTATTTGTTTTACCCTGTATAAGATGAGAGCAACACACTCCAGGTGGTATTTATAGGTAAGACCCCTTTTCTGTGAGCCCCTAACATAAGGACAAACACTGGATATGCTCTATCACCACGTTTATTCAAACTCACATCACATGGCTTCTGTTAATACACACTAAGAAAAACACAGAATTCTCCAAAAATGCATAGATTACAAAGAAACATCAGACAAACTCAAACTCAAGAATATGCCACAAATAAATCAGTTTATCTTCAAAAAGTCATGCTCTTTAAAGTACAGACAAAGGCGAGGAACTGCTCCACACTGAAAGAAAGCAACAAAACAGTTATAAGGTCCATAATTCTGAACCAAATCCAGGACCTTACAGAGGACATATTGGGATAATCTGCAACATTTAAATAAGGTCTATAGAGTAGATAAATCAGATTAATGTCGATTTACTGGTTTTGATGGTACATACTATAAATACACAGGAAGGACTCAGCACAAGTGGAACATCAATACTTCCTGGTTCTGTGGCACATCTGGATTAAAGTGAGCAACTTGAGCACAACTCTCAAAATTTTTAACTTTAAGAAATCTGTCAAGAAAGGATTGAGAGCATGAGGTAATATGTTGATGCTAAGAAAAACAGTGCAAGGAAAAGGTACTGGTGGGTGGTAAAGGAACGTGGCAAGTGTATGATACTCCAGTGTGCAATAAAAACACATAAAAAGGCAATTATGCTGTTGGGTTTTGGATCTAGGGAATATTCAAAGATAATACATATGACAGCTATCAGGAAGCAACTAGCTTCACATCTAATGGTTTTATCTTTTGTTATTAAGAGACAAAAGTTCTGTTAGTAGTCTCATTAAAAACTAACTGGTAAGCTGGGAGGGGGTATAGCTCAGTGGTAGAACACTAGCCAAACAAGCGTAAGCCCTTGGATTTTAATCCTCAAAATCATAAAAATAATTTAAAAACTGCAAATACTACATAGTAATATAAAAGAAACAACATATTCAGCATGCTACAACACAAGTGTGACTCTCAAAAACAACATGACAGATGAAACAAGGCAAGCAAAAAAGACTACACGTGTCATGGAACCATTTATATGAAGTACTCAAAAAAGGCTAAACAGTTAGAAACCAGAACAGCATAAAACAAATGAAATAACTCAGCATGCTACAAAACATGACTCTCAAAAACATCAGGATAAATGAAATAAAGCAGGCACAAAAAATTTTATGTGCCATGGTACCATTAACATGAAATCCCCCCCCAAAGGGCTAAACAATAGATAGAAACTGAAATAGTGGTAATCTATAAGTGAGGGTCTGAAAGGAAATTAACTGCAAACTACTGTCTCAATTTTTCCACCATAAAGAGATAATTATACACCTAAAATGACTTTAAAATTTAAAGAGCAAAGTGAGATAATACAGTCAAATAGTTTTTTGAATGAAAGTTTATACTTAGAATTTTACAAGTAGAAAGCAAATTATATTGTTTTTCTTAGTATCTGAGTTTTAAGTAAAAGATGAATAACGGGTCTCTCTATTTCTATGTTTAAGTGGCCTTCTTCTGTACAATCTGAATCATTTTAGTTATTTCTTGCATTTGCTATGCCTAAAAAGTCCTCCACTAAAAAAGAGCCTTTCACATTTTTACTATATGAAGAATAAGATGATGTTCATCCTGTTAACATCTCACATGAACAAATTAGCACTGGGACCCAAAGTACCTTACTCACTACTCTTTTATGTCCTCTTGTCTTTGTTAACACATGCTATGGTACTAGAGGACAAGAAAGGATATAGGGAAACATGTAGTTCTCCCTTCCCAGGAGGCATCCAAAAAGTGGTATGGAGAATGTATCCCAAATGTAATCCTTTCAATACAGATATACGCAAAGAAAAGTTGCCACTCCACACTCTACCAGGCAAATATGAGGTTGCTTTTTTAAAATAACTACTGATTTGAATACAACCTGTGTATCTTTTGTTGAAAAATTTTCTCACCAGTATCAACATTTATATCCTAATTTATCATTTCTCAGACCTCTGAAAAAGTTAGTTCTGTTCCAGAAAGTATCTAAGATGAGAATACATACCAATTCCAATATTTAATAAATTTTATCTTGATAACATCAAAAACAAGTTTACACTTTAAAGCGTATTATAAAAAATACATCAATTTTCACATTAGTTTTACATGGAAATATATAATTATTTGAATATTTAAATATAGCTTTTCTGTAAGCAAAAAAAAAGTGTTACTTAGAGCCCTAGATACATAAATAATTTAAATGCACAAATGCAAAAACACTCTACACGATATTGTCCACACACTGTATACAACAGGACAATTACAATAAAACCTATGCATACTGAAAGGACAAGATCAATAAAAGTCCTTAATTTGACTTTTCACTACTAAAATAATAAAATGAACTCTTGACCACACAAAATAACCAACTTTTTAAATCTAAATTTGCAAATTAAACGAATATGTATGTAGACAAAAGGGGCACATCTTATGACCTGTCAAATTCTGAAAATAACTGATTTCCAATTGATTAAATTTTTAAACTTCAAGTTTTCAAGCTTGCCTAAAATAATGATGGTTGTAAGAACTTAACAGTTCCAAAATATTAAACAAAATCATCACTTACTGTATCATAAAAACTTTTGGTAAGTTTAAATACGAATCTTTGTTCTCGCTTACAATGGTGCTTAGAAACGTTTCCAATGTAAAAGCGGCAACATTTTTTAATTTTAATCACTTGAATTTTGTAAGAATGATGCTTCTTGCATGCCATAATCAAAATAGATATGTCATATTTAAATGGTAAGTTATTTTCACATGAACTCTTTAAACTTACAGGGAAAGAATGTTTATCAACAGTACCTAAGGGACTACAAAAGACATCAATACCTACAAACAGAATTTTTTATAGATCAACTATTTGTTACTTCTTTTTAAAATTTATTTGTTTATTAGTTTTACAACTTCTTGATCAATGGGACAAATTTCTTCCTGAATTAAAATTTAAGGATTTAACCAATGGCACAAACAGATGTTTTTAAAGGTAACTAAAATGTGAACAAGGCAAGGTTGAAGACATGTTATGTTACTTGCAACTGAAAAATACATTGTCCACTGTTCAATATAATTATCATTTGTATTTACAAGAAAGTTTTTCACAATGCACCCAATGATTGATGGCCCCTGAAAAAAAAATCACATTTGTACTTCATTAATTCTAAGGTAACACACTTTTATCTCTGAAATCATGACACATCTTAACACTGACTCTAATTTCAATAAAACATAATAGCTACACAATATAGGGAAAATTAATGTTTTCCCCAACATCAATGACAGAAAAAAGATTCAAGGTCTTGACTGAGCAAGATAATGAGATGCAACTGCACCAGCTCAGTTGATGTTAAAAGGATCTGAATATACTCAAGTACACTAGGCTAACACTGTGTTTCAAGACATTTTTTTGTCTGAACTATTAAAATCAGTTAGGTAGTTTAAGATAATTAGATGGTTTAAGATAAACTAATATACAAATAGTTTTTTATTAGGTTGCTGATTTTACTCAATTTTTCTGAATGTTAAAAGCTTTTCCACAATGACAATAAATGGTCTGCCCAAATAATACTACCAAGCCAATAATTTCATTTCAGAATACTGAACATGATACAATGTCTGAAATACAAAGAAACAAGGTCATAAAACTACCTGGATTTTCATATTAGACTACCAACCTTTTCAAGTACAGGGGAGTAAAAGTGGTTTAAGAAGCCAAATTACATTAGCAAAGTCTTTTTCCAAGTAAGATCCAAAAAAAAAAGATTTTATGTGTACATAGGTCCAAATGAGAAACACTGACTTTCAGTTTCAATTTCAGTGAAGCAGAAAGAATTCCTGTTATCTATGAAATCACCAGGTACTTCTTAAAGCTGGGTTAAAGATCATTCTCTGGAATGTTTTCAAGATGAAAAGAAATATTTTGTCATCATTGAAGTCACTCATACTTGAAAACTGAAAGAACACAACACAGCTTCTTTCAATTATCCAGTTGAATGAGATATTGACATTGTTGCTCTGGTCAAAAATTATTAGAGACGACACTGTTTTTCCAGTGTTAAAACTTTGGGGCACAAAAAAAATTTCAAAACAAATAAATAAGGACATGATTTAAGAGATAAAATTCTATATGCTGTGCTAAATTATAACAAATCAAAATGAAACTTTTCTACAGAACCTGGACAAAGATAGTTTTGAATATTTTTAAAAAGGACCCTAATTTTAAATGAATATAAAATTTCTGAAAAATAATATCTATAGCAAAATAGTTTAGGGTCAGTTTCCCCGTGGGGAAACTATGGGCACTCAAGTTCCAACTATGTTTCAATTGAAGTACTGAATCTTAATTACTCTGACACTTCTCTTTAATCTCATTTCTCAATTTGCTTACAAGCCGAGTCACCATTCTTTCAGTATCTGGTATGTAATATAAGCTTCTCAATTCATACTCTCTAACACGCACAGGCTTCTTCCTTCTGCGACGGTACTTTCGTTTGACGATCACTGCTCTTGCAGCAGCACTGGAAACAGGCTGAACAGGAAGCTGCTCAGAACTTGTGCTGGCTTCATCCTGTTCTCCCTTAATGAAACAGTAATTTTTGTAATACTCTATTCCTCTAGCACTGGGAAGAAGCTGAATAGAAAAATGAGAGGACCTTGTGCCGGCTTGACACCTCTCTCCGATAACACGTTTCTTTCTTCTGGACTTTCTTTTGTACTTTTGCTTGTAGTGCTTTGTTCCTGCAGCACTGGACAGCCGCTGAACAGGAAGCTGTGTGGAACTGGTGCTCGCTTGATACTGCTCTCCCGCAACATGGTAATCGGTTTGGTAGTGCTCCGCTCCTGCAGCACTGGAGAGTGGCTGTGTGAAACTTGTGCTCGCTTGATACTGCTCTCCCCCAACTTGGTAATTTGTTTGGTAGTGCTCCGCTCCTGCAGCACTGGGGAGAGGCTGAACAGGAAGCTGCAAGGAACTTGCGCTGGCTTGATACGGCTTTCTTCCAACACGCTTCTTTCTTCTGGACTTTCTTTTGTACTGTCGTTTGTAGGGCTTTGCTCCTACAGCACTGGGGAGCGGTTGAACAGGAAGCTGCGAGGAACTTGTGCTCGCTTGATACTGCTCTCCCGCAACGACGTGGTAATTTGCTTGGTAGTACTCTCCTCCTACAGCACTGGGGAGCGGCTGAACAGGAACCTGCGAGGAACTTGTGCTCGCTTGATACTGCTCTCCCGCAACGACGTGGTAATTTGTTTGGTAGTACTCGCCTCCAACAGCACTGGGGAGCGGCTGAACAGGAAGCTGCGAGGAACTTGTGCTCGCTTGATACTGCTCTTCTGCAACATAGTGCTTTCTTTTATGCTTTCTTTTGTGGTGCTTTGATCCTGCGGTACTGAAAGGAGGCTGAACAGAAAGCTGTGTGGAACTTGTGCTGTCGTAATCCTGCTCTTCTGCAACATGGTGCTTTCTTTTATGCTTTCTCTTGTGGTGTTCTGTTCCTGTAGTACTGAGAAGATGCTGATCAGGAAGCTCCGCAGAACTTGTGTTGGCTTGACGCTGCTCTTCCACAACACTTGGAACGGAGGCACTTGAAAGAGCTTCAGCTGGTGCCGTTTCTCTCTTCCTTTGGGCAAAAAAGTTTTTCCAAAGTTTCATCCTAAGAAGAGTTGACCTAGATGGGTACTTACGACGCAAAATACCCGAGTATCTGAAAACATACTTTCTAATTATATTGACTGCTTTCATTTGAGTCCAAATTGCCACTTTTTTTGAAGTTAGTATGTCTCTTTTCTGGAGGATGTTTGCTTCACCAATGTTTCTGACAATTTTTGATTTCTTACAAATTGCCAACTTCCTTCTCCAAAATCGCAACTTCCTTTTTAAAATCTCACTTCTCAATGATTTGGGAAAAATTTTCACACCAGGACGAGTTCGCTGGAAATTACACTTTGGACTCTTGCTGATAGTCATATCTGAATTTTCTTGAGATGTAGATTGACTGATTCTATGGAACTTTAATATAGATCTTCCAGGTACTGAAAAAGATGTTGAGACAAAGTTTTGTATGCTTCCGCTATCATCCTCTACACTGGAACTCAGGTCACTCCTGTCAAGACCAGTGTTAACCTCCTCATGCCTCTGAAAGTCTGATGCCATTAGATTCTGTGGAGGATCGATTATGGTTTTCTCACGCAATGGGTCTTCAGGGTTAGTCTCTTCACAACTGTAGGTATACTGTGAATCATCACTAGAGTGCTTTACTGTAGGTGAGTCAGAAGACTTACTCTCCTTTGGTTTAGCATTTATAGGAGAAAACACATAGACTAAGGAATTGGGCATTATGGGCCCCAAAACTTTCATCTGTGGTATAAGAGAGTCATCTACCCAGGTTGTGTCTTTTTTCTTCCTGTGTTTGTGTACATGCTTTTTTTTTGGCAATTCTTCTTCTTCTTCCTCTTCTTCTTCCTCTTCTTCTTCCTCCTCTTCTTCCTCTTCTTCCTCTTCTTCTTCCTCTTCTTCTTCCTCTTCTTCTTCCTCCTCTTCTTCCTCTTCTTCTTCTTCTTCGGTTATTTTTCTTTTCTTTCCATGACGGTGCTTTTCCTTTTGATTCTGAGAAGACACATGCCATTCTTGTTTATGAAGCTCCTCTGCTAGAGAATGTTGGTGTGGCTTATCTGTGGCCTCTGAAAAATTATCATAACTACCTCCAGTTCTACCTGCAGTATCTTCCTGATCTGACAAAGACTGAGTTGCTGTGGTGTCCTGATTATAGTCAGACCAAGCAGTCTTTTCTTCAGCCAAAGAAACTTGTTTGGTCTCAGAGTCACCATAGTAATAGTGGGAATGTTCCTTAAACACAAAGGTGCTGGTTTTCACATCTTCTCTCATTTGAGACCATGTTTTTCTCACAGAGGAAGGTAAGGCTTCAAGAACTGGTTCATTAGGATCAGCTTCAACAACTGGTTCATTAGTATAGACTTCAACAACTGGTTCATTAGTATAGGCTTCAAGAACTGGTTCATTAGTATAGGCTTCAAAAACTGGTTCATTAGTATAGGCTTCAACAACTGGTTCATTAGTATAGGCTTCATCAACTGGTTCGTTAGTATAGGCTTCATCAACTGGTTCGTTAGTATAGGCTTCAACAACTGGTTCATTAGTATAGACTTCAACAACTGGTTCATTAGTATAGGCTTCATCAACTGGTTCATTAGTATAGGCTTCAACAACTTCATTAGTATAGGCTTCAACAACTGGTTCATTAGTATAGGCTTCAACAACTGGTTCATTAGTATAGGCTTCAACAACTGGTTCATTAGTATAGGCTTCAACAACTAGTTCATTAGTATAGGCTTCAACAACTGATTCATTAGTATAGGCTTCAACAACGGGTTCATTAGTATAGGCTTCAACAACTGATTCATTAGTATAGGCTTCAAAAATGGGTTCATTACTATAGGCTTCAACAACTGGTTCATTACTATAGGCTTCAACCTCCTGTGTTTCTTCCAGGTGCCTTTCAGGAGAATCAAACATGTAAACAGGGCTTCTTGGATACTCATACCTTGTTACTCTCAAGTCAAAGGTTACTTTCTTCCGCTGGCGTGTTTTCTTAACAGCTTGAGGTTGTACAGTGTCAGACTGAAGAGATGCATTAAACTGAAAATTCAACCCAGAACCACATGGTATAGAACTCATAGTTTCTAAATCTGTATATCTTGACTTCGAAGAATTGCCTCTTTCAGATGTTTGGCGAATCACTGACACAAAACAAGCAGTGTGGTCTACTGCACAAACACTAGAGTCCCAGCTCCTATCCTGCAGGCCAACATGTCTTAGATCTCTCCAGAGGCCAACTTCATCAGCTTTCTGGGAATAGTCAATCGCTGAAACAGAAGTATCTTCCAAGTTGAAATTTCTTTCAGGACCTTGAGATTCATAGGTCGTATCTTCTGGGTCAGTATAATTTTGATAAGGTCTTTGTAACTGGTAAGTCTCGGACTGATCAGAAGCATCAACATTAAAATTTACTTCATGGCCACAAGATGGACAAGTGGAATCTCCCAAAATAATATAGTCATTCTTCCGGTTTATTATTTTGAAGCTTTCTTTGGCTTGGTTTATCACCGATGGAGAAGCATCAGAATCATACCTTAATTCACAACTGCAAAATTTACAATAATAATTTTCTACTGCTGCTGCACTCACATCGCTGGCTTCATTGACAGTTATCTGAGGTGGATCTGTTTCTAGCTGAAGCGAGATGTTGGAATCAGAAATAACTTCTCGGTCACAATCACTATCAGTGGGTGCCACATCCACAAATACCATCTCTGGAGACTCTCTTTCTCCATCTGATGACTGACTCTGGTTAACTAATATCTGAAAAGAGACACCAGAATCATACATCATTTCAGAATCACTAGACTTTTCTTCCACTCCAAGAAATTCCTTCTTCTGAAGGTTTGTATCTTTGCAAGTCACTTGAGGGGGGTCAACTTCTGATTGCAGATGAATACCAGAATCATTTCTTACTCCCAAACCACCAGGCTGACAGTTCTCATTTTCTAGGTTATAATCTTGTTTTTCCAAGTTTACTTCTTTGACAGATACACCTACATCAGATGGATCTGCCACATACTGAATAGGATTATAAGACTCATAACTTGTTTTAAAATCAACTACCCTGTAGTCCTTATTGTCCAGGTAAACACCGTCTTCTTTCAGATTCATTTCTTTGCCACTTTTTTTAATATGGTCAGCTACTAATTGACAAGGATTACTGGGATAACAAAGATCACTGTTTTTAACTTCCAAATTGGCATGCACCTTTTGCAAATTTTGTGGTGGTTTAATCACTGAACAATAAGCAACATTTGAAACATAACTTACTCCCAAACCACAGGGCTCACAGCCCTTATTGTTTAGACCAACATGCCCCTCCTTCAGTAAATTTATTTCTTTAATAGGCTCTTGTGCTGTATTAGTCATAGACTGAAGTGGTTCAACAGATTCAAAATTAATTTTTGAAGCACTAGATTTAACAATCTTATCTTCCAAGTCAACATGCTCTTCTGGAAGGCTGACCTCGTAACTTTTGCTTTGTCCAGCTACTGGTTGAAGGCCAGTGGAGTCATGCATCACTCCAAATCTCTTCACTTTATTTCTCTTACCTTCCATGTCAACATCTTCATTCTTTCTAGTTTCATTAAGTTGGTCAACCGCTGACTGAAGAGAATTATCAGAACTAAAGCTTACTTCAGAACTACAAGACTGATTGCGCTCATCTAGTCCAACATGTTCTGGCTCTAAAATAATTGTTTTAGGTTGATCAACAACTGACTTGACCAAGAAATTGGGATCCACATTTGTTTCAGAACAGCTATACGGACTGTTCTTATTTTTCAGGTACATCTGATCTCTATTCTCAAGGTTTATTTGTTTAACAGCTTCTTCAAGTTGATCCATGGCAGACTGAAAAGAAACATCAGCTTTACATATTACTTTAGAACTACTAGGTTCATTAACCTTATTTTCCAGGTCTGTAGTCTCTTTCAATGAGCTACCTTTTTTAATGACCGTGTAACCTTGTTCAGGCAATAAGAGAAGATGGCCAACAGAATTAAACGCTATTCTACAGTCATTATGTTTGCCATTTTTGTTATTAAGTTTAGCATGATGTTCCTGCAAAAAGGCTTGGTTAGGTTGCTCTGTGTCTGAATTAGGACAACCAACAACATTCAAATTTTCTTTGAAATCTTGAAATTCAGTGCCTTGGTCTTCTGGGTCAACATGGCCCTCTTTCAAACCAGGTAACTGAAGTCTTTCAGTCATTAGCTGAGGAAGGATATCAGAATTCAAGATCAGTTCACGACTTCCATATTTATCGCTCTTCTTTTCAATATGTTTCCTCTTTCTATCTGCTTTCTTATGAATTACTTGAGGTTCTGTTACTGGATGGGAAATATCAGAATGTGTATTTACTTCAGAACCACTAAAATCAGCACTTTTACATGGAATTTCATCATGTTTTTCTTTTGGAATTACTTCACATTTGTGAGCAACTGACTGAAAGGGAGTATGAGAATTCACTCTTGTCTCAGAAACACTTACTGTATTACTTTCATTTTCAAAATGTACATGTCGTTCTTTCTGAACATTTGTGTCTTTAATGTTGTCTTCAGAATGTTCATGTTTTGAATATAAAAAATCAGAATCCAAACTTAGTTCAGAATCAATAGGTTCATTTTGGTTATTTTTTATGTATACCTGCTCTTCTTTTGGGGAACTTATCTTTTTAACAGCTACTTGAGGAGAATTAGTCACAGAATGAAGAGGGGCATAAGAATCCAAACTTATTTCAGAACCACTGGGTTTCTCATTCTTCCTCTCTAAATGTACGTATTCTTCTTCCTGAATGATTACTTCTTTAACAGCTACTTCAGGTTGATCATTTCCTGAATGAAGAGGAATATCAGAATCAAAAGTTATTTCAGAAACACACGATTCATTACTCTTATTTTCCAGATCAACAGGTTCCTCCTCATAAACAGCTATTTCAGGTTCGCCAACTACTGAGTAATCAGGAATATCAGAATCAAAGGTTATGTCAGAACTACTTGACTCACAGCTCTCATCTTCCAGGTAAAAGTCTTCGTTTATTCCTTCAACATCCAGCAGAGACCGCTCAGTAACTGACAGAAGAGGGGAATCGGAATCAAATGTCAACTCAGAACTGGAACACTCACTGAACTCACTGCTCTTAGCTTCCATGTCGACATTTAACTCTTTAAGATTTACTTCACCCAAAGCCCCTTGAGAATCAAAGCTTACATTAGAAACGCTAGATGGAACATTCTCATTCTCTAGGTCAATACCTACATTCTGCGGATTTACTTCTTTAACTGTTACTTGAGATTCATCAGCCACTAATTGAGCATCAGCATGAAAACCCACTTCAGGACCATGAGACTCACAGTTCATATCCTCAAGGTCAGCATTCTCCTCGTTGGGTTCACTTAATTCCTCAGCATCCCTCTGAGATTCATTAGCCACCGTCTCAAAGTCATAATCAAGATGGGCATTAGAACTACTAGGACCAGGGTCCTCATTTCTTGGGGCATCAGGTTGATCTTCTGGGTTTCCTCCTTCGACAGGTGTTTGAGGATGGTTTAGAGAAGCATCATTATCGGAATTTGTTTCAGAATTGCTTGATCCGTAGTTCTTATCAACCAAGTTAATTTGAGCTGCATTCTGAAGTGGCTGTTCAACAAGTATTGGGGGGTTATCAGATGCAGAAGCGGATTCATTACTTCCTCCTTCAGCACTGCTATATCCATAGCTCCTATCAACCAAAGGAATGTTTACATTCTCAGGAAGGCGTTCTGTTAATACAGGAAAGCTTTCTGTTTCAGCCGGATTTGGGTGGCAGTCACTGGATGACTCAAGTGAGCCATTACCATAAAAATTCATTTCGGAGCCAGTAGAATCATAGCTGTCATCAACTAGGCTCATCTGATTTGTATCCTGAAAATCTATTTCCTCCTCAGACTCATTGGTAGACACCTGATGAGAATCACTGTAATTATCTGAAGCTATTTCAGAAACATCAGAGTTAAGCTCTAAATCAACATCGCTTTCATCTGCAAAGTCTGTATCTCTGTCAGTCAGGTCAGATAGGGCAGCCAGTGAATCACAAGAGGACCCATACTCAAAACTCATTTCAGAACCTCTAGATTCGCAGCTTTCCTCTGGGCCAACTTCTTCCTCCCTGCCAAGCATTAAGTCACTTCCAATGTACAGAGACAGATCAGATGCTAACTGAGAGTCACAATCAAATCTTACTTCAGAACTCACCGAGGTCTCCTGTTCAAAATCCGAATTCATTTCTCCTTGGGCACAATCCATAGCTGAATGGGATTCTTCACGCTGGTGTGGACTGGTATCTTCGTTTTCTGTGTCAGATTCAATCAGGTCTATTATCTCACTTGCTACTAATTCAGAAGAAGGCTCATTTCTCACCTCAGCATTTTCAAGTTCACGGAATCTAACAACAGGTGAAGAAGGTTCACCCCTGTCTCTGCGATTTCTCTGTTCAAGCAATTTATCCAAATTTATACACAAAGTTTTTCTATTTGAATCTCTTGGTGATGAACCAGGACTTTTAAGACCCTCACGTGGTGGGTCAAAATATGTTTCAAGTCTCTCTGTATCATGAGATGCAAATGAACCTGAAGCAACTGCAAGTGCTAATGGAGGAGCATTCCTGGCTGCAACTAACCCATCACAAGCACTTCTAGGTGTATCCCTAGCAGGAGCATTACAAATCACTGGGGGGCGTATTACTCCTTTCCCACTAGTTGTAGCTTCACCAACATCTGAATTCATTTTTCTCACACCACTATCAATTTTATTAACAAGCTCCACGGACTGCTGCTGTCCCCTTTCCAGCTTCTGAATAACTGATGGCCGAACTGCAACCCGATTTGCACATTGCTGAGAAGTACTAGGTCCACAATCTATCTCTTCAACAGAATCAGAATCCTCAGGATGCATGTCTTCATTGCCCTGTGCAGTATCACTCTTTTCAGGAATAAATTCATCCACAAAAATCACATCAGGTGACCCAGGATTTTCTGGTGTCTCATCATTTTGTGCTGGTCTAAAAAGAAAAGGGGAAAACTCTTTAAATATTCAAGTTTTTATTTAAAACACACAATAAATATTGTTTTCGTACCATTCTAAGCCTTTTGCAGAGGAAAACGAATTAAAGCAAAACATCAGACTCTATGTCCCATGTACTTAAGAGAATTAACTGGCACAGAATAGAAAATGGAAGTGCATGTACCAATTACTGCTTTGTAGACAAATAGCTCCCAAACTTGACCAAAATAAAAAAAAAAAAAATGAAGACAGACAACTACTTTTCAGTCATCATAGAAAATAGCAAAAAATTTGACACGGAGCCTCAGAATGCAGTTCAGTAAATGAGCAACTGCCTAACATTTGAAAGTCCGTAGGTTATAATCCCATAGCATCTCAATTTATGAAGTATGATGAAAATTACTTAACTCCATATACTTCAGATTTTTATCTCTGACTGAATATCATTTATACTCATGAGACCATTTTTTTGAGGAATTAATTTGTTACATGGTATAAAGGGCATTAAAAAGAAAAAAGGCATAACAAACATTCAAAAATGTCAGTTTTTATTTTCACAGACTATTAAGGACAAACACTTAACTACATTGTTAGTAGGAATGCAAATTAGCTTGCCTCAGATTATAAATTTTTACACGAAACTAATTTTACAGAACAGAAAAGGTAAAGAAGCAAAAACAGAGAGGGAACGAACATTATAGGACTTAGTGGATTTTTTTTTTTTTTTAAATGAAGAGGACAAGAAGATGGGAAGGTAACATGTTAAGGAGGGTCAAGGTGGAATGGGAGTAGGAATGAATGGGGATATAATATATATGAAATTATCAAGGAGAAAGTTGGAATTTTCAAAACTAGTGTGAATATAAATTGATATAACCGATATAACTGAACTTTAAAATGTCTATGTACTTGCATCTTACTATAAACATGGAATCAACCAAGGTATCCACCAATGGATGAATGGATAATGAAAATGTGGTACACAAATATATACAATGGAATATTACTCAATCAAGAAAAATGAAAATTATGAAATTTGTTGGCAAATGGATGGAATTGGAAAATAAAACACTGTGTGAGGTATCTCAGATGCAGAAAGACAAACAGCATGTTCTCTCTTACATATAGATGCTAGCACTGAATCTTCAGAATTGTATATTTAAACAGAAACTACTATAATAGCCATATACCAGAAATAAAAAAAAGTAAGCTGGAGTATGCAGGGATGGGGGAGAATCCTAAAAGAGGGGAAGTTAAAGAACACAAGGGGTAAGAAGATAGAAAGGGGAATGCGAGAAACAAGGAGATAGGAGGAGGTGGAGGAGTAAAACTTAGCACTAAGTATGTAAGATACAGCCTGAAAGAAACCATCTACTTTGCAAATCTATCATGAAACACAAAATTTTAAAAAGCATTAGTCAAAATACATAAGGGATCCAGAATCCATGGGTGATTGAATAAATCTCACAGTAACAGGTATGTGATACCTCCTAATGCTGTTGGTCAAAGAGTCCTCAAAGGCTCCCAAAATAATACAGACATTTGTCATTGTTCTTGGTTGTCCTCCAGAACCTGAGAGTAAGACCATAATTTCTGAGGACACCACACACAAGGGCCACAGGACAAGCAAAAAAACAAGCTAGAATGGATATAGAAGTTTTCTCCTGCCTGCTAGAGCTTTCATAGTGCCTGAAGATATGATGCAAGCTGCCAGGGGGAAAAGGATGGTCTTACTAAACTATGAATGCTGCAAACTACAATTACTACTTACTCTGGCAAGGAGACCATTGGTACAACAGGCATGTAAGGTAACCAACTGCATTCCAATTGGATTGAAGGCCCACTTTTATATATATATAAACTTTATATTGTATTAACCATGAATTTGTGTGTTTTCATCACCTATTACCTATTCCCACACCTTTCCATTCTCTCCCCCCAGTTTTCCTCCCTCTCCCATGTCTCCCTACATATGCAACTGGATCACCTCTAGAATTGGGCACCTGGTTAGAGCACAAATCGCCCACTAGTGGGCAAACTATACAGAGGCTCTCCATCTCTTTCATCTAGCACCAATCTCATACAGTTCTCCCTCAGATTAGCATCAAGGTCAACTTTTTGGCAGGAAACATATGCCTATACTGTAAACCTAGCCAAATACACTTGGAAGGGAAAACTAGGTCTTAGATGGGAACAAACCTTTTAGTACTTAAGAGTAATGTAGAGTAGTCAAAGTGCAGAGAATAAATGACTGTGGAGTTCTCAGCTCTAAACAGAACACCAAAATCACTTCCCACCCCAAGGCTCAGGGAACCTTGAAGAAGAAGGGGCCTGCAAGTAGGGGAGCAGTACTGCCAGTATCCTCTGTTCATCACAAGGGCTGCTGTACCCAACAACTCACTGCAGCAATATCTGCTTCCACGAGACCTGCACTTGGCCTGTCAACCTCTCACCAATGAGGAAGAAAGATCTCAAGAAATACACCACTACCCTGAGAAACTACTGAAGACTAACACGAGACATGAAAAGGGGAGCCCTTTTACCCAACAATTTACCATTCATGTTCCAACACTACCCCATATAGACATCCTAGATGAAATCCAGTGGGTCATTACATGAAAAAAGACTTGAAAGTAGGAGGTAAACTGGCTGAAAAGAAGAATGTATGAAGTATGACAGAATGAGAATGAGCGGTAAGGAGAACATAAATTCATTTTATTTATGTATGAAAGTAATGAAGAACAAAAAAAAGAAAGAAAATGTCCATGCACAACTTAAGAAACAAATAACACTAACAGTTTAAAAGAAATATCTCTAAAGAAATATATAATAATGTAAACAAATAGCCAAATAAAGAAATGAGGGAAAACAAAGAAAACCATTTTCATAGAATTCTGACTAATAAATGCCTAAGGAACTACTTTAGGGAAAAAAATAGATGCTTAAAAAGTAAGTGGCTGAAAAAATGGAAAAAAAATTAAGTGATTGAAAAATAAGAGATAGCACATTTAAAAAGCCTCAGTGTTCCTATCTAAATGATTCTAATTACAACAGATGATAATGTTATGGCAAAGTAGCAGCCACCATTTAGACAAGTGAATGGTGAGGAAGGAAAAGGACTAGCAGGAATGACAGGGAGGATAATGAGTGAGGATCGAAGATGAATGAACACAATGAAATACATGTATAGAAATATCATAATAAATCCATTATTTTGTGTGCTAACTAAATAAAAGTTTTTAAAAAATCACCACAGTGATCTATGTCAGCACTGTGCACTTCCTGATCAATAACCTTAAAGGGCTCACTCCCAATTTTGACATACTATTATTCAAAATACAAAACCTTCAGACATGACATCCAAATTAGGTGATAGTTCGTAAAACAACTGTCTATGGGACCAATGAGATAGCTCAGTAGTTAAATTACCTGCTGGAAACCTGAGATGGATTTCCAGAAGCCCGCATGGCAGAAGAGACTTCTGTAAATGTCCTCTGGCCTCCGCCTGTGGCACCAAGGCACGTATGCATTCTTATTCTCTTATCTCCGCCCTCATATAAATAAATAAAAATAAAAATATAACTCACATTCTTTTATGCATTTATTTTTCTTTGTGTATATATGAATTTATTGTCATGGTACTCATGAGTTTGATCTAGATATCAAACTCAGGTTGCTAGACTTGGCAGCAAACTCCTTTACCTACTACTAAACCATCTTACAAGTTCCCTGGCCAGTCTTTTTTTTTTTTTTTCTAAAGTGTTAAGATCTTAAAAGATATAATAATAAACTGTTCAAGATGAAGAGACACTAAAGGATTATTGACATATATAAGCCTAGATTTGATTCTGGTCCAAAAATAGAACACCAGCACAAGGAAGGACAGATAAACTTAATGAGATCTATAGATAAGTCAATATAGTATATGATTCAATGTAATTTCCCAGTTTTGATAACTGTAATATGATTGTTCTGGATTTAATATTTAGGGAAGCCGGGTAAAAGATGATCCAAAAAATTTCTTATGTAAGTCTTACAAGATTCTGTAAACCTGGTATTATTCTGAAACTAAGTTTAAAAAGACTTTTTTTTTTAAGATCCATAAACTCTAGCTCACAAGTTCTTATCTAGGAAATTAAACTACAGAAAACAGTTGTACGAATACAGTTGTGGAAGAGTTGCTTATAAGGTTTATAATCAGAAACTCTCACATGACCCCATAGTTTTCCAATTCTATCTTTCCACCAGCTTAAGAAACCACATTTTAAAAAAAATTTCCCATTAAAATATTTTCAGAATTTCTAAATTCTAAGTCTTACAAATCCCAAATTTCTTTTCCTAACAATGGTATGCATCTCAGCCAATTTTGCATAGATATGCCAACAATGTTCTATTTTGTTTTATCTTTACAGCTGGAGTTACAAATCAATTACTATAATATTTAATTTGATTTCTGACTCATTTTTCTTGAAAAAAAATTGTTATCAAATGTATTTTATTAAAACAACCAAAACAAGCTGATAGGAAAAAAAAAGCCATTAAGATGCTGATAGATCAGCAGAAACGCTAAAAGAGAGAACTGATTTGGTTTCTGTACTTTTGACTCTTCTTACCCTGCTACTGTAACCCACCTTTTCTGCTACTAATCTTTTAAAATATTTCTGGGGCTGGAGAGATGGCTCAGGGGTTAAGACTCTGCCTTGCAGGCAAAAGGTCCTGAGTTCAGATCCCAGGTCCCACCAAAAAATACTAAGTGGAAGCAGCACTGGCCTGTACTTCCAGCCCTGATGGGCAGAGTCTGGGAAATCCCACAGGGAGGCAAGAAAGAGATGGATAAAAGTAATCTAAGATGATTCCCAAAGTCACTCTTGGACCTTCACAGGGACACATTGTGCCCTCTGACGCACAGAAACACACAAACACACTCAAAGTAAATAATTAAAAAAATTCTGTCCACACATTTAATTCTTTTTGTATATTTCATGAATATAGTGAATTTATAATATTTTCCCCAATTCCATTCCTTTTTTTCCCATTAAAACTTTTTTCTCCTGCCAGACTCCCTCCTATTTTCAAGTCTTTTCACATTTGCCACACACTTTATGTTATGACGCACTTGTAAAAAGCACTATAAAATATATAATTACTTACAATGCTATGACGTTCCTTAGGAAAAAACACAGTGAAGTCTGTATATTCTACAGTGAATTTCTTTGGAATAAAGATTGAAATGAGATTTTCACATGCTTGTCTAGCATGGTTGGGCCTTAAGTTTCATTTCCAGAACCATTACTAAAAAATATTTTCACTTACTAGCTTTAATTCAAACATACACTTAATTTTAAAGCCAGAAAAAGTGGCGCATGTCTGTAAACCCATTTCTTAAAAATTCTGAAAGTTCATGGCTAGTCTGTGTTACAAACCATTTCCAGATTGGCCCTGAGGTATATAGAAAGACCCTGGAGAGGAAGGAGATGGAAAGAGGGGAAAAAGGAAGGAGGAAGAGGAAGGGAAAAAGGGAAAGAGGTTTTGAAACATTAACACAAACACCTACCACAATAGAGAAACCATGTAATCTTAATACTCTACTTAGCTAACTCACCTGCTATCGTGATAATTATTTGACTGGTAAAGTTGTATATCCTCTAAGAATCGATCCATCAAACTCTTACACATCCAATGCCGACTCCATCTGGTCAAACTTCTGTGCTGAACACTGAGCAAATGCTATAGGAAATAGAAAATAAATATGTTTAAATGAGTAATAGTCATTTGTAGTACAATTTCACAAAATGATTAATTTATATATTCCTGGTAGACATGTAAATTGATACCTTTTCCATATAGCAGTTATAACATAATGCATCTAAAAACGATAAACGTATTTCAATAGTTATATTTCTCTAAGTACATCCTAAGGAAATCATCTTAAATGGAGATCACTTAGACCAAAAAGAATGCTTAACCGAGCATTTAAACACAAAATTGCAAACTCCCCATCTAACAATAAAACTCTTAAATTACAACATGTCCTAAAATGTAATATCATGTAACTTTGTAAAATAACATTTTAACATCACAAAGAAATGTTACAAACCAGAAGAAAAATCACATGCAATGTGTTTATCCCAAACTAAAGTTTAAGAATGCACCAAAGTAAATCAAACAAAATGTACTAAAATCTTGAAAATACTTATGAGTGATATAATTAATAGATAATTTCAATCTTTCTTACATATTTTGTATTTTTCAGTTCATATTTTTATAACAGAAATTTATGAAAGAATAAGGTTGAGTTCTTATATTTAAAAAAGATTAACTCACAAAAGAAATTATCTTTCTTTAAAGGGTAAGAATCTGCCTCAGACAGAATATTAAGATGAATGCCCTACATTCTTCACTTGACCCACAGTTAGATGCTATTATTATTTAGTGTGTTACTAAGTGGGATGGAAAGAAATCCAATGCAGACCAGGGATACGATATTCCACACGGCACTATCACTCCATTCACTTAATAATAATGCCCTCTTTTGACACAAAGAGAGTGGCTTCAAAAAGATTATGCAGTAAACTGTCCCAAGTTCTATACTAACAAATGGTGAAACCAGGACTTGAATGTGACTTTGACACTACTGTATGTTCTTCCACTGTCCTTTAAAATATAGTAACATGTCACCAATACTTGAGATTTGTCAGATTTTAATATCTTATAGTTAAAGAAAAAATCAGGCTGCTAACTCCTAACTACTGTTAAGACTCTGAATTACTTCCTCCTATGTTGACATCAGATTTCTATAGTGTTGCCTTAACCCCAGGAACAACCAAGTATCACAGCCTCCAAATCCTCTTGCCTCACAACTCTCCTACTGTACATAGTACCCAGTACAATAGTCACCAAAATTAGACTGCTGGTAGTGACAGGTGATAAGTACACAAGGAACAACAAAAATTCAACTAAATCCAACTTTGTCCTCTCTTGCCAAAATAAAAATTGTAAAAAGCTGTGTGAATGGAAACTGCATTCATGTAAATTGCAGTAACCACCATTTAAACAGATACACATGAAATATACAAATCATATGCATATAGCCTCCTAAGTTGTCACAAAGAAAACACATCTATAACCATGTAGCCAAGAAAACAGGCACCCAGAAGTCCCTTCTAATGTCCCCTAACAAACCGATATCCATTTCCTCTTCCCTGAAAGTAACTATTATCCTATTATTGTATGTCATACAATATGTATTCCTCTGAATTCAATTTCTGTCATCCAACAATGTTTTAGCTGTAGACTGTTCATCCACACATCTATACTCAATTGCATGAACTCCATCTATTTGCTGTTAAGACTTCGGTTTCCAACATATAGAAATGATATAATGTGGCAAAGAACCTTCTTGTATGTCATCTGGTGCTAAGGCCGGTAATTTTTATTGAGTATGTTACTAGGAACAGAACAGTCATAAGCATGAGTATGCTCAGTTTTAATGCTCGGTCTATGTACTTTGGTTTGCACAGCTCTAGGTCCTCTTCAACACTTGGTATAGTCAGTCTTTTTAATTTTATTAAAATAGAAAGTGTTCAATGGCATACAATGCATACTTAAGCAACTACTCACTTTATTAGCAACCCAGACATTATTTTTTATGATTGGTTCATTCAAACCTCTTCCTGACATTCTTTAAAAAAAAAAAAAAAAGATGGATGAATCTTGCTATGTTGACCAAGATGCCTGAGCTCACCATATAGCCCAACCTGGCATCAAACTTGTAATTCTGTCTCAGCTTCCTGAATGCTAGGATTATAGACACATGCCTTTAAAAGTACAGTTCATCTTGTTTTTCTTACAGATATTCTTCTTCCTTATTAACATGTAGAAATTCTAAACACATTTTTGTTTGAACTATATTCCTCTCTGTGGCTTGTCTTTTCATTTTATTTTTTTTAATTTTTTTATTATTTATTCAAGTGTGTGTGTGTGTGTGTGTGTGTGTGTGTGTGTGTGTGTGTGTGTGTGCATGCGCGCGCGTGTGCGTGTGTGTAGAACCACAGCCGAATTCAGGAACCACAATGGACCACCTCCACCTCCCTCCATGTTGACTCTGCCCCGGGATTCACAGTCTCCGCCCTACCAGGACCAGAAGCGCAGGCCGCCCCTGCTTCTGCTCAGCGTCTATACGTGGGATATGGGATCCGAACTCAGGACCTTCCACCTGTAAGGCAGAGGCTTAACCCCTGAGCCACCTCTCTAGCCCCTTCATTTTCTTATTCATCGCCATTATTTTATAACTTTAAGTGGCACGGTATATTATTTCTTTTTTAGTGTTTTGTGTACCACAAAATTCTTTCTCATACAAATCATGACACGTTCCTATTTGCTACTAGAAATTTTATTGCATTATTTACAACCCACCTAAAGTTACCTTGGAATCACTTTTATATGAAGTGACTTCATTTTTTTCCCCAAAGAAATAAAGATTGACCTAATATTACTTATTGAAGAAAGTCTTGTTTCCACTGCTTTGTAAGGTCACCTTTGTCACAGATGACTATCCACACGTGTCTGTTTCTGGAGTTTGTTTCCTTGGTTAAATTTGCACCAGTGTTGTGCGGTCTTAATGAACATACTTAACAACTTTTAGTATATCCTCTCATTCCACACTTCTTTAAGATTATTTGGTCCTTCTACTTTTATACTTCAACATTTATTTTTACAATGATTTAAATTTCATTAAAAACACCTCTTAAAATTTTGATTAGAATGTGACTAAGTGTTATAATTTGAGACATTTCTAACATGCTTATAAATATTGCCTCTTTTACCATTCATGAACATGGAAATCTCTCTCAATATTTATTAAGCCCCCATTTTCTAAAGTGCTGAAAATTGAACCCAGGGCCTCAAGCATTGCCAAGCAAGTATTCTATCACTGAGCTAAAAATCCACTTTTCAATATTTATGGATTGTATATAAAGATAAAATACGCCTTAGGATTTTGTATTCTTTAATGCCAGTGTTAATAGTGTTTTCTTTAAATATCATTTTCTGCACGCTATTTTCATACAAAAATACAATTTTTTGTTCATCCCACAATCTTTTGTGTCCTTTGTTTTGTTTCCTTCATGTTGTCTAGATTCGTCTCAAGCTCCATTCCAGCCACTTCAGTAGTTAGAATTACAGGTACTACCACCACTCAGTTCCAATGATTTTTTAAATTCACTTAGTAATTCTAATAGTTTATATACGTATCTTTTAGGTTTCTACATCCACAATCACATTATGATAGTGGTTTTGTATCTTCTTATCCAGTTTCTATGGCTGGAATTTTCCATAAAATATTAAATACAGGTTTATGGATTTTTTTTGCACTGTTGGGGTTTGCTCACAGCTTCATAAATGACAAGCATGTGCTCTATCACTAAAGTAAATATAAACATGTGGTCACTAAATATAGTTTTAGTTTAAGCATTAAGACTATTTTCAACTTAAAACAATTTAGATATACTTGAATTTCCATATTTTTCTTTATAAATGTGCAGTAATTCTGTGGGTTATTTTTTCTCTTCTTTCTTGCCTTCTTATGACTATGTGTTTCTTTTTCCATTTTCATGCAATTGGAGACTGTAAGTGTACATGAGTGTCCACACATACAGGTGCACATCTTCATGCATGTGGAAACCTAATATTGATAATGGTAATCATCCTTGATCACTCTTCCATCTTATTCTTTTTTCAAACAGGATCTCTGAATAAAGCCAGAGATAATCATTATGGATAACTAGCTAGTCAGCTTGCTTTAGGGATTCCCGGTCTCTGCCTTCAGAGGCTAAAATTTTAAGAGAGCTGCAACAGCCACCTAGCATTTGATGTGGACCTGGGGATCTGAACTCGTCTCCTTGCTTGCACAGCAAACACTGTAACATCTGAGCCATCTCCCCAGCCCATGGCTGTGTTTTATTATTTTCAATTTCCCTTTTCTGCTAACCTGGTATAGACTCTTATTAATCTATAAAATGTAACAAATTATAACAAGTGACTCTAAACTGTCAAAGTCTAATATTACTTGCTATTTAATTATCTTCTTGAGTAATTTAATATCCTTAAAAATTAATTCTACTTATTGCCCTCCCAGCCTATATTGTTGTTAATCCCACAAAATATTATTTAGGCTGCCTACATATTTACCTTTCCATTGTCTTTCATTACTTCCTGATATGTCTGAGCTTCCATCTGGAATTATTTTCCTTCTGCCTGAAGAACTTTTAGTTTTTCCTTTAGTGAGGGTCTGCTAGTGACAAATTCCCTTAATTTTTGTTTCCTGAAAATATTTTTGTTTCACCTTACTTTTAAAAGATATAGTTATTGAGTAGAGAATTCTAAGTTGGCAGTTGTTTTCTTTCTTCTGGCTTTCATTTTTTCTACTGAATACTGCACTAGATCTAAGTCCTATACTTCTTCACCATCTTAACAGTTTTCCAGAGCCTTGAAATTATATATATACAAATATATAAATAAAGCTTCCATAGTTAAATTATCCTGGCTGCCATTGACAGAATCTTTTTTAGTTTAGTTTAGAGTAAGAGTATCCAAGTGAACAAAAATTATTTTAAATGTTAAACAAAAAAATGCACTAAATAATTATCAAATAGAACCTCTTAACAATTAATTGTAACAATGTCAAAGGCTCAACAAATGATCTTCCAGCCAAGTAAGGAAACAAGGTACAGTCATGATAGAAACATTAAGGAAAGTCTTGATTTTGTTTTCTATGTCCTCATGTTCATGACCAGCATTAAAGAGTTGTTCACTGAAAAAAGGGTAGAGCGGGAAAAAAAAAATCATCATTTTTCTTAGGATGAAATTAAGTGATTTCCATTAAACAAGACAAATACCACCACACAGAATCTTCACACACTATACACTTATCTTAGATGTCATCCAAGATATAACAGTTTAACATTTAGAGAACCAAAATATCTTTATATGCTACTTAAACTGGACTCTTCAAAGTTAACATCCCCAATCAGAAAACTGTAGCATCAATAGTTACAAGTCAAAATCTCCAAATACAATGCTAAATAAACTCTTCCAACAAAAAGTACTTTTTTCTATTAAACTGCTGTTACCATAATACTAAACTCACACAAAGACATATGAGAACCAGACCAACACTCATTACAAATACATACATAAAAATCCTGAACAGAATACTAGTCAACAAAATCCAGCAACAAATAAAATGGACTACATAGCCATAACCTACTAAAATCTATTCTAAGAATGCAGGATTTGTTTAACATCCAAAAAATCCAAATCCATACACTATAGACTAACATGTACACCACACCAAAATTCACATGCTAAAGTTTTGACTCCTAACATCACTGCCTTGATGCAGTTTGTAAGAGGTAATTAAGTTTAGATGAAGCCAAAAGGGTAGAGAGTCCTGATACAATATGGTTAGTGACCTTGTACAAGGAAAGAAGATCATTTTCTCTTTGTAAGAAATGAAGACAGTCTATCTGTGTAGATATGAAGTATAATTTTTCCATAAAGATGTTTATTTTATATTAAAATACCATTGTACTTGTTTTATACCATTTGTATACATGTGGTATATATTAATGCTGAACTATAAATTTCAGGAATTGAAATGTGACACTTTAATAAAAAAAGAAGATGCATTAAGACACATTAAGAAATATCCATATTTGAAGAGTAGTAAAGCTAAATACACATGACATGATCTCATATACAAAAAAATTCTGTATCAATAATAGGGCAAAGTTTGCATGATGTACAATCAGTACTTTAAAATACTATTGCAATTCTGTATGCTAAAAATAATTCAAAATGCATTTAAGAAAACAACAGCATAAAAATATTTTTGAATTTTTATAAAAGCAGTATAAAATCTGTACAATGAAAATTATAAAACACAACTGAAAGACTCTGACAAAGTTTCATAAAATTGGGAAGCTTCATTTCCTGTTTACAGACTAGAAGATGTGAAATTAAGATGGATTCTCCCTAATTTCATCTGTAGATTTAACACAATTCATGGTATCTGGATGTCTTTCTGAAATAACCCAGTCAGACAGAAAGAAAAAGGTTTAAAGAACAAAGAAAACTTACAACATTCAGGAGAGATGGATGAACAGGGAAGCACTGGCGCTATCATGAAGAGTCCTAAAAAAAAAAAGTAAAAGATAAAAACAATCTATTCAATGAACCTAACTAATAACAATTTTCCAGTTATTGGGAAAGACATGAATGCCCAAAGGACCAAGACTGGACTAAAAAAAAAAAAAAGATCCTATATACAAGATTGCATCTGTAAAGTACTTAAAGGCTCACATGTTACACAGTTTTGATCATGGAACCATTAAAAGTGATAGAAACTTCATGGTGTAACTGAAAGTTTTAGATAATTAGGATTAAGTATCAAAGAGGATTGATTATGGGACTTCTTGTAGAGTCTTGTCTTTTTTTCACATCTCAACCATTACATACACATTTTTGCTCTATTACATTCACTCTGCCTCACTACAAAGGTAATGTACTCAAAGGATTATGTAACAAAACCTCCAAAATTATAAGTTGGATTGCTTCTTAAGGTAAATCGATTATCTTGAGTACTTTGTTATCACAACATAAAATTAACTCACTCTCCTAGTCATATTAAAGTCAAATTGCCAAAAAAATTAACAGAATTAAGAATAACATATCAGCAAAGCTATTCTTCAAAAACAAAAAGTCTTTGTAAGACACACACAAAATGAAGTAATCCCCCATCGTCAGATCATCCCTGAAAAAAATACTTTTGAGAATTGTATACTAGAAGTAAAAGAACAACTACCACCATAAAAATTTATGCTAACATAAAACTCAGTAGTAATGTAGGTACACAAGAGAAAGAGAATATGGAACCAATATGGAAAATCAAACCTCAAAGATGAGGGAAAGGAAGATAATACATATAAAAAATAAGAAAAAAATTAACATAATGACGAGACTATATCATGTCAAAAATTTGCATGTAAACAGATTGAACTCTCCAAATAAAGGATATAAACTGACTAAATGGATTTTTTTAAAGGTTAGACTCAATGATAGGCTGTACCAAGAAATCTACTTCATGAGTAAAGCAAAGTACTGGTTAGACGTAAAGAGATAGAAAAAATATGTCGTATAAATGAAAGCAAGCAGACTATACTTTTGTCAGATGAAATAGACTAAATCAAAAATTGGGAAGAGAGAAAATCATTCTATAATGAAAAATCAAGGGAAGTAACAAATATAAATAAATATGCATATGATGACATAATAATCAATTATATAGGGCAAATACTGTTAGATTTAGTAGATTCTAGTATAATAATAAGAACTTGAAACTCCACTTTCATCATTGGACAGATGACCTACACAAAATCAATAAAGAAACATGAGAGTTAAACTATAATATTAGAGAGACAGTTTTGTGGTAGTTTTCCTAATTTGTGCAATACCCTAGGTTCTATTCTCCACAATCCCCCCCCAACTCCAGAGCCAAAAGAAGAAAGAGAAAGTTAAACCATAGTAAGACCAAAGGGTTCTGACAGAAAATTTCAAATACAACTGCTACAGAACAGACATAATTTTCATCAAACTCATGGAGCATTCTTCAAATGTTTAAGCCAAAATAAAGACTTACCAAATTTAAAAAAAAATCAAAGAGCACATTCATCTTCTCTGATCAGAATGAAATGAAACAAGCAAAAATAAGAGTAACTTCAGGAACTGTACAAGCATGTGGAAATTTGTGAATGAATGCTAAGTTAAAAAAGAAACAAATTTTAAAATGTCTTAAAACAAATAGTGATCAAAAATGCCAAACCCTATACAATAAAGGGAAAAAGCAAAACTAAGAGAGGTTTACAATACACTGACTATATTAAAAAATGTTTAAAATGTACAACTAATGATGCAAATCAAGGAACTAAAAAAGAAGAAACAAATTGGTATGGTAGCATTATACAAACAGTAAAGATCTGGACAAAAATAAAAATAAGGCTAGGATCAGGCACAATGGCTCAGCAGGTAAAGGTGTCTATGGACAAATCTGGTAACTTTAGTACACTCTCAGAACCCACAAAATAGGAAGAAGAAAAAAAAACCTGGTACTCTGAATTTCACATGTGCATTGGGATTCTAATTCTCTCTCTTCCATCATAACTAAGTAAATAAATAATTTTAAAAGAAAGCTCTGGCAAGGGAGATAGCTCAGGGGGAAAAGTCTTTGCCTCTCAAGCAAAAGGAAGTGAGTTCAGGTTCCAAAACCCATGCAAAAATGCCAGAAGGAAATGGAGGTAGTAGGCTGCACTTCCAGCCATGGATGCAGAACCTGAAAAAACCCAGAGCAAAGCATAAGGAGGTACAGCAATCCAGGATGATTCCCTACTCTTGCGCCTCCACAGGGACACACACTTAAATACCTTCTGGTACACACACACACACACACACACACACACACACACACACACGCACACACAGAGGACTAGAAAAGTGTTGTCATGATGGAGAAGAGGAAACAGGAGGGAAGATAGATGTGATCCAAACAAATCAATCCAAACTGATGTTTCAGAAATACAAAAGATCTTTGGGTACTAATATGAACAACAATAAGCCATAAATAAGAAATTCTAGAAGAAATGTGCTTTCATATAGGACACATGCAACCTAAACTGAACTAATAAAAAACAAGGTTGAATTAGTTATAAAAACATATCCCAAGAATAAAAAACCAAGACCAGATAGATTCACTGATAAAATTTACCAAATTTTTACAGATTGATATTCCTAATAAATACAGATATGAAATTCTCAACAAAGTTCTAATAAATCAAATCCCACAATGCATAAGAAATATCATGCCTCATCATCAAGTGAGATTTATCACAGGAATGCAAGGAGGAGTCAATATATAAAAAAAAAACATAATACAGCAAAAGAATGAAGGATAAAAGCTGCATGTTCATCACTATAAGCAGAAAAAGAATTTAAGAAAATTCAACAACTCTTCATGATAAAAATCCTGAAAAATTTTAGTTTTGAAAGGAATACTTCAAATAGCAAGAAGTATACATGACTAAGCCAAAAACCATACTCAATAAGAAAAAGCTGAATCTACTTCCCTCTAAGATAAGAAATAAAGTAAGAATTTCCACATTCATTGCTCTTGATCAATATCAGAATGGAAGTCTTAGTTAGAACAATATAACAAGAAAAACAAAGGGTAGATAAGAAGAAGTCAAATTATCTGTTTGCAGATGACAATTTTATATTAAAAAAACTAAAGACTCCACCAAAACAGTTAGAAATGAAAAATGAACTCAGCAAAGTTACAAGATACAAAGTAAGTTTTTTTACATACTATAACAAGACTTCCAAGAACAAAATAGAGGACATTCTTCACCATAATATCTACAAAAAATGAACTTAACTGAAGTTATGCATGAACAGCAAAACTGAAGAGGACATAAATATGAAAAATATTAGAATGACGCTGCTAAACTGTCCACCATGTCCAATACATAAATTCAGTGAAATTCTTATCCAGTATCATTAGCATTCTTCACAAAGCTAGAAAAAGAGTCATCACAAAATTCACATAGAACCCAAAAGATAACAACCTTAATAGTCCTGAGCAGAACGAACGAAAGTAGTGGGTAGCATTATAATATCCAAAACTTACACAATACCACAGTACAAAAATTACAGTGATCAAAACAGCAAGGAACTGACATCAAAACAAACACGCCTAGCAAAGATGCCAGAATTAATCCAATATTTACAACCAATTGATTAAGTCAAGGCAGTTTTTTTGACATCTCTATACAGGAGAATGAAACTGGACTTCTACATTCTACACATACAAAATTAGCACAAGAGATCAAACACTAAAGTGTAAAAATCAAAACTAGGAAGCTATTAGAAGAAAACTTAAGAGGACTGCTACAAAACAATGGTCTACCCAAAGAGTTTTTTTTGGAGATGACCCCAAAACACAAGCAACAAAAAAACTGAAAAATGGAATGACATCAAATTAAAATAAGGCAGAAGAAATCATAAACAGAAGGTAGGCATAACCTATATTAGAAAATATCTACATATTATATCTGATAAAGGATTTTTAAATTCTCATGTAAACCAGACTGATCTTGACCTCCTAATCCTCCTGCCTCCATTCCAGAGTACCAAGGCATGTCTCTGTCACCCAGAAATAGGGTTAATTTCCAGAAAAAAGACTCAAACGACAAGAAATAAAAACAATTTGGCTTAGAAATGGGCAAATAACCTGACATTTTCCAAAAACCACAAAATACAAATAGCAAACAAATACATGAAAAATGCTCAACATATATACTAATTATCAGAGAAAAATCAAAACCACAATGAGTTATTTTCTCGTTCTTTTAAGAATGTATATTACCAAAAAGATTAAAAACAAACATGTGTTGATGGAAAATAGATATATAGAAAAAGAAGAGTGCTCCTAAACCAATGAGAACATAAATAGTATGGCTATTACGAAAAGCAGTACAGAAACTAAAAACAGAACTGGTATCATCAAAAATCCCACCAGTGGTTATACATGTAAAAGAAAGAAAATCAGCGTTTTGAAAAGACATCTATTTTCTATGGAACTATTTGCAACAGCTAACAAAATGGAATCAAACTCAGTGTCCAAAGATAGGTAAATGGATAAAGAATAGTACACTGGGGGAGGGAGGGGTGGTGGAGAAGAATACAATTTGGTTGTAAGAAAAAATGAAATCCTGTCACTTGTAACATGGAATTAAAGGACATCATGCTATGTGAGCTTTGTTAGGCACACAGAAAGACAGATTCTGAATTGTCTTACGTGTAGAAACTTCAAACTAGAACTTATAAAAGTAGAAAGTAGAATGGTTACCAGAGTTTGAGAAGGTTGTAGGAATGGGTAGAAGATGATTAACAGGGTTTAAACATACAGTTGGATAGGCGGAATAACTTCTAATGCTCACAGCAGAGGAATTTTGTTTGTAACAATTATGCATTTCAGCAGAGAGCATGTTCCATTATAAAGAGAAATGATAATTGTCTGATAGGTCAGTTGCCATGATTGAATCATATATATATATCATATATGTGCTGAAATAATGTTATACTGCATATGGTAAATGTGTACAATTAAACACTTTTTAAAAAAATATTTTATTTATTTTATATGTGTATCACAGGGCACTATGTGTCCTGTGGAGAAACCAAAAGTGACTTAGGAATCATCCTGGATTGCTTCTACCCTTCTTTATTGCTTCCCTCTGGGATTTCCCAGGCTCCACCCACTAGGACGGGAAGTGAAGGCCACCTTGGTTTCTTACTTGGTGTTTTTTTTACGTGGGATTTGGGATCTGAACTCAGAATCTGCTTGCGAGACAGAGTCTTAATCCCTGAACCATCTCTCCAGCCAAAAAAAATCATATTTTTAAAGAGACCATGTAGTGTTAGCATTAGGACATATAAAGAGACCAATGGAATAAAATTAAGAATAAGGAAATAAACACAATAACACTCAAATGATTTTCAAGACATCAAGACAATTCAATAGGAAAATTTAGTCATTCCAAGAAATGGCACAGTGATTAATAGGTATCACATGCAGAAAAATAAAACAAGATTCCATAGTATAACAAATGTAAAAATTAAATGAAAATGAACAAATGACCTAAGTGTAAGATCAACTCTGAAACTCTTGGAGGAAAACAAAGGCATAAATCTTTATGATCTTGGATTAGGCAATTATTCTATAGGAACACAAGTCACAGGAACACAAGAGAAAAATATGTAGGTGGGCACAATGACCAATACCTATAATCTCAGCATTCAAGAAGCTGAAACAGTAAGATTTTATATTGTTAAAGCAAAGCTCGGTTGCACAGTGAGAAACTATCAGAAAAAAAAAGAAAAAAGAAAAAGAATCAATTCAATTCTTTTCAAAATTTCAAACTTTTTTGAGACAAGTCTCACTATGTAATATGTAACCCAAGCTAGCCTCAATTAGTAATATTCTGCTTCCACCTCCCAATTTGGGGGGAGTTATAAGTAATCACTATCGTAACTGTGCAACACGTGAAACTTTTGTAAACTGAAGCATACTATCCAGAAAGTAGAAAGACAACACACCGAATAGAACAACACATATTTACAGATCATATTATTTTATAAAGAACAGTAAAAAGACAAATCTAAAACATGAGCACAGGATTTGACTAGGCATTTGTCCAAAGAAGATACACAAACGGCCAATAAGCACATAGAGACATGCTCAATGACATTGAGGAAATGCAAATTAAAATCACAATGAGATATCACTTCACATCTACTAAAATGGCTATAATTAAAAAAATAAAAGGTAAATGCTAGCAAGGATGAGGAGAAATAGGAACCTTCAAGCTGCTAGTGGTGATGCAAAAAAGTAGTCACTTTGGAAAACAGTGAGGTAGTTCCTCAAAAAAAAAATAATAAAGTTATCATATATGACCCAACAATTCCATTCCTATGTAGATACCCGAGAGAACTGAAAATGCATGTCTGCACAAAAACTTATACACAAATGCCCATAGCAGCAATATTCATGGTAGCCAAAAAAGTTAAAACCACATGAACAAAATGTGGCATTATTTTTACAATGGAATATTATTCAGCCATAAAAATAAGGTAGTAATACATGCTATGACATGAATGAACCTTGATTAGGCTGAATGAAAAAAGTCAGACACAAAAGGTAGCACGGCATATGCTTCCATTTCTATGAAATATCCAGGATAATCAAATCTATAGCAAGGGAAAGCAGACAAATGCCAGAGGTTGAGACTGAAGGGGATACAAAGTAACTTCTTTAATCGATACAGAATTTCCTTTCAGGGAGAGGCAAATTGTCTGAAATTGAACAATGCATCACTTTGTGAAGACATTAAACATCTTTGAATTTCACTTTAAAAGGGTCAAGTTTATGGTACAAGAATTACATTGAAAAATGTTAAAGTATGTCCATACCAATTATTCTATCCAGCAGCAGCCAGAAGTGTCCTTTTGAAATAAAAATTAGACCAACTGATTGCACCTGCTCAAAACCCTCCAAAGTTCTTATCTTAACCTCTCCCTGCCACTGCAGTCACAAGCCTCTTGGCTTTTGGTTAGCTAACATTCTTCTACCTCAGGTCTCTTTCTTCTACCCAGAAACTCTTACCCCATACACATGCAACCTGGCACTTCTTTCTGATATTGCTTTATTTCAAAGGCCTTATCTGGTCATTCTACCTACCTATTTTATTTTTCTCATAAAAATAGTCACAGTTTGATATTATATATCTAAAGAATGTGACTATTTTTTGTTTTACACTACTGTAATGAGCATGATCATACTTTTTGGAATTTTAAGCAATATCTGCAAATTGCAAAATTAGAATTACTATTTTAGTAGGAATTTCTTACCTGTTACAGGCTAGTGTATGCAACACAGCAATAAGTGCAATATTCTTGACTCATCTGCATCTTCAGCAATCATAGAAATATTCAAACTGAATAAAATTATAAAAAAGAACATTACAGTAATTCCTTATTATTATTAGGAAAATGGTTCAAAACTCAAATCCTGTTTGTTTGCTCACTGTTTGTAAAAAAGTCTCACTATACAGTCAGGATGACCTGAACTCAATGTGTATCCCAAACCAGCTGGAAATCACACTCCTATCGCCTTGTCTTTCCAAGTACGGGTATTATAAGCACCACCACCATGTCCAGCTCCTACCACTCCCTTCTCTACTACCAGTAAGGAAAATATATCAAGCAGACATGAGCTCTGAAATCAATATACACATCATCAGAAAAAGCAGCTTGCTGCCAGGATTTGAAGATGATTAAATTTCTTATCAATTTTTTGATAACTCCTGAGAGCTACTAGGAATTCAGTTAGAACTAATACACTACTTAATTTCTAAAGATGAATTACTTCTAAGATACTGCTTCAGTATATTTACAATGCTCTTATGGAGTTCATTAATTTCTCCATATTAACATAAAAACCCTGAAGATTATTTACTTATGATGTCATATATAACAACTAATTACATATCATGAGAAAAAAGATACTGTACAATATGCATGACAGTTTCTGCTCCACTCAAGAGATTTTAGGGTAATTTACCAAAGTTGCTAAAAATCTGAATAACAATTAAATTGGCCACTGAACCATGAAACTTTGCTGACAATTATACAAACCATAAAATATTGGAAATTTTTCTACTTAGCATTTTGAGATTTCTTGACACATAAATGATTTCCTAAGTTTCTTGGCATCCAGTATTATATAATATCTCAACATTATATCCTGCAGTGGTTCCCAAGTCAGGTTGAATGATAAAGTCATTTTTCAAACTTCTAGAGCCTAGAATTCAGAATGTTAATTACTTCCCAGATTTCAGAAAAATAACACGTTCTCCAGGTAATTTCTGAGGCATACCCAATTTACAAACTGATACTATTTATGTACAGTTACGGTTATTTTAAATAAGTTAAATTGAATGGAGTGTTTTTGTTTGTTAAACAAAAACAGAACTGTAATTTTTTTCAAGTTTTTATTCTAATTATTTAAACCCGTCTTGTCTGTTGGAAACAATTTAACTCTGCATTAGAAGTGGCTGAAAGGAAGGTTGAAACAGTCTTGTACAGGCTCTAAGCTCCTAACTCTCAGCCTCCCAAGCTCTGAGGTTAATAGGCTTTTGCCACTACATCTGGCTCTGTTATATACTACTTTTAAATAAAATTATTTGACAATGTAAAAGGTTTAAGCATTTAAAACCGATGACTGATGAACGAAATCACAGTCTTAATACCAATAAACAGAAAGAATACAACAGATCCATCAAGTCAAAATTGCATCATGACATTCACTTACTTTTACTGAGAACCTTTGATTTTCTGACTTCTCACACTTACAGGGAAAGTAAATCAGCTAGCATTCAGCATCTGAAATAACACGTATGAAATTACTTAAAATTGCATCATTTTCCCCATTAATTTGCTAATTTGCTTCATTTATTAACTTAAAGCCACAAAATGAGATTAAATATATTTACAGGTAAGACAACTTTTAGATTAAGAGAATCCTACAGCTTAAGTCTAAATTTTATGATTTTTTTGAGTATCTAATTTAAAAAACTACCAAATGAAAGCAAAATGAAAACTAGTCTAACAACACATACATTAAATTAAATACTAACTCTTACAGCTTTTATCTCCTAACCTGTTATTTCTATCATTTTTTCATGCCACAATTAGTTATGCTACATCAGAAGTATGTCCTGACAGTTTTTAAAATTTCATGTGCCAGAATTCACCTAAAACTTCCCAAATCTAACTCCTCTGGGATTCAGGACATATAGATTATATACAGTTAAAATGTCCATATGCATTTTAGGTTTATCCAAGAACAATTCATTTATATAAAGTAATAAAATTTTAATGATTAAAAGGACAGTTCTTTGGGGTGTAGGATTATATTACTTTGCAAGGTTTTTTTGTACAAATTCTCTTTTATACAAATTCTAAGTTCTGCAACCTGGTTTCTTGTTTTGTATTTTTTTAAGAAGTAATAAATGACTTACCTTGGGTCAAAATGGCCCAGAACTTCATCGGCTAATCAGCTATAAATCAGCTGTCCATCTATAAATTAAAACATTTTTTAAAACTGTTAGTCCCGTGTCTGTAACTTACCAAACAAGCCCTTCAAGTCATTCTGACATTTGAAAACTGGCATAATTTTCTCCAATAACAAAAGAAAATATTAACTTCTGAATACAAGGCACTTTATATACTATCACTCATTCAATGTTACATCCTCCCTAAGGCGTTCTGGGACAGTAACCTTGGCGGTTGCCTAACCCACCAAACACCTCTGGGTTTCAGGAACAATCGCTGTAAAAGAAGGGAAGGCACAACTGTACCTCTGTAAAGTTAAGGACAAAACTGCTATTAAAATCAAAATAAGCTTCATGAGATACTCCTAAAAGAAATAAGTGAAATTAAGGTTCATGGCCCAAGTACCATATTAGTCATTTCTAATGAAAAATATTGTCATTTTTCAACGTCGCATTTGTACTAGTGAACAATTAAACAGAATGAACAGGTTTTAATTTCCTCATTAGTTTCAAAAGAACCAGAGACACCACTTGCTTAGTAAACCTATTAAGTACCTCAATTGTACACACCTTTGTCTGGGGAGTTCTATGGGATAGGCAGAGATAAGCGGGCTTTCCTGCTACCAAGGAGAGTAAAATGGAACCGCAAAAAATCAATACAGCAGTGTGAAGTAGGATCTGAGAATTGTCAAAGTAAAAATAATAAGTGGGAGGCTGAGGGGCACAGCTCAGTGGCAGAGCATTTGCCTGGTACTCAAGAAGTCTGAACTGGATCCCCACCACTGATGATGGTATCGATGATGATGATAATAGCTTTAACTGCCAAGTTCAGTTTAGAACTAGAGTAACCAAGAGTGCCACAGGAGATACAGATTTTGGGGAAAAAATCCACCCAGCTTTTGGAAAAATGGGTAGAATCTGTTTGCAGAAAGAGTAAAAAAAGATAGTTTCACTAACACATAAACAGTTACAAAAGCAAGAAAAGTACATTTTGCTATATAGTACATTACTAAATATAGTAAATGAATCTAAGGTTTCATTTGAGAATTTAAGGAAAAACAGGAAAAATAGGCTAAGTTTTGACACAAAACAAGAGTCAAAAGTTCACTAAAACGTTACAGGTATAGTATGGACTTTTTTTAGGAGATTTTCAAAGACCAGAAATGTAACTGTTCAGCCACTGTGCACCATCTCTTAAGATACCAGACAATTAGTTAATACTTAAAATACCAAATTTACCAAGTCAAAGTTCCTAAGTCTCATGTGGAGCTGTAAAAGGGAAGCACGCATTCATTTTTTTCCCTTAAAAATTACCTTATTATAAAAAGTGTTCTTGTAACTCGATTCCAAAAGCAAAGAATACAGATATAAGCCATAATCCTACTATTACCATTATTTGCCATGTATTCTTATTTAAATATACTTTATATAACGGGAATGAAACTATTCATTCCATTCTACTTCCTTCCTCTTTCATTGAGCCACAAATGATAAGCACCTTTCCATCCCTTTATACACATAATTCCAAACAGACAATACTTAAAGAGTCTTTCTTTTAAAACCTTCTTTAACCAACAAGGTAAAAGACGACTTGTTGAGTTAATATGATAAATTTAAAATACAAACATATATAAACCTTAGTACTTTAAATATATAAATGTATACTTGTTCAAGGTGAAGCTGGGTTTTCTTGTTTCCGTGTTGTTTGGTTTTTGTTTTGTTCTGTTTTTGTGGAAAAATTAAACTATTTCAAATCACGTTTTTTCACAAGCCATGTACTTCACTCTTGGTAATTTTCCTTTCACTGCTCTAAACAGAACAAGGACCTAAAATAATTTCTAATCCAAAAACAGAATCATGATTTGTAGTTACGACTTTTTTCCTCCAACAGTTGTCAATAACATTTAAAGCTTTTGAAACAAAAGCTTTTTTGTCTATTCAATTTATTTTTCAAAAAAAACAGAATGCTATTTTTAAACAACAATGTTTACACTCCTCATTTCATAAGAAATTTTTATTATTTAGAATTGTATAAACCAGACTAGGGCAATAAACGGAGATACATAAATTCCTTAAATACTTTTTTGTGTGAGAAATATTTCCTGTACGAATAAGATATATACTGGGTGAGGAGATAAATATGACAATATTGTTGAAACTGCTTTGGAATTGTAATGTATTTTCAAGCTGACTGTGTAGCACTGTAATAAGAGCTAGCAAAATTCAGAATCCTCATGGGAAATATTTTTTCTACTGCCTGACAAAAGAGACATCAACTTAATAGAAAATAAGGAAGGACAATAGAATAATATCTCCTCCTTTTTTCTTTTTAATAAAACAATCTGGGCTGGACATGGTAGCAACACACCTACAATCCAGGCACTTGGGAAACTGACACAGGAGGATCCTGAATTTGAGGACCCTCCCACCTTAGGGGATATATGCTGAGATCCAATATTTAAAAAAAAAAAAAAAAAGAGGAAGGAGGGAAGATTGGAAAAGGCCTTAGGAAGGCAAAAATAAAAGACACAATCCAACTACCTGCCTAGCCATGGGAAAACAATTCTGAAGCAATTGTGACAGTTACCAAACCATACATAAAAAGATCAATTTAATTCAGTGTCAGTTCCCTCATACAACACTATCAACTAGTTTTCACCTTTGCATTATTTTTTCCTTTTGGATTATCCATTGCTAGCTGGCTTTCCCGTGGCGACAAGCATCTTGGACACCTCCATTTCGTCCTAATAAAATAATAATAGCTAACCGTGAGCACTTAATCTGAGCCAAGCACCTTGTCAACAGCTTCATATACATTATCTTATCAAAAGATAGGAGGCAAAACTGAGGCTTAGAAAGTAAAGGTAGATTGTTCCAGGTCTCACACCAAAACCCACAATGGCTGGTCAAACTGAGCAAAGTGCTTCAACTCTTTAACTTCGAAAAGGATTCTGTACTTTTAGAAATGCTAGTTGATTTTTTAATATTAAATAGGAGTAAGTAATTAGGAATCAAATTTGATGCAATCAGCAATGTCTATTCCAAAAAAAGATAAAACTAACATTTAATTGCATTATTTTTCCCCTTCTTGGTGCATACAATACTTTGCGACTTAAAATTTATTTAGCATGAGACCATAGGAAGCAATACAATTTTTAATCTTATGACCCAGCGCTTGGGGACAGACACACACACACACACACACACACACACCGCGCGCGCGCGCGCAGGAGGGCGCGCGCGCCACACATGCACACACACACGAGAGCGCACAAACATTCCCAGTTTGAAAAAGGTTTCACAAAGTGAAACAATACTCTTATAACACTATGAAGTCTGATATTTCCTATGCAATCTTATTTTGTAAATAATAGTCAAGAATAACTAACTTCACAATTCAACAACAGATTTAAAAATTTAATATGAAAAACACTACCCCAAATTATTAGGCAGAGTAAACAATATTTTATAGAAACCGGTTGCTACCCTGAATTCAGTTTTCTTCCAGCCAATAGGCTGGCTACTGCAGTCATACGTAATCAAATCTTTAACGAGTTTTCTTTCGAGCCTTCTATGCTGTAGTTTCAAGTAATAGAAAAAAGTCCTCGAGGCATTAAATAAAAAGTACAGAAACACCTCATTTGTTTATGGAAAACACTCAGAAAAAAAAAAAAAACACGTAAGTAAACTTATACATTCACAAAAAGGGAACTATTCGTCCGAAATTACTAATAGACTTCTCCGGAGAATGAAATTGTTAAAGGGCTTTTCTTCTTTCTCCCTCGCCGCCCTCCCCTGGAGTCTACAACTGCAGTAAAATGAATACATGAACAACCAAAATACTTCCATTTTGGAACGCAAACCTTTCTAGTGCCTTGTGACCAGTGTCTCATCTTTGTCAGTAGTTGCCCAGATCACCTTAGGAATCCAACAGGGCCTTGTGCAGAGTAATGACGACGGCGCGGAGACCAGATTTACACAACTGTTGCGCGACGCCAGCCAAGTGATCGCTACCGCGCGCTCGCACACGCACTCATACTCACCCTCGGCCGTCTCCAGCGATCGCCGGTGGCCGCGCAGGGCCCGGGTCCGTGGCGGCGGGCGCGGCGGGGCGGGCTCGGGGGTGCGCACAGGTGGCTCCCCAGATCGGCCCACAGGTGTCGCGCGGGACTCCGCGGCCCGCGCCCTCCACGCAGCCGGGCCGCCCCGGGCCTCGCCCGCCTTCCCGCCGCCGCGCGGGAAGCGGCGCGGAGCCGCTGGGGTCCGTCGTGGCGCGCGCGGGAGTCCGGCCGGACGGCCGCGGCGCCCCCCAAGGCCGGCCAGCGGGCTCCCCGCGGCTCCCGGGCCACGCGGGTTCGGCCCGTGGGTGCCTCCCGACCCGCCCTACCGCGGCACTCACCTCCGTGGAGGCCGCCAGGATGCCTTCCGGCCCGCTCCGGACCGCGGGCCGGCCGGGGCGCGCTGCCCGCCGACTCCGGTTCCGCGGCGTCGCCCGATCTCCTGTCCCGAACGCGGTGCCTTCCCGGAACGCGAAGTGGGCAGCGCGGAGCGCGTGTGGCTCGACGCGGGCTCCGACTCGCGACTGCGCTGGCGGCGGCTCGGGCTGGTCAAGAGCTGCAGAGGGCTCTGACGTCAGGGAAGGTGCGAACACAGGGCCCCTTCTGACGCACGAGCCGCGGCGCCGCCCCCCGCCCCCCGCCCGGCCCCCAGCGCCCGCCGAGCCCCTTCCCCCGCGCTCTTAAAGCGCACACTTCCTCCTGGAGCGGCCCCTCCCCCAGGCGCTGCCGCCCACCCGCTCCCACCGCTCCCACCCAACGGGGGAGAGCCACGGGGCCCCAGGCTGCAGCACTTTGAAGAAGTCAGACAAAAATGGCCACACGAAAAACGGCTTGCCAAGGCAAAGCAACATGTGGATGCAGACCAGCAAACGGCACTCCAGGGGTTAAGAGTGGCCCAGTGTCTCCGCGGAGAGGTACTTCTCCAGAAGCTGCTTTTCCACATCCATTTACTTGGCCAGGCACCGTCTTTAAGGTTGCCATCTACTCTTACATTGCATTGCAGAGTAACGGTAAAATGAGTTCCTGTGAGCCCCCTCTGACATGGAAGAAGCCATGCAAAACCTTCCACTGCACACGAAAGGGTTACGAACATTAACAAATATTATTTTCGTTAAATTACATGTTGCCCTTTCCTCCTTACAAATGCAGTAGTGAGCAAAAGCAAGCACTTTAAGTGCCTTGGGGGTGGGGGGGGACACAAACGTAAATCAAACTCACGACTGGATATGTAATTACAATCCGTGATAAGGAAAATAATCGGTATCTAAAATGAAAAGAGTTTCCTCTACAAAACCACCTTTTTTCCTCTTCATTTTTTCTATCAAAATTTTAAGACAGGGTTTCCGCTAAGCAGCCCAAGCTGTCCTCAAACTTCTGATCTTATTTGCCTTAGTCTTCCTAGTGCTGAGATTGCAGGTGTGTCACGCCACTGAACAGAGCTGGACATATGTACAAAACAATCATCAGCTTTAGAATGCTCTATCTTTCTCTTTGACTGTTGGTACTGTCTTACTGGAGGCTCATCTCAGCGACTCGCGCATGACAGGCAAATACTTCACCCCTGCACTATATACCCCCTGGATTTTTCTTTTTAGCACACCAAAAATATAGATTTCTTTTCAGAAAACTTAGCCTTGGAACTAGCCGAGCAAACCTGTCATCCATTAACCCAACAATGTTTTTCAGGGAAGGCATACATTTTTATTCCCTCCCCCCACACACACTTCAACAGCTCTCAAATGGGGACACGTCTTACAAATTTGGTTTACTTGATGTTGTTGGCCAGATGGCAGTATTGCCTCCACATACAAAAGGATATGGCTGGTCCCTCTGTCTTCATTTCAAATGAATAAAGCGTCTTGTTTAATGACACCCACAACTGTATAAGGAAAAGTGATCTGACACTCGCATCAGTCCAACTTGAAAACGGCGCGTATATATCCACATGTACACACACGAATAATAATGACCACCACCTTTGAAAAGAGATTTCCTAGGGAAAGAGGGAAGAGTTTTCTTGAAAAAAGGTTTTATCTGTGACCAAAAGATTCCCACGCACTTTGAAAAGAGAGTGATGGGCAATAGCAAAGAAATGGAATCAGCCAAGATGTTTTAACGGTAGACAAATGGATAATGAAAATGTGGTGTACATACATAATGGAGTACTAGTTAGCTGTATTAGCTGTATCAAGAAAAATAAATTAGTGAAATTTGCTGGGAAATGGATGGAGCTGGAAGAAATTATACCAAGTGAAGTATCTCAAATGCAGAAAGACAGATGCTGCATGTTCTCCCTTATAAGCATTAAATCTTCATCAAACAAACTTATAAAATTCACTAATATACTACTATGGAGGCAAAGGAATTGTAAGTCAGAGAAATGGAGAAAGATCCCAAAAAAGAGCAGAGAGAAAAACAACACAGGCAAATAGAACAGTGGGAAGGGAGAAAGTAGATACTAGACCAGAACAAATGTCTTAGTATTAACTATAAATACTTGATAATAAGGCACCATTTAAACACTTGTTACTATATCCTTAGATAAGAAAAGATCTCAGCACTCAACCAAGATGCATCCTATCACAATAGAAGATTTAGTGAAGCAGAAAACTACAACTGATCAAAATGTCAGAGTATCAGCAACCCTAGAATGTGCAGCCCTGATCAAGCAGTGAAAATCTCTCCTCATCCCAAGGATCAGGGAACCTATGGAAGAATGGGTAGTAAGATTGCAAAAGTCTAAATGGGGGGACGTGCCCTGCCAACCAGGATATCCAGTTGCGACAGGAGAAACAACTACACTTAATGGGAATCCAACAAGAGTATCTCAGGAGGAACAACTACACTTAGGAGGAATCCTAGGGACAGGTGCCAGACAAGTGGAGGGGAGCCTCCCCACCTGTTGGCTTACCTAATGAAGGGCCACTTATACTACTATGGAGGCCAGGTGCATTACCTGTACAGGGAGACCTGTGGTCCACACATGCAGCAGGACATGAAGCGGGGAGGGATAGAGAAAGATATGTGAAGGCAGCAGAGGGTGAGAGCGGAGGTGGGAGGGGGCATGGACAGAAACTCATTTTGTTTCTATATTAAAATTCTTAAAAAATGAAAGGCCAGAAAGAAAAAGGAAAAAAAAAATACTATTGGAAGTCCCTAGACCCACCCAGAAAGAACATTAGTTCTCCTGCATTCTAGAAACCTGAATTTGAACAGTTAAGCTACAAGTCCAGCTGGGCATGATGGCACATGCTTGCAATCCCCTGCATTCAGGTGCCTAAGGCAGGAAGATCTGAGATTCAAGGCCGACTTGAACTACTACATAGTTAGACCTTGTCTCAAAAACCAATACTCAAAGCTGCAGCAAGATAGTTCCGTGGTTAAGGTGTGTGCTCAAAACCTAGTAACCTGAGGTTAATCGTCAAAGCTCGAATACTGGAAAGAACTGACTTCTGAAAACTGTCCTCTGACCTGCACCCTGCACCATGCGGCATGCACGCTCATGCCTTCTCTCCCTTCTCTCTCCAAATATTTGTAAAACACAAAAAACTAAAAATCTAGTCTTATGTGCATACACACACACTAACCTTAAATGATTGTACATTTTATTACTAATAGGCTCATTAATTATACTCCTTCTTAAGCTTCAATCTAAAACACCACTGAAAAGAGAACAGGGCTTGGATGTCACCTGACGTCACTGCCATCTGGTTAGATCAAGAAAGTTCCAGCATCAAACTTTGCAGAATAGGTGGATCCAACTGCTCAGAACTAAATCCTTGATTCAGTAGGAACCTTCCTAAAGTCTGGGGCATCACCACCACCCTTGTATTACTGAGATATAATGTATGGAAAACCACAGACATCCACAATTGATTCAATAATGATTCCCGAAAGCAGAAGTCAGAATGTGACAAAGTTTTTGGAATAACAAAACCAATTTTACTTACATTTTCCATAAGTGCATTGATGTGTAAATAACTTATAGCAAAATCTGAAAGGATACTTGCATAAAGTATGAAAAATATAAACCATACCAAATCATTGTGTTTTGATTTGATGTAGGGAACTTTTCTGTCAATAGCAAAAGATATTAGCAGAAGTGTCATTCTGGATCAGGTTCTGGTGTGTAACCCATTAAGACAAAACCTCTATTGAAGAGATGAATAGTGGAAAAATTAAAATCAAAAAGTTGTAATCCCCTTCCTACTCCATTATGCTGCTGAACATAATTCAGCAAGTACTTAGTGACAGGATTGCATCTGAATGTACCCCGTCTCCTCTCTGGGATAGGATCTATGAATGTGTTACCTCATATTCCTTCTTCCAGAAAGTAAAAACCTGGGTGGGCAAGACTGTTCAATGTTTGTCCCAAACTTAACGACCAGAGTTTGATCCCTAGAGTCCACTAAGTGAAAGGAGAAACTGGCATCCGACCAGGTACACATCTCTCTTTCTCTCTGCCCCCCCCCCACACACAAATTTTAAAAACACAAAAAAACCTGTTCACTTATGTTCAGAAATAATTTAAAAATGCCAACACTTTGTAAGCTGTTTAAGATAACATCGGGCTGAGGTCTTAAGGTAAAAGCGGTAGAAACAATACTTACTGCTGAGTCATAAAACAATTTAGATTCCTTCATCAACTTGAAGTTTTGTTCTTTTTTCCCCAGATCAATTACTGTGTAATCAATTACTTTGTACTTTATTGTAACTATTCAGTCAGGTGAGGTCATGGCGTAATCAATTACTTTGTATTTTATTGTAACTATTCAGTCAGGTGAGGTCATGGCGACGCCTTTATGCAATAGTCTAATCTCTTTAAAGACTAAGTGTGAGAATCAGGTATAGCGATGCGTATTTGTCATCTCAACACTCAAGATGCTAAGACAAGAAGGTCACAAGTTTGTGGCCAGCCTAGACTCCACAGAGACTTTGAGGCCAAGCCTGTGTTAGATGGTGGGACCCCATATCAAAGAAACAAAGGACAACCACAAAAAAAAAAAAAAAACCCACCAACGAAGAAAGAGAGTATGCCAGGGCCGGCAACGTATGTAGTTCAGGAGTAAAGCAGTTACGGCCTGTGTGCCCAGCACCACAAAAATCGTAATTTTAAGAATCAACAGTTGACTCATATACCCCATCCAAATTATAACTTTAAAATCAATGATTTTAAATATTGGTCACAAAATATTTTCATTTTTGTCCAATTCTTCTTCATGATAAGATATATACCGGCAGAGAGCAACCCGGTAATGCTAGTGGCCACTGAACCAAAAAGATTGATGGAAATATATGTAAGTTGAGATGAAAGAGGGAGATGAAAACAATACAATGCAAATACATACATATGTGTCCTAACTACTATCAAAGAATAGAAAAATTTAAAAACAATAATAAAAATGCAAGTTTGGATGGAGAGCTTAGTTGCAGAGATATACTGTGAGCATATGGAGGGCAGCAGGATAACTTTATTTGGGGACAGCACGTAAATGAGTTGTATCTGCATCATGTAAAGGAACTTACTAACTAGTTCTACAAAATTAGGATATCGCTAAACGTCAATGATACAAATCTATTTTTACCTAAGCATAAAGGTGAGGAGCCAAAACGGAAACCAAACTTCTTAAGACAGTTGCCAATGTGGATCAGCGAGTACAAGAGTGCAAGGCAAGTGACTCTAAGATCCTTCCCCAGCTCAGGGTACAAAGTACTCGCGTAAAGGATAGTGTATTTGATTTAAAAAAAAAAAAAAGTGTACCCAACAAAATTTGTGAGTTATACTCTTCCCACTCTTCCTACAAGCTAGTCTTGCGCTATGTTTTGATGACACATTTGATGATACCTTCTTCACACCTCATTGGGACTACTTGTTTCCAACAGCTCTTGACCGATCCCTACTCTTTTCTACTCCTTTCCCCCATTTCCCACTCTTCTGCTGACATTCATCTACATATATTTATTTCAAAGGTAATGTTTTTGGGGAAAATAATCCAGACTGAAAATGATAATGGTAATATCATCAGTCTTCGTTCCTTTCTTGAATTCAAAAGTCATCCAAAGCTAGGTCCGCCAGAGTATTAACTTTAAAAGAATGAGAAGCCCCCTTTTATCTGCTGAGCATTGCGATATGAAAACTTACATTTTTCAGGTTTTTAAACTCCCTTGGCTGGCTGATTTGCAACAATAAGGAACAAATTATTCCTCCTTTTTTGTGGGCCCTGTTGACCAAGAGTTTGGCGTGTTCCACTGCCTCTTCCTTGTCTTGGCACGTGGGCACTTGCTGGCATTGCTGGCGAGACTTGTGGAGAATGAGAATCCAAATCTTAGATGCTTTCGGAGTTGACTTGTGTTTCCTTGCATCTCGTTTCTTCTTTGAATTGGAGGGTGTTTGGTTTGTTTTTGTTTTAGTTTTTCTATACCTGGTGTTGTCTACAGCCATATCACTCTGAATGCACTGGATCATGTCTACTTCTGGTCTTTCTATTTGTTAACAATTTCATACATGTTATTTCTTGTTTTGTTTTTAAAGTGGAACAGATTTGCTTATGAAGTTGATCTTAAGAACACATAAAAGTAAAGAACAAGGGGCTGAGGAGGTGGCTCAGGGGTTAAGCCTCTGCTTTGCAGGCGGAAGGTCCTGAGTTCGGATCCTAGACCCTATGTATAGATGACGGGCAGAAGCGGGGGCAGCCTGCGCTTCTAGTCCTGGTGGGGCAGAGCCTGTGAATCCCGGGACAAAGTAAACAGAGGAGATGGAGGTGTCCATGGTGATTCCCAAATTCGTCCGTGGTTCTACACAAACATACACACACACACACACACACACACACACACGTACACATACATACATACACGCGCGCACACACATACACGCACAATTGAATAAATAAAAAAATTTAAAAAAGAAAATGCATTAAAAAAAGTAAAGAACAAAAATGAAATTAAATCTCTGAGCTCTTGAGCAGGGAGATGCCTCAGCAGAAAAACGGTGCTTGCTGTGTGAGCATAAGGACCAGAATTTGGATCCCTAGAACTCAAGTAAAAAAAAAAAGATTGGGACTTTGTTTGAAAATGCCATAATATATCTTATACCTTCTATGATAATTTTTAAAACGAAAGTTAACAAAAGGAACAGGAATAACTTCAGCACTAGGGAGTTGTAGTTGCCATATCCTCCAAATTCTAAGGTTTCAGTCCTAGGACTACAATTGCTAGGTCTAATGAGAGACCCAGCCTTAAAAACACTAAGGTGGGGGGGGCATAAAATGCCTCTGCAAGTAAAGTCACTTCCCACACAAGGAACTAAATTTTATCCCAGGAGCCCAGTAGAGTACCAACTTCCAAAAGATACTTTCTGCAAGCATGTGTCCAAACTCCTCTCTCCTCTCCCTCTGTTTTTGACCTCTCTGTATCTCTCTCTGTCTCTCTCTCTCTCTTTCACACACACACATACACACACACACACACACACACACACACACACACACACACTGAGATTCAGACCTCGCACACACGCACAAATCAACGAATAAACAAATATGTAAATAAATCCAGCACCTGAGTGATAGGTAGAAGACACAAAAACACTGATGCCTAATGCAGTGATCTAAAAGCCAGATTTGAGTCCTCATAATACAAAGGTCAGAATTGCACACCACACAAACTGTACCCGAACTTTGGTTTTCATTTATTAGTTAGAAGCAAGTCACATAGGTAAGCGGTCTTTACAGACGAGGTACATCCATTTAAGTTAAAGAGTAATGTTTTCAATTTCAAGTTATTTATTCAATTGTACGTGTATACGTGTGTGCGCGCGTGTGTGTATGTAGAACCACAGACGAATTCGGGAATCACCACCGACTGCCTCTACCTCCTCCTCATTTACTCTGCCTGGGGATTCACAGGCTTCGCCCTACCAGGACCAGAAGCGCAGGCCGCCCTTGCTTCTGCCCGGTGTCTATACGTGGGGTCTAGGATCCGAACTCAGGACCTTCCGCCTGCAAGGCAGAGGCTTAACCCCTGAGCCACCTCTCCAGCCCCAAGAGTAATGTTTTCTATAATGTAATATGATGGTATTCTTTTCGGACAGATCCCAGAATAGAGTGAATTTTCATATCTGTGCTACTCATTATTTTAAAAAATAAACTGCTGCAACTTTATTAAGGTTACAGGTAATTTTTAAATACTATATACATCAATAATAGTATGTCAAAATTATTTAGACTATTTATACCTAATAGCCAAAGAAAACTGACTGCCAAATTCTTACAGTAAGTATCAGTCCGACATGCTTTTTAATTGATCCCGTAGGCATAATTACAGGCCATGATTGTACTGTCTATTTTTTTCATCTCACTAAATTAGAAACGCTGCATTCATGGAATGCGTGAACACAAGTGGTGTAGCCACCTAAGGACCGTGACAGCTCCCCACTAGCTGGCCCGAACTCAGATATGAATCCTTGCTGTGTAAGTCGGATCCAATTCGTCATCCAAAGTGCTGGTGGGAACTGCAGGGCGCCTTCCCAAGGTAATGGGCAGAGATGGGAGTGCAACCTTAAGAAATTCTCCTGGGAAAATGCCTTTCTTCCATCACCTGTGTTGCCTCCGGGAAGAATGTGTCTCAGCGCTCAGTCGTGCTCCTGCAGGGAAGATTTCCTGTGTCAATTCTTAGTTTTTCCGCTACGTATGTCCAACTTCGTTCCTTCTCTCAGTTATGTTCCTAAGCCCAAAGGCTGGTTTTCTTCTTCAATATTGCTCATATCCTGCTGCAAGAGCTCTGCTGGCATCTTGAGTATTCATTCACAAGGTGGACTGTCACAGTAGGTTTTGACAGCTATGCCGTCCCTACTCACGCTGGGGACCCTACAGTATTTCTTTTCTGTATTTCTTTTTTTAAATCATTTTTAATTAATATTTAGTCTTCCTACTTACAAACATCATGGTTGGTTGTCCCTGACCCCCTTCCTCCCTCCCCCTCAACAGGTTTTTGTTGTTTTTAAAATTAATTTTTAAATTATATTTACTTTTTTACAATCGCATATATTTAGACAATGCATTTTGATCATAGGTACCTCTGTATCCCTCCCACTTCCCCTGGACATTTCCCTAGCATGTCCTCTCCTGCCTTAATGTCCTAATGTAAGCAATAAAAGAAAATCCATTAAGGCTGTAGATAGTTATGAATGAGCTACCAGTTCCACATGGCTGAGAATATATGGTAAAGCTGAAGAATAGAGTTTTGTCCATCTTCGACAAGATAAAGTTCATGATGTGAGCACACAGAGACCCAGCCCACGGGAGGCTGTCCCCGCTCTCCTACAGTGTTTCACCCAGTGCCATTTGTACACAGAAGCTGATGCTGAGACACTGTTCTCATTCCCACTACTGAAGCACAAGTCCGACAGGAGGCGCGTAGGTTCTCCTTCGAAACCCCAGGCTGTTTGCAGCGCTGCGCTGCGCCAAAGCGCAGCCAGGTTCACCCCGTGTGACTACATTCAAGCTCTGAGGCATACTGGGTTTTGCACCTTCCTGAAGGGATTTCTATAACACTCTAGAGAGTATCCTCTTTTTGCCAGTTGAGAAGTTAGTAGATTCTATTCTTTTTTGGTTCTCGAGAACAAGACACTAGTTTCAAATGATGAGTCCACGAAAACCATTCTTTATATTTCTTTTCGTTGTTATTCATTCTTTTTTCCTTTTACAACAACCATGTTGAAAATGCTCAGGCTGGCATCAAAACGCACCCTGCATGGCCTACAATGGATTCCATCACATTAAGTCCCCACACCCTGTTTCACAGGGAAACCTCTTCTGCAGCCCCATCGCCAGCTTCCGTGCCCTCCGGTTTTTCAATTCTTCACCCAGAATGGCTGCAGCAACTTTCGTGGCTATACTCTGCTTGAGGTCACCCTCCACTTCAGAGTGTTTCTGGCAGCAGGTGGTTGGGAAGGAGAGACTTGGCATCATCTGGAGGCAGCTGACTGCCTCCGGGGCACCACAAGACAGCGGATTATTCCACAAGGGTATAAATGGCTGTAAGGAAAAACTTACATCAACCACATTCTTAAAAATTAATCTGATATCCACATATGATATTCAAAGACCACTAGAAAATGCTGTAATTATGTCAGTTAAGGTTTTGTTCAGTGCTGAAGTAATCAAACTGGGGGGAATGGCCTTTGGAATACTGGACAAGTGCTTTCCCTTGAGCAAAAACCCTTATCCCCCAGTTTCTGTATTCTTTTTAATTTTAAGCTTTATTATTATTTGACCATATGTGTGTGCGAGTACAGGCTCAAGGACCATAACATAACGCTATGGTGCCGTCAGAGGCCAGCTTTGTGGAGTTAGCGCTCTTCCACTTTCACGCGGGTTCCATTCCAGGGAAACAGAACTCTGGTAGAGGCGCTTGCCAGGCAAGCTCTTTTACAAACTAATCCAGCTTATTATATTCTATGTTCTTGATGCAGCTGGAAGCTGGACTCTGATAATCAATTCTTCCAAGATTATAAATTTAACTCCTAAAACCCTCCCTTTGCTATACAAAGCAACCACTCCCCATCCATAGCACTTAATTGTTCTTTAATTAGGCCTAAGGTCCCCAGACAACAGCCCAAAAAAGGAACACTATTGGAGACCAGACAGCTTGGGATCCACCCTATGTACCCCAGAGGCTATTAAAAACTATTCAAACAAGCCAATTGTTAAGACGCATTCTTGTTTATATAGCATGCTTATTCATTTCCCGAAGGCTTCCTGCCCAGTCCCCCTCATCTGCCGTTCATCTTGCTTTTCTAGTGTTTGGGGGACCATGAGTACAACAATGGTAATAAATTCCTAAGTCCTCTTGGCGATCATTTTCATGTCTATATCTTACTGTACACCTTCTTAATACACAAGTCTGGGGCATTGCATATACAGCTCAGTAGTAACTCAGGTTTGGTGCCGGAAGGAATGGAGGGAAGGAAGGGATACAGGGAGAAAAGAATACATAGAGAAAAACAAAGAAGAAAGAGCAAGAAAGAAAGAGAAGGAAGAAGGGGGAGAGAAGAAGGGAGGGAGTGAAAAATAAAAAAGATATGCAGAAAAACAAGCCAAGAAAAAAAGCAAGGGAAGGGAGGAAGGAAGAAGGAAGGAAGAAGGAAGGAAGGAAGGAAGGAAGGAAGGAAGAAGGAAGGAAGGAAGGAAGGAAGGAAGGAGAGAAAAAGAAACGAAAGAGAGAGAAAGACGAAAAACACAGACAGAGATGAAAAGAAAAAACCAAAGAAAAAAAAAAAGGAAGGTCAGGAAGGAAACATGCAGGAAGGAAGGACAAGTCTGAAGGAAGAAAGGAAGGAAGAAAAGAAGGAAAAGAATAAGAACCAGCCACAACAAGAAAACAGCAAGAAAGAAAAAAAAAAAAAGAAAAGAAACAATAAAAAGGAAGTAGGAAAAGGAAGAGGGAAGGTGGAAGGGAGAGAGAAAGGAAGATAGCAGGGTAGGCAAGATGGTTTAGGTAGAAGAGGCGCTTGCTACAAAGGCCTGACAACCTGAGTTTGCTCTCCAGAGTCCACGGTGGAAAGGGAGGACTCCCCCAAATTGTCCTCAGACCTACACACAAGCAATTGTACCCATACATCATACATATATAATAATTTTTAAGTGCAGGGTGCACTGTTAGAGAGATTAGTGCAGCAAGCAGTGTGTTTGGAACCACATACCAATAGATGGCCTCTTGTTACTTGGTTGTTTAATGGGCTACTTGGGTTATTTCTTGCTAGCAAGTATCCAACTTTCCCAACCTCCACTGGGTCGCTAGAAGAGCCAAGTACTGCTACTGCAGAGCAAACCATGCCCCTCGTGGGACTGTGTTCAGTCCTGCACAGGATAGAGTAGTGTTCCAGAGAAGATGACTGTGGGAGGTCAGGGATCTCAGAATTACAAGAGAAGATTGGAGAGAACCATATGGCAAAGACTTCCAAGACGGGAAGACTGAAATAAGAAAGCTGTGCTGGAAAATGTCATGAATGTCGCTAGGATGTTCTCAGACCCTATTGAGTCTCTGCCTGAGAAAGCAGGGAAGTTTGTTCAAGCCCATACACCTGACCAAGGTCCAGGTGCTTTGAGGCTGGAGAATTTACTAAAATAGACTCTAATAATAATAATAAAATAAATGTGTGCCATTTGCAAGAACCTGAAAGTCACTGATGTAATCAGCACGAATAAGGTTCTGTCTTCTATCTCTGCAGGTAGAGAGAACACAGATGATTGCAGCTAGCAGGCAGCTACTGACTCGCTTATCCTGATACTGACCTTAGGGCTTAGTGTATTACTTCTCCCCTGCCCCCTCTATTTTGAACACAGACGTCATTTAATCTGGAAACAGCATACAATTATGTACTTAGATTATAAACAAGTACACATTTGTTTCCTACATAATACACGAAAGAATCCAATGTTAAGTGATTTGATAAGAATCATAGCAAAGGTATCTACCAATATGTCCAGACTTATATTACTTTGTTTAATAATGACAACATTCTATCTTAATTTGTCAGCTTCATTTTGGCATCAACTACACCACCAACATGCAATCAGAATATTCAGGTCAATTTTCACATATGTTGGGGAAAACTAAATCTTGTTTCCTGCAGATCTGAGTTGGTGCAAATATTCTTCCAAGTCCTGAGATACACAGCAAACCTGTCCATCCACTCTAACTATTGCAACAGCTGTTTGTCTATATTTTTTCCTCAAAGGCTTGAGTGAAGGTGTTTTGTTTGTAGTAATTGTTAAACTCATTCAATGGCCAAAAAAACGTTTCCTTCCCTACAAAGAAAATGTTTTTATCTTAATCAATTCCAAGCGATTTGTGACAATCCTAGAAAATATTTATGCAATTTCTACAAAAGAGGATGAATTTCATGAATATTTCCATGCTTCCTACTTCAAATATATCCTAATAAAATAATAATGAAACAAGTATTATCCTTGAACTGTTAGTAGTATTTCATAATTCAGTGTTGACTTCAGCATTTATCAAATCTAAATCCCTTGTAGGCCAATTGTAGAGTTCTTGAATAGAATGTATGAGGGTCTGGCTGCCATCCCCAGAGCAGATTAAAAACAAAGCAAAACTAAAATCTAATTCGATTCTAGCAACCTAAGAGAATCTTTCATACAGAACTAGCTAGACATCTGTAAACCCCATTCTTCAGAGTTTCCAGCAGCTGCGTGTCTGTAACTGACAGCTGAACCAAGGCCACTCTATGAAAAGGACAGCCAAGAAAGCATGCAATTCCCTCACTAGACGTATCCAAACCGATCTGAGCACTTGAATTAAGCAGTACCAACGTCAACAGGAACAGTGCTTCATCGCATGAGTCACCAAGTTTCCAATCGGGTCTCAGATTTTCTTAGAGCATTTCAGGATTCTCTAATTCTGCGTTCATGGGACATACACATGCCCACGGGGTTAGAAATCTATCGCAGGCATTACTGAGAAAGCACATACCTAGCATTCGTTTCACACACTCCTCCAAAATACTTGCATCAAAGCCAGATTTTCAGCAACAAAATGTTTGCTTTACATAGTATTTCATAATTCAAACAAATGATTGCTTTACATAGGAATCCTGTGGTCTTTACTGTTACCATTAAAAGTCAAAGGTGGGTTCAGGAAAGGTTGTTTGTAGTGTTGCAGACTTATGTTTCCCGTTTATATTATGAACGAACTGTAAAGGGTTCATAAAGCCAAACAGTCCACTGGAAGTGATATATTGGGGTGAGAAGGGCTGGGTATGGGGCACCTTGTGCAAACAAGATCCCCACGTTTCGATGCTGACTACAAGCTCCCTTGCTCTGCACTTCTCAAACCCTTCTTGACTCCCTCTGTTCTCTTCCGTGCTCCCTTTAAGAGGCAAACTTATAATAGAGCCCGCTCCGTCCCTGCTATCAGTAGGCACGGAACAAAACTAGTTCCCTCTACTTTACACCGTTATTTATCTTTCGTGGTCATCTAACGAGGGAACTCAGATCTGGGTAAAAACCTCCACCAGGTAGCCAACACCGCAACAGGGATCACGAACTGGCGAACACAGTGAACACAACGAGCACTTGGGTGTTTGGTATCAATTCGGACCCTTGCTCCAGTGCTCTTATGACAAGGACAAATTTTCATTCATACTGCCTCCCTGAGGCAGGCTCTGGTGACAGGCTCTTCCTTGGAGCTCCAAGTACTGAGCATCCCTGACTCTGAGAAGCTGGAATGTTTTTTCCAGTGTCTTGTGAGAGGCTTTCTGATCTATTTTATGTGACTGGTTTCTCTCCCGGCAACTTCTGTAAATTCAGTTTCTTTTGATTCAAACCCCTGCTTTGACAACCTTCATCCCTACTGTCCTAACACCGCTCCTCACGGGCAAAACTTTGACTCTTTTTGTGACCTTTTTGTGACTCCTGAAGCATGATCTACGAAATCTACCTAGAGGAGACAACAAACGTGCATGGCCTCCGTAGCATACCTGCTATACAAAAAATTAATGTGGTAAGCTACTTTAAGCCACATTCACACTACTGAAGCTTTTAAACCCTCTCTTCTGGACCCCATAAATCCCACGACAACTCTGAATTTTATTTCTAGACCTCCCGGGTTCATGCTTCCCTCAACAGTCCCTCCTTTGCCGCTGTCCCAGCCCTGAATGAAGCGAGTTCAGATACCGCGTGCTCTGGGTTCCCAGGTAACCGACTTGCGTGCCATCATCGAGCACTTCTGCGAACCTCCGGAAAGAAAGGAAAATTTACTGAACACTTAACCAATTAAATTTATCCACTTGGTAAGACTTAGAAATCCTTTGGTTCAAAAAAAAATGTAAAATGTCACCATTTCTGAGACTTTCGAAGCTTTCCACTGTTCTTCAACTCCACAAGAATAAATAAGGGAAAATCCACTCTGGCGCATTCTCACATCTCCCATAAAACAGACTGGCCACAGTACTCAACATTAACAGAAAAGTGACAAGGCTGTGCCTCCATTTCACCATCAACGGAAGAGCATCTGGGGTTATAACTTACTTTTATTTTTCCTTACTATGACCATTTGTTAGGAATTTTATTCAAAAAAGAAGTGTTAACATGAAGATACCCACAAAAATCATCGTAGTATGATGTATTCACCCGACAGACAAGGCAAGTACCCAATTCAGAATGCAATACTCTACTTCTCGAATATACAAGTTAAAAAAACAAAACGAAAAAATCTGTCCAGAGTGAGAGATTAGGACAGTGTTTATACTGAAGAAGTGCCACAGATGAGTTATAAAATCTGTGGATTTCTCTCTTATTTGCCCTTTCTTTCTGTTCTTTTTCTTTCTTCTCTTCGGTCTCCATCTCCTGCTTGAGAACCAAATTACCGTCTTTCCGGGTTTCTGAACTTTATATGATTCCGGAGAAAAGACGCGGAAGGAGTTTGGCGCCAGTCACTCTATTCTGCGGGAGATGAACGGAGCAGCTTGGTCACTTAACAGATGCAAATCTCAAAACTTATTAGCTACAGCCTTCGCAAATGGTGTCAACTAGAGCTCAAGTCTCACCAAAACAAAACAACTAATTAACAAAATACAGACCCATTAGAGCCAGACATTAGTCCAACACCGCGATGATCATATTCCCCCAAAACAGACAATACATAAAACCTTTTCTGTTGCTATAATTGAAACATTGAAAATTGTAACACACAGCAAGAAATTACGGCTCCACATGAAGTATACCTTTGCTGATATTGTAAAGAAAAATGACACAGTCCTACATCCCCAGTTCTTTTTTTTTAAAGCAGAGCTGAAGTTTCTTGAAAAATATGTTATAATTTATTTGAGAGAGAGAAAAGGTGCACATATGCCTGATATGGTGACTTGCATAACACACAAGTAGAGGTCATAGGACAGCTTTTGAAAATCAGTTATCTCCTTCTACATTGTGGGATTTCAGGAATCAAACTCGAATTTGATTATACATTATGTTGCCAGCCCCTGAGTTACCAGCTCGCTAAGAAATGACGATGTTTATGTGATGATCTCTACGATGCTAAGAGCCCTGATGTTTCCTTTTTTAAGTTTTTTAAAGAGTTCTTTCAAGAGTTTCCTTCATACAGTAAATCAATATATTCCTACCTTAATCCCTGATTCCATCCCCCCTCCTTTTCCCATTACAATCCTTTTTCTTCCTTACCAGCCCCCTTTTATTTTCATGTCTTTTTGCACGTGTGGCCCATTGAATTTCATCTGATTTACCTTTGCGTATCACTCCCTCACTCTTCTTCCCAGCTTACCTTCAAAAAAGATATTGATAAATCGGGCATGATGGTGACGGTAACTCTATGATCCCTGGGTGAAGAGTTCAAGTCCAGTTTGGACTACATAGGGAGATCCTACCTGAAAAGTAACTATTCCTAGGAATGTGTGTGGAGGAATAAAAGGCACCTGCTGAACAACCATATTTATCAAGGCACTTTTCACAACAGTCAATAACGGGATCAGCCGAGATGACAATGAAAGGAAGCGTGGATAACGAAGCTATAGTATATGCACACGGGAGAGCATTCCTTACACATAAAGAAGAATAAAATCGTATTATCTGCAGGAGAATGGATGGAAATGGAGATCATCGGAGTAAGCGAAATAAGCCAGAATTAGATAAATATAGTATGCTTTACTCATACACAGACTCTACATTTTAGAAAAGACAAAAGTAGAAAAGGGACTACTTGGAAACAAAAAGGAGATCAGAGAAAGAGAAATAAATAAGGAATATGAACAGATCAAAGTACATTATATATACACATAAAAATGTTACAACGAAACCCATAATTCTGTACAATTAACAAACACTCAGGAGCCGGGGAGAGAAATCCATGGTTGAAGTGCTTGCAATGCAAGTAAGAGGATGCCTGGCCGGGGTTCTAGCAAGATGTCTTGGGATAGGTAAAGGGACCTGAGCACAAACCTGGTGACCCAAGTTCAGTTCCTGAGCTCACAACGTGGTTGGAGAGGAATTTCTCCTCTGACTTCCACATGCACATTGCAGCCTGTTCTCTTGTTCTCTCTCTCTCTCTCTCTCTCTCTCTCTCTCTCTCTCTCTCTCTCTCTCTCTCTCTCTCTCTCTCTCTCCCGCCCCGTGATTTTCTTTTTAAAAAGAGAATTCTTAAAATCCACATGTAATACCAATCTCAGAAGGCAGGAAAGGGGATTCTCTGAGCAAAGTAAGCTAGCTTAGGGTTTGATTAAGAAATCCTGCCCAAAGGAAATATACTGGAAGAAGAATTGAAGACAATCCCCATTGTCAAACACAATCTTTCATACACATATGCACACACACACACATATGTACTCCCAGCATACCTGAACATGCATACATACATATGTTCCACACAGTACTTATGAAAATGAAAAGAAATAGGCACTAATTAAAAAAAAAAAACAGAACTAGCAATTCAGCATACACACATGTGGACTGAAACTCCAGTACAGGAAGAAAATGAGCAAAAGGGTCTTAGTATTGCGAAATACAAAGGCACCTAACATATAGAAATACCAAGAGAAAGGTGAATGAAGAGCAGCTGACAGTTGGGATGAAGTTGCATAGGACAAAGTGTGCAAACAAAACGAAATCTAGGAAAGCACAGGAAAACAGGTTGAAGTACTAACCAAGAACTAGAGTCACCTGTGGAAAAGACAGGAAATTAAAACGAAACGAACAGGGGGAGGTGTGTGCCCCAACTAAGGAGAAAACTAAGGAGAAAAAGTCAAAGTTCAGCTCCCTATCTTGCCAGGGATCCCATTTGTTTTCTCTAGCTCAATTTAAACAATTTGTGGTGCTAGGTATCAAACCAGAGTCTCACGCATGTGCTAGGTAAGCACTACACCAGAGCTATACTCACAGCTCTTAGAAAAACATCCTTTAAGTTTTTTTGTTTGTTTTGTATATGAGTGCATGCATGTATGTGTGCGAATGTGTGCTTGTGCACACATACACTACAGTTTGCATGTGGAAATCTGAGAATAATTGCTCTGATCAGTTCTCTCTCTGTACCCTATGGTTTCTGAAGACTGAACTCATCAGTCTTGACAGCAAGGACACTAATACGCCTCTGTAGAATTAATCAATGACTTTATAAATCCTCTAGTGACATTTCATAGATAGACTATCGTTTCGTTCTATTTTAAATGTGCTTTTTTATCTTTTTAATTTGTTTATTATTATTTATTCAATTGTGCGTGTGTGTGTATGTATGTGTGCGCACATGTGTGTATGTGTGTGTGTAGAACCACGGACGAATCGTGAACCACCAAGTACGCCTCCACCTCCTTCTGCCCCGGGATTCACAGGCTCCGCCCTACCAGGACCAGAAGCGCAGGCCGCCCCCGCTTCCACCCGGCGTCTACGCGTGTGATCTGGGAACCGAACTCAGGACCTTCCGCCTGCAAGGCGGAGGCTTAACCCCTGAGCCACCTCTCCAGCCCTATCTTTTTAATTTTTAAATTTGTGTGTGTGTGTGTGTGTGTGTGTGTGTGTGTGTGTGTGTGTGTGTGTGAACTCTGTATCCCTGTGGAGAACAAAAGGTGATTTGGGGCATCACCCAGGATTGCTTTACCCTCTATTTGTTAGGTATGCTTTTTTGAAAAAACAAAATCATATATTGTTTTGAACAACCAAAAGTAACACAATATTAAATGACGACGGGCTGGGCTGTCTTAAAGTCTGTGTGCAGCTGAGTAGAACCGATGGTTTTTTCAGCCTGTGGTGCAAAGCTGTAGTGGGTGGGTAGTTTTCATATTACTTCAGCATCCACTTTTCCTCTCAGCTGGACTCTCTTACCAAGAGCAGCCCTCAGCCACCTTTGAAACGGTAGCCAATGCCCCCAGCCCTTCAAGGCATTTGGAGACCACCTCCCTAGGGGACGGATGGATACAATCTACTTGACTCATCCTATTGAGTCCCTGTCCCTTTGGACAATGCAGACATGCCACAATGGCCGCCTGTCAATCACAGGAACTTTCACAGCTGCCTGCTCTAAGCCCCCAATTCCAACTCTCCACGAAAATACTGCTGGGGGTAACACTCTGCACCCATCAGCCCACAGGTCCCCATGTTCTCGCTCCAGCCCTGTTTGCACGCTTCTTCCCACGCTGATTGTGCGCTGATTTGCACCACTGATTGTAGTTTCCCCATGCTTCTGCAGGCTCCAGGGCTTTGTTCTGCTACCCCTGGGTCCTCACCTGACCCCCACACTTGAGTCAGCTCTCCTCCCACACTGGGCTCTCAGAGAGAGCGGCTGTCATCCAGGGAATGAACTGCAGCACAGGCAGCCCAGGCTGAGGTGGGCAGCTTCAGAAGCTGGGCTCTAGTTTGGCGAGGAAGCGACATGTTGCTCAGTAGAAACCACATTTCATATTTTGATGTTTGATCTTTTTTCTGGGTTGGTGATAATGTTGTAACACTCTTCTAATGCCAGGAAGAGCATCGAGTTGCAGATCTAGTCAGCCACACAATCACGAGGGGGAAAAAGCTGGTACACTGCAGCACACTATGTTGCTAAGCAACAATCAGCAGCAGCTTAGGCGCTTTCAATCTGTTTTCAATTTAAGGTATGTTCATCTTCGGTGTGTTTATCGAGGTGTCACACCACCATAGATCAAAGATCATCTATATAAACAAGTTTCCCTGCTGAAGGACACCTGATCACAGGTCATACACTTCACCGTGGGGCCCGACCATAGGTGTCCAGAGAATGCACTGGGAAACCTCCACAACACCTCACTGAACCTTAGCCCAGAGTCATCCCTGCTTCCTATGTCACAACCAAATTAAAGATATAATAATGCAGCAGATAGAGAAAGAGTATGGGTTTGTGAGCATGAAGGCAAAACGAAGCACCAAAGCATGCCCTGTATGGCTCTCCCACATGCGCACCTTGGGAAACCGCTTGCTAATACAAGGCTGCAGCGACCTGATTTGCTGGGCAGTACCTAAACAGCCTGTGGCCTGCCTGCTCACCTTCAATTCTCATGCTTGCCAATCATACCTTAAGTCCCCCTGGAAGGGACAAGAAACCCACACCTCAGGTCTAATAGAAGACCACAGAGAGAACAGACGAAGGACAGGTCTCTCTTCCTCAGTGTAGGTGAAGCCGAGGAAGGATCAGATTGCCAGACGATGAGGCCAGCAGTGTTGGTAAAATGGAATTAATCCTCACAGCGAGGAAACAAGAAGCTGGCCCCCGTGACCACTGAGCAGGGTGTCACCACAGTGCTGACCTCAAAGCAGGGAATAATTTTACGAGAAATCAGTGGCATTGTCACAGGGGAAATAAGGCTGAAGCTGGAGCTGTCTATTTGGGGCCTTTCTTGACGTGGCTGGGGCTGTCTCTCAGACCCTAATAAGGACACCTTGGAGAGGGGAAGCAGCTGGTTGGAACAAGGACAGTATGAACACGAAACGGAGGCTGCAGCTCACAACAGGGACTACTTGATATCATAAGGAGCTTGGCAAATGTCCAAAGAGAGGGGGAAAATAATACTTCAGCTGCCTAGAAATAGAAATAAATCATTCCAAAGATTTTATTTAAAGAAGAAAAAGGTGGGGCTGGAGATATAGCTCAGAATTAACCACTAGCCTATTACGTACAAAGCTCTGGTGATCCGAAGTATTATTTTTTTTTAAAAAAGCAAAGGTTGGACTAATTATCTTGCAGTCAGGATATGACAGAAAGAACCGTCTGACTTGTTCGCAAGTCCAGTCCCGCTTCCCACTGACAGACCAGATAGAACCAAACTGTAGCTTCAGGTAGATAAAGATTTATACAAAACCAAAATGAAAAACAAGGAAATCTTGCTTTAAAAAAATCATGTTGTTTTGAATGCCAAATGGAACACAATTATTAAATGATGGGAGGCTTTTCTACACCAAATTTAAGAATGTATGTTTATAAAACGAAAGCATACTAAATGGCAATTTGTAATCATAGCCTACGATTAAAATGTCTGGAACATGCTGAATTAATTGTATGCGCGCCTTGTTTTTAGAAAAACTGCCTCCTAAAGCAAACCCCTCCTTGCTCAGAGACCGGTGCATCCCAGTGTGTGCACGCTGCCAATCTTCAGTGGTGGGAGTCCAATGTTCCTGGGAAGTTCATGCCCACGTGCTATCGACTCAACACTCGAGCATGCCGTATGCGATATTAAATTACGAATAAACAACCTGTCGACATTTAAAGACTCTGATTTTGTCTCCAACTCTTAGGCCCCAAAGTTGCTGGAATAGTATTTTAGTTTTTCAATGCAGAGTCAGAAAGGGGCATAATCTGTATTCAATCCCTGGAACCTGATAACAAAAGTTATCAGGATGCAATCAGCTCCACAAAATTACCCACTGTCCGCACACACACTACACTACAATACGCGCACATGCACACACTACAATAATAAATAAACTAATTATGAAAAAGCATTGTCAGGTCAGGGAGACAGCTCAGCAGGTAAGGCGTCTGCTCTTACATCTGGCAACCCACATTCGATCCCTGGAGCTCTGACAGCGAAAGAGGACTTAGGAAAGCTGCGAAAGCAGTCCTACTGACATCCACTCTGACACGCACCATGAGACTCTCTCTCTAATAATTGAATAAAAATCATTAGAAATCGGGAACAAATCGAAGCCTGTGGCGGCTGCACACCACTGTCAGAACCGAAGCAGAGAAGTTACAAGAAAACCAGGCACTTTGAGCCCCTGAGCTGCATTTAAAAATTTCTGACAAATTGAAATTTATGTCTAAGCCTCGTTAGCACAATCAGTAAAAATTTCAGTTGGGCAAGAAAACAACAACCACCAAAAGGGAACACAAAGTGGTAGGAAGCTGGGGGCAAGAGAACTATCCTGAAGAGGCGCCCGCAGCAATGAGCAGGGACCCACCTGACTTCCCAAGTGGCTGAAATGACGAGAGTTCCTGTGGCATCAAAGCGAAATTTTATGGGAATGTAATGAATATACAGAAAATCTCTGGTGCCTGCGAATGCCCTGATGCAAACATGTCCAATTAACAATGCTCCGGTGGCCATGAGTTTATAGTAAAAAGAGAACGTGAGTTAACAGTAGGAACGAGAAAAGCCATGTTGAGCAGCCAGCTTGGTTTGTTGTGAATTAAATGAATGAAATCAATTTTAGAAAGATCCCTTCACATATGCTACAGAAAGCATGCCTGCATTTCACCTAAAACGTTCGTTATACTAACAGCTCCACAGAGATCCCCCAATTCTCAATTGCACCTGAAATTGCACGGAACTGCAATACTGATGGCTGTGAACTTCTTAGATTGTTAAGTAAAATACATGATGATAAACTGCTAATTTTTTTCAGTATTTAACACCTGTAGTTCAGTCAGTAATTTTCTTATATATAGTATGCTGCCTGTAAGCAATTGAACTATACAGTTAAATGCAAAGCCGATTATCTTCTGTTCTTTTGCGTAGCGATTCCAGTCAAAATTTATTTTCTACATCAACAAATTAAGGACAATTTCACAAAACAGGAAATAAACAAACATGCCAATTCATAAGTGGTTTTGCTTCATCCTTTGGATGTGACTTTCAAAATTATACTAATGATATAGCAAATGCTGAAATAAATTTAAACATAAATGAAAACGTCCAAGTAAAACTGGGGCTAAATATTTTTATGTTTTAGTATCTTTAAAAAAAAGAGTTCTGATTTCATAGCCACTGACAGCATTACTACAGTTATATAAATAATTATGTGGAAAACGATGTTTATAATTTAAATTAACAAGACATTGGTTTTTATAACATACAGAACAGTTAAATTTTCTTAGCGCTTTTTTGATAAACAGTAGTACTATTTAAGTGCATCCTGTGGTTTCTATGTTATGACAATTTAAGAACTTTTTTTCAGTTTTGAGGTTTTATTTAAGCCCAAATAAAGGAGACTATTCGTCGCTTCGCAGCCTGGCATTGGGGTTGCTGCTCATGGCGGGCTGTGCTGGTCTCTGCACGGTGCGATCTCTGCACAGTGAGCTTGGCTGCACACCAAGAGCACAGCCAGCTCCACCACGCTGGGGATCCGGCACTTTCGGAAACCACTGGACAGCTTGTGCTTCTTTTTCTTTTGCTCCCATAATCAATGTTGGGCATCAAGTTCTGATCCAAGAATTCTCTCGGAATCCTGTTGTCGACTCCTCTGGGTTTCTGCCAGTTATACTTAACTTTTTAAATTTTTTACCTAGTTATACAAACTCAGTGGGTAGATACCCTGGCCCCCCTCCTTCTCTTTCCCCCCTTCTATACCTCCCCATCCTGCTCTCTCTCCCACAGCTCCCTGCCCCCTTTTCCTTCCTCCCTCCCCTCTCTTGCTGTTTCCCTGCCTTCTTCCTCCCACCCTCCAGAACTTCAGCTTATATGGATCCTGAAGTTCTCTCTGAGTCATCTACACTAGTGAGAGTTCAGGATTTTGTGGCACACCTTGGGTGAGCTCCCTTATACCTGTCTAACCCTTTCTCTAAGGACCCTACTGCCTGAAGCCATCGCCCCTGAGAGCTGAGCTAGGGGGGCTTGTTGACAGGACAGCCATTGTGCAGGTTCAGATAAGGTCCATCACACCTAAGTAAGACCTGGGCTGCCACAGCCCGTATAGCTTGTCCATCGGTGGCCCTCCCCATCTTTAGGCTTGTACAATCTTGCCGGTCCTCTTCCGCAAGTTTCCCTGAGCTTTAGGATGGTTCTGGGTGAACATTGTAGGGTCATTGGTATTCTGAATTAAGGTTGGTTGTTGTTTTCAGTTTTGAGTTATGCTTAATTTTAACATATCGGTCTGTCTGGTGTCAGATGAGCTGCTCTGTCCTCTTTTTGATGATGATGGGATTCCCCCAGAGGTTTGAGAACAGCCAAAATGCCTCACAGGAGACCACAAGCCACCTCGAAAGCAGCTCTGTGGAGGATAAAAACTTTTTTATAAAAGGCCATTTTGTATGATTGTAAGTAGCTGTTTGAACTATAGCCAAATAAATGGTAAACAAGTAAATGCTGTGACTTGCTTAAAAAAAAAAAAAGCACCTGATGGCAAGAAATTGGATCCATGCACACCGAAGGTGGGAATGTAAAGCAGGCAATCATCACAGAAAACAGCTGGGAGAACAAAGAACCGGCACTACAGGGCAGGCACTGCCCTCTCTCCCGTGAAGGGCAGAAGGATCAAAGGAGTCAGACACAGGAGAAGAAAGGTCACCAAGGACTAGGGGACATAAGGGGGCCCCAGGATTTACGGGTCGTGCCGGTTCGAATTTATGTGGCTGAATGAAGATGGGACTGTGAACTGCGCTACAGAACTGAATGTGTAAAAGCAGTTACTATTAATGATATTTCTCTCTTTCTCTCTTTCTTTCTTTCTCTGTCTTTTAACATTTTTAGTTGTTACACTTTTTTTTTTTGATAGAGAACACTCATATGCACTTGGTGGGCACATGGGTGGAGGTCAGAGGATAAAGTTTGAAGATGTCAGTTATCTCCTTCCACCATATGGGTATCTGGGAATCAAACTCAAGTCTCTAGGTTCTGAACTGTTGCTTTACCCACTGAGCTATCTCGCTGGACCTAATGTGCTTTCAATTTTTTATGGTCTATTCATTTATTTGAGGGAGGGGAGAACAGATGCACACAGTGCCAACACGTGGGTATGGATGGTCAGCAGACAACTTTCAGAAATCTCATGCCATTTCTGGGGATGAAACAGGTTTGCGTATAGGAACCTTCCCCATTGAGCCATCTAGCCAGCCCCCCCTTTTTTTTTAATCTTTAAAAAGAAAAAAGAAAAAAAAAAAAAAGAGGACATTCCCAAATTTGTTCTGCTTGTTTATTACTTTGTTTTGTCCCGTTAATACCAGAAGGCACAACACCACTCCGGTTGGTTCCCACCCTCTGCCAGCTCAATATCTGGGCCCTTCCCTGTGCAACCCTTTACAAGGCTGAGCCTTGCAAGTTCCCAAAATGCAAGTAAGAAAAATATCATCCAGATAACCCACCGTGGGACTGGTGTCTTACTGCAGTTGCTCAGGTGAGTCTCAGGTATTGATTATGATACCGGGTGATTGGCACATGACAGTGGCAATCCTTTGGGTGATTGGCCCCAAGATGCCCTCTCAAGAGTCATCCCATTCTCCTAGTGGGAGCACCCTTCCTCTACTGGGAGCACTTTTGTTCTAGTGGGTGCACTCTTCTTGCTCATTGCCTGACAGTTTTGCTTTGATTTCCCTACACCAATTTGGGGAACCCAGGGAAGCATCTTGAGCTAATGGGAGCCCTCACAGGGTCTCAGTGCTAAGAAGTGTCACCTGATGTAAGTTACACAATAAGGTGCTGATGATGGGAAAAACTCCAAGAATAAGATGCACAGTGTTCAAAAAAAATTTCAAGAATGCTGGGCAATACGTATTCCAGGAGTTCCAAGACAGGAAAACAAGATCGAGGGATCCTATAGCGTTGGCGGAAGAGGGCAGCGGCACAAGCCTGGAAAACCCAGGTTTCCCAGAGTTTGGCACCCTCACACCTGCATAGCAGAGCAGCTACGCCAGTTATCCAAACAGTTCTAGGACCAACTCCCAGGTGCTGCCAACAAAATCACACGGATTCTGGCCTTGCCTGCAGTCCCCTTGCACACACACCCGCTCCGTGCACTGCTTCCAACCGTTGGTTCCCGAGGTCTGTCTTCTGAAATAAACCACTAATCCAATAAGCAAACTGTTTTCCCAAATTCTCTCAGCAGATACAGCAAATTGGTGAATGAAATGAGAGAGCAAAACCACTTCTGAGCTCTCCTGACTATATAATTTTGCATACTATGTTGGGGCACAAAAGGCATAGAGCAGTAATTGTACAGTAATTCCCGGGGTATTCTCCCTGTGGAACTGTGGAACTGTCGAGTCTGGCTGGGATGCTATCAAATACACGGATCAACACTTGTCTGTGCGCTACACGCAACTGGGTACTATAGGAACGAATTCAGCCACACATGTCTCCAGACAGCTTGGTCTTCACCTCTATTTTATCTCATAGGTAATCCTGGTATACATCCCTAGCCCTACAAATTGAAGTTGTTAAAAAGTTGAGCACAGCTTTGGGGCTAACACTGATACCCAGAAACTGCTTGGAGTTTCTAAGTTTGGGGGGGAAGAGGGGTTTGAAACGGTCTTGCTGTGTGATACACGCTGGCCTCCAGTGAACAATCTTCCTGCCTCAGCCCCTCCAGTTTTGCAATTAAAGATGGGTGTCCAGCTTCCACAGTGTTTAAGTGACCATAGACAGAATATTTTTTGAAAAAGGCACACGCATTCAGCACCATTTCTGTCTAAAACATAACTTGTTCCTCCTGCTGCGGGGGGGGGGGGGGGGAGGGGGGAGGGATGGGTTGTGCCTGTGTTCGGGCGAACCAAGAAACACGTCAGCCTAAAATCCCTTAAAACACTATTAGGTTGCAAGTTAGTTTTGTCCTGAAAGTAAAAGACAAATAAATAAAAGCAGACAGATAAAATGGGTGGTAAAAATGTTTATAAAAGATGGGGCGATGACAACGTTTACTGAGTTGAGGCGCTTGCCTGGAGACAGACTGAGCTGGATCCCTGGAACTAAAATGGTAAAGAGAGAACTCACTCCCACAAGTCCCCTCACCTCCACAAGTATGACCGACTGCACGTGGGAGCAGGCATATATGGTGAAGCATAAATATGTGCGTATGCACGAGTGTGCGGGTGTACACACACACCATAAACAAATGTATTTTTTTTTAAGTTTGATTCAGCAAGAAGGCTTGGCAAGCAAAGGTGCAAAAACAGGCTACCTGAGTTCCATCCCCAGAACCCACGTGGTAGGAGGCAAGATCTTATTTCCAAAAATTGTCCTAGAACCTCACAGGCTCACGCTTCCTCCCTCTTTTCCACCCTCTATCTCAAATAAAATGTTTTAAAAGTTTGTAATCGTTTTCTTAAAAATATAAAGTTTGAAGATGATATATATGATTTAAGCTTACTCTAAGCATTATTAAAAATGAAAGAAACACTCCTGTTTCTAAGTCCTCAGCAAACAGCACTTTGTATGATGTGGCAACATCCACCTTTTCCTTCAGTTTCATGCACCTTTCCTCTGATTCTGAAACACCAGAACTGTTTTTTGCCTAATTATTTCATACAGGGCACTTTGTGTTAAATACCAAAGAACTCAACTTTCCCAGCTCTGAAGCTCAAGTTCAGAAAGTACAGTAACGCCCAGAAGAGAAGAATAAAGCATAAGCATGCCCATACCAGCTATGCCCTCTCAAGAAGAGGTCTGTCTCGGGGTCAGTTAATAGTCCAGAGCGAGCAAAGATCATCGTCTGGATCTGATTGTGCCAACTGTTCTAACAATGTCCTTCAGACTTGACTTGACCAGGTATAATACTAAGACACACAGATTTGAAGACCATCTCTCATATGGAGAGAACTCTGTTCAATATTTTGAACACATTCATGCATTTTCTTTCTTTTTATCTGTATGCGCGTGCATGTGTTTTGTATGTATGTATGTGCCTGTGTGCACACATGCCTGCAAAAACCTCACCTGTGACTGTACAAGAGGAAAAGAGCCATTGACTTGCTCGATCTTTTTTCCTTTAACTCTCCTGCTTCCTTCTTTTCTTCCTTTTCTTTCTTTCCTTTTTTTTTCTTCCCCTCTTTCCCCCCACCCCCAGAGTCTCTTCTCCAATCCTGGAACCTTCAGCTTCGGCTGGGTTCCAGCTGTGAACTTCTAGTGTGTGCTGAGGATACAAACTCAAGTCTTAATGCAAATACTTCTGTACACTAAACCATCTCCTCAAGCCCTTACTATTTTCCTTTCATATCTGATTAATTGTATTAATTGTATTAATTACATAGATTTGATAAAAATGAAACTATTCCGAAAGTCATTGAGTTATGGTGACTCACAGAAAGAACTAATGAACGCACATATTAACCTTGCTCCTATAATTCTAATAATTTAGCTTAACTCAGAAGCCAAATGCGAACACTATAAAACGACGCAGCATCTTTGCTGAGACATACCTGACATGAGTGGTTTATGTGCTGACAGGAACTCAGCAGGGATTCACCAACAAATTATCTGATATAAGACAATTTCTTTTAAAAAACTCTTTTAACACTAGCTTGCTATATAGGTTTTTTTTTTCCTGTTTTTCTCAAAGAGCCTAACAAATACATAGTCTGATTCTCAGAAGCTATGTAAATAACTGCTGGGATTACTTGCTCAAAGCAAACACAGTGGTGATCCTAAGCTCATCTTCGAAACCACTGAGTGTAGAAATAGTTATACTGATTAGTCACCATAAAAGCTAAGCTGAAGGCACTCAGATTTTGCTTGCATTTACAATTTCAGAAGGAAGTGTAGCAAAGTGGAAGCTCCCACTTAGCAAGAAGTCCTGGGTTTCATTCCAGGGCCACCAAGAAATAATACCGCTATTTCTTGTTATTTACTGCCACCCCTGCTACTACCACTAATAATAATATTTGGAAGGTTTTGAAGAGAAATCAGAATGATTATTCAATGATTGCTTTAAAAACAAAATTCTATGGGGTTGAGGGTTAGTTTAATGGTAGAAAGCTGGTTGAGACTCTGACCAAAACAAAAACAAAACAAAAAGAACAAATTAAAAAAAAAAAACACAAAAACAAAAACCTGATTCCAGTATACTGGGAATGAAGGTGGTGTCCAGAATTCACTTACTGGCAACCTGAGCCTTGAACTTTACAGCAGTACAAAGCATAATAACATCTTCTCTCATAGGTTTGCCCGATCAACAGTGTGCTTCAACAACAATTTCAGGCTCCGAATTGTTTTCCTGAGACAGATTTGGTTAGCCTACATTAAAGAGACGGGTAATGTTGGCTAAGGGCTTGTTCCAGTCTGCCATTAGCGCTTAAAGAAGGAAACAACCTTTACCGACCCTTTTCCCGTTTGCAATCTATTGAAAACGCGTGTTTCCGAGCGAACGTGGGGACCTGGTGGAGAGTTTAGCATGTCCAGGCCGGCCTCTGAGGACCTCCCGCTGCATAAGGCTGCAACCCCTTCAGCTGTGCAAGAGCCACAGTTCCTGCAGCGCTGCGGCCCCCCAATTGTGCACGAACCACCGCGTCCGCTGCACATGGCTGCAGCCCCCCAGTTGTGCACGATCCGTGGCGCCCCGAGAGCTACGGCCTCCCAAAGCACACGCTGGCACCGCGGGATCCCCGCCATTGCCTGCCTTGTCCCCACCTCGAGGCACGACCACGTACCCGCTCCCGTCTAGAAGGAAAGCGCCAAAGTCTTGAAACAAAGATAAATCCCGTCCCGGGCGCGGGGAGGGGGAGAGACTTAGGTAGTGAAGGCCAGTGATTTTAGTCGTTTAGATTTATAACACCCTAGAACTTCTGCCCTGCTAAACAGGTGGGAAGGCAGCGCTGCCCCGCCACGTCTTACGGGGTGCACCTCTGGCAGCTGCCTGTTCCTAAGTGCTACCTCCTGTTTAAAACAAAACAAAAAACACTCCTGTAAGTAAACTGTTTTTCCGATTACTCCCAGCCATTTGAGTAAACTATGGAACCTGAGGGGTAGTCATGGAAACGTCTGATTTATAACCCGGGCGCATGCACAGGTGCCACCGCGCCGCCGGCGTCTGCAGTGGGGGCTGGGGATGCGCAGCCTCGGGGGCCCTGAACCCCGAGCCCACCCGGGTCAGCGCGGTCTCCAAAATTCGTTTTTTCAGAACGACCAATGTCGGGAGAGAACTAAAGAATTCCCTGGTGGAGAGAGATAACTCATCTGTGCCAAGAGTGAAACAGAATATTAAGTATTGAAAGAAAACCGGCCTTTCCTGGTCCCCATAATGAAATTAACAGTGTTTTATCTTTAACAGGCTAGTGCCGTTCTCTCTTCCAAGTTTTAAAATTTAAAAATCTAAGATCACACCCATACATTTGAAATGCAGCAGAGAAAACCTGAATGGACCCCTGCTATCCTTACTGAAGGAAAAAAAAAAAGGGCTCTGATGCTCCGTCACCTAGGTAACGATTGTTTTAAGCTTTTTTTTTTTTTTAAGGAATTTTGAGGAAGAAGCCTTATCTGGCTCAAACCGGTTGAAACCGCGCGCCCCCTCCCCTCACTTGGAGCAACAGAGCTGTCTAATGGCTGGGGCGTCCTTTTGACGTCAGAGGGCCCAAACCCCACCCTCAGGTCATGCTAATGCAGCCATTTTCTGAACAGGCGACCTAGGACGAGCCCTGGAGTTTGCTTACGCACGCACAGACCACCAATTGCTTCAGCTTCCCTTTCCTGCAATTCCCTTTCCCCACCTCAGACCACCTACGAGACCCTATCCTCTGAGAGTCCCCCCGCCCTCCCCGCCGCTCTGCCTCTTCAATTAAGCCCTCTTTTCATAAAAGCTGTCCCTTCCCTCAGACGGGGATTTTTCTGTGCAGACAAGCCTATTTCCGAAACAGCGTCATCCACGGAGGGTCTGACACAGTAATCTGTTGCTATAATTTTCTCCTCTAGTCCACTGTTCTCCAATTTCCTAATGCCTTCTCTTTGCAGAGCCCTTGTATTTCCTGTTTTCTTGGTCGTAGACAAAGCTATGTCCCCCTCCCCCGTGAAACCAGAATAGATACCAAATCAAAGGCGGTGGTCATCTGTCCATACACATTCTTTATCACAGAATATTTCTATCTCTTTGTGATCTGGGGATAAAAGAGGAATATATTATACTGAGCTTATAAGAACTACCCGCTACCAAGCACAGGGCTTGGCTGTAAATAAGGTCTCAGATGTGACAGTGTTCTTATGACCACACTCAATTAACTTTTATTAAGATGTATTATGAAATAATTCACACAACTAGCATAATGACTTGCTAAATGTCACAAATCCTTGGACTTCCAACTAACTTAATGATTAAAGACTCTCTGGAGATACTATTTGTGGTTAGTGTGTGGGATGTGTACACACACACACACACACACACACACACACACAGCCTTTTTTTGTTTTTGCTCTCTTCCGTTTTGTGAAAGGTTTACCACTGAGCCACACATCTGACCAATTTGTGTTTTAGGTTGTTTTTGCATGATTATTTCCACATGCTAAGCACAAAATACACCACTGAGCTGTGCCTGTACTGACTTTTAATCCTAAGTGAAAACATGTATCATTTGAAAGATACTATTGTAACTAATAGCGTCCTAATGTTACAGGAAAATGATGTGATACTCATTTCTTTCACTCATTTCTTTCTTACCAGGTAGGACATTTTGACCATATACTAATGTTTTCATAAAGGAATCTGTTTTGCATCATGTATTTTTGTAGGTGAACTCTCGTGATGAATATCAGTACTACATAACTGAACCAGCCTGTTGTAACCCAACTGCCTAAGCAAGAGAGAAATTCTGCCTGAGCAGTCTCTTAAGTTTGATGAATATATTATGTACTAATTGCTTGCGAAAATTTAAAAAGCAAGAAAATAGTCATTTTGCAAGAAATTCCTGAAGAGCCCCAATCAGCTTGAGCAGACTGTACTTAGGATACCCAGACGTTTTCAGTTTTTTGTTGTTGTTCTTGTTTGTTTGTTGTCCCCTTTGTGGTTTTAGAGACAGGATCTTCTATACAGCCTCAAATTTAGTAAGTAGTCAGCCTGGGTTGATCTTCTCTTCTTTGCTTAACCTCCAGATATTAGGATTACAGGAGTCACAACCATATCGGGAATCAGTCTTAAGTTGTTCCTATTTATTAGTTACTCATTTAAGACATAAACAAGTGATATTTTTGCTATTTTAATTAATTGATTTTTGAGACAGGGTATGCTATTTCCCAGAATGGTTTGGAAATCACTTATCTATACATGGTCTTTAATTTTTGATCCTCCTAACCTCCTCTTCCTGAGTTCTGGGATTACAAGCATTACTAAGGATCAAAGTCAAACTGCGGCATGCTCAGCAAGCACTCTAACAAGTTGGGACACATCCTGACCTAATGTGAATATTCTTACAAAATTCCTTATAAAAAGTTCAAATAGCTACATAATCTTGCAATTATTTTCTTCTTCTCCTTCTTTTTTTTTTTTTAAACTGTGATTTGGGAAATATGTTCCTGAGGAAATCCGAAAATACTTTTGTGTAATGTTTGGTGTATTTACAACTTTTCCTGTGAGACAAGTAGTTTTTAAAGTGCACCAAAATCTCTTTTCCTTCATCACTTATCCCCAAAGTAAAAGGCAAAGGAGGAAGAAGCCCCACATTTACAGGTGAAATATCTTCGAAAGCAAAGTGTCCTTCCTACACAAGGAGCAAACAACTGAGATCTAGAATGTTTTCACTGCCTTTTAAAATTGGCCCTATTCCTTTGTTAGTATAAATAATGAACTGTAATGCATGTCTATTTGTATATGTATGCATGATGTTTATAATAAAAAATCAGTTCAGAAGTGAATGATTTAATTTTTAATGCACTTAATGAAAATAAAGCCTTTATGGGCTAGAGAGACGACAGTTCAGTGGTTAAAGTGCTTGACACATGAACCAGAATATAAGCACTTGGAAACTAGGTAAAATGCTGGGTGGACATGGCAGCCCACCTAAAAGTCTAGTCCCAAAAGGCTTGGGAATTGTCTAAGCAAGCTGGCTAGCCAGACTACACTATAGATGAGCTCTGGTTTAAATTAATTAGTTCTCAAAAGAATAAAGTAGAAGAATGACTAAGAATGATTCTCAGTATCAATCTCAGACCTCTATACACATAACACACTCATCTGTGTCCACTTACACGTAAACACACACACACAAATTTGCATGTGCCCAGACACATATGAATATAAGGGAAAAATAATTTTAATGTGTTTAAAAAAATAAATAAAATTTTAATGTGTTTTTAAAAAGAAAGCTCTTATGGGGACAAAACAACCAGTTGTGTTAAAATATAATTAAGTGAGAAAATAAAATATTCTAGCAACACAGTATCTTTCATAAATTAAGCATACAACTGATTTGACTAAGCTTCCATTTCCTGACCTGTCCAATGGCATAGAAATTACACATTTTACAGATATTACACATATTCTATTTTGTGCCCAAACTATTATCAAGATTATCTGTTACCATAAATGGTTATGGTTACTTAATTATGATATGAATGTAACAGAACTGTTTCCCTATTTGCAAAAGAAAACAAATACCAACCATACCTAGTTATCTAAGTAACATTTAACATTTGGTAATATCTAGCATTTCCTAAGTACTTGTTAAGTATGATACAGTACTAAGCAACTTCACATACATTTTCATAGTTCTCACAAAAATGGGAAGAACTCCTATTATAGAAGGAAGATAAACAACTGGAATCTTTTATCTGGTCTGACTGTGTAAAGCATTTCTAATGGAATTAGAATTCATTTAATAATTATAATAGGTGATTGGTTGATTCTGGATAGTTAATATTTTTTTCTCATGAGAAGGTGCAAAAATAGGGCTAGAGAGATGACTCATTACTTAAAACACTTGCCACACAAGCAAGAGGACTGGAGTTTGAATCCCAAGTTCCCAGGTATAAATGTCAGATGGGCATGGTGGCCCACCAACAATTCAACCTCAGAAGGTGGAGACTGGTAATTCCTCAGAGCAAGTTGGCAACTGAGACTTAGCTTTATCAGCAAGCACTGGGTTTGATGAAAGACCCCATCCTAAATAATCTGGAAGCACAATCAAAGATGATTCCTGATATCAACCTGCAAATTCCACATACACATGTGCATACCCACCTGCACACGAACATGCAAACATGCATGTATACATAAAAATAAAAAATAAAAAAGATGCAAAATGAGCACTTCATAAAATACCCCTATATGCCATTTAAAGTGAACTTTAGAGTGGTGTTGTTTTTGCATGATTCCTAAGAGATGTCTGGGACCTCTCCTGACTGGATTCCTTACGTGCTAAACCTAATGAAATGGATTAGCTTGCTTCATCCTGCTTGGAACTTGTCTCCTAGGGATTTTGTTTTTGTATGATAGCAGTGCTTTTTGGTTTTGGTGTTGCAAGAATATTTACCTAACCCTCTGGTGAGCTTGAGAAGAGTGTTAATATTCCACTGGGAGCAAAGTCTGTTTGGGAATGTCTTGTGCCTTGTTGTACTGTTTTTACTTTGGGTCTCCATGTATTTTCCAGCCTGTTCAAGTCCTAATGCTCTGCACAGACTAACACTGAAAGCACATATTTGGAGGATCTGTTAGAAAATCTTTATTGCTGATTTCACTCGGATGTGTTTTTTCTAGAGGAAATACACTAGGATAGCTGTTGGAAACAGTACTATGAGAAATGATCAGTCTTACGTGGGCTGGAGAGATGGCTCAGCGGTTAAAGTCTCCGCCTTGCAAGCTGACTTGTGAGCTGTCCCCAACCTTTTGCTGGATTGAGTTTGTGAGAAGGATGATAGGAAGGAGAAGGCTGCTCGGCAGCTAGCCTACGCCCACTGCTGACAAGCTTTCAGGTAATCATACTTAATACTGAATGCTGCCTTGTAAAGGAAGCAGAAAGATAAAGCCCACCCTCAGATACATTTTGATCATGTTAACACGTTATCGCCAACATGTCCAGTCGTCTTTTGGATGTCACAACACCCTGCTATTGATTACATTTGCTGATTTGTGTTCGGTGAGGAAATGGGGGAGGATTTTTTTTCCCTCCAAACCTGAAGTGAGGCCATCAAAATAGCTTGTAGGTAAAGGTACTTGCCACCAGGCCTAACAACCTGAGTTTGATCCCAGAAGCAACAAGGTGGAAGAAGTGAACTGACTCCTGCAGGCTGTCCTTTGACCTTCATATATGTGAGCTGTCCTTTGACCTTCATATATGATATGCACGCAGGCATGCAAGCACGCACGCACACACACATACACACACACACACACACACACACACACACACACACACACACGCACGCACACACAGAAATAGATACTAAAAACAAACAAAAATAAAACACCCTAAGCCACACAAGTAAAAAGATTTCAAAATAGGAGGGTGTGTGACAGGGGGATGAAGGGTTATAAGGGGAAAAGGAGGGAAAATGGCATTGGGGAACGAAGCAGTGAAAACATCATAAATTCACTATATTTATATATGCAACATTAAGAAAACTCTAAAAATTAAATTTTAAAAATTAACAAAAGCTGCTGGGTGTAGTAACACACACCTGTAACCCGGCACCTAGGAGGCTAATTCAGGAGGATCCCTAGGGCTTGCTGGCCAAGTTATCTCATGGAATCAGTGAGAGATCCTGACTCAGAAAACAAGGTCATAAAGTTGGGGATTTAGCGCAGAGGCAGAACACTTGACCAGCAAGCAAAAGACCTTGGTTTTGGTCCCTAGCAGCCACATGAACAGTTCCTGAGGAATGCGACCCCAGGTTGAGCTCTGGCCTCCACACACTACCTGCCCTTGCACACAGCCACGAGCCACACATACACAAAGACTCTAAGTATTTATGTTTGTGCATATAAACAAAACTAATTATGTAGGTATAAATGAAAACAGAGTATGTCATAGGAACTCTGCGTGGCCTAAAATTTTTAAAAAATTAAAAAAAAAAAAACAAAGTCTGAAATATTTACTGTCTGCGGGCTGCAGAGATGACTCAGGGGTTAAGACCCTGCCTCACAAGCAGAAGGACCTGAGTTCTGATCCCAGACCTCACATTAAAAAACATTAGGTGCATTCACACAAAAAGGTTTCTCCAGGGGATGGGAGGGAGGAAGGGGGAGGCACTGGGCAAAGGGGACGGTGGGAGGGGAGTGAAAGGAAAGGGGAAAGGGGGGGAGAGTACAAGGGGGAATTTGGGAGGGGAGGAGGAGGGAGGAAGAGGATGGTGAGGGGGTACTTATTAAGATTGTATGACTGAGAAAAAAAAAAACATCAGGTAGAAATGGAAGTGGCCTGGACTTCCTGCCCTGGAAGGTGGAGCCTGGGAAACTCCAGACGAAAGCCAAGAGGAGGTAGAGCAAGTCAGGACGATATCCTAAATCACTCTTGGGCCTCCACAGGCACACATAGTGCCCTCAGAGACACACAGACGTACACATGCACCCAAATAAATTAGTTAATTAAAAAAATAAAATATTTACTGTCTGACTCTTTACATAAGCCTCTTTTTTTTACCGACAGTAAAGTTTTAAGATCTGATATGCAAATAATTCCAAATAAAGTTACCTAATGATATTATCACACCTACGCTTTAAGAAGCTTACGATGGTTCCTGGATTGGCAGAATCAACATCGTAAAAATGACCATCCTACCAAAGGCAATATACAGATTCAATGCTATACCAATCAAAATCCCAAAGCAATTCTTCAAAAAAGTTCACCAAACAATCTCAAAGTTCATATGGAGGCACAAAAGACCCAGGATAGCAAAAACAATCCTGAGTAACAAAAACACAGCTGGAGGTATTGCCATACCAAACCTTAGTCTATACTACAAATCCATAGTTATAAAGACAGCCTGGTACTGGCTCCAAAATAGACACACAGATCAATGGATAAGGATTGAAGACCCAGATATAAGCCCACAAAATTACAGCCATTTGGTCTTTGACAAAGGGGCCCAAAGAATCCAGTGGAAAAAGAACAGCATCTTCAACAAATGGTGCTGGCAAAACTGGATCTCCACATGCAGAAGATTAAAGCTGGACCCGTATTTGTCACTATGTACAAGACTTAATTCCAAATGGATCAAGGACCTTGATATCAGGCCAGAGACTATAAAAACCATAGTTGAAAGGATAGGGAACTCCCTCGAGCTGATTGGGCTAGGCCAACAGTTCCTAAACAGACATCCAATGGCACAGTCACTGCTACCAACTCTCAACAGTTGGGATCTTGTGAAATTAAAGAGCTTCTGTTCAGATAAAGAGATTATAACGCGAGCTCAAAGGCAACCCACAGAATGGGAGAAAATCTTCACTAACCACACATCTGATAGAACTCTGCTGTCCAGAGTGCACAAAGAACTTAGAAAACTAAACACCAAGGAAACCAATGGCCCAATTAAAAAATGGGCCCTGGAACTTAAAAGAAACTTTACCAGGGATGAAATTAAAATGTCTAACAAATATCTTAAAAAATGCTCCACTTCCTTAGCCATCAGGGAAATGCAAATCAAAACTTCCCTGAGATATCATCTCACCCCGGTCAGGATACAATACAAACAACAACAAATGCTGGAGAGGATGTGGAGAGAGGGGAACTTTGCTACATTGCTGGTGGGAATGCAGGCTCATACAGCCACTCTGGCGAGCTGTCTGGAGATTCTTAAAGAAATTAAAGATTGAAATGCCATATGACCCTGCTATTCCACTTTTGGGAATAACCCCCCATACAGCAGAGGTTCACCTCGATAGCACAAGCACGACCATGTTCATAGCAGCACTGTTTACAATAGCAAAGTCATGGAATCAGCCCAAATGTCCAACAGTTGACGAGTGGATAAGGAAACTGTGGTACATCTATACAATGGAGTACTACTCAGCCATCAAAAATGATGAATTACTGGAATTTGCCGGGAAATGGATGTCATTAGAAACAATTATATTAAGTGAAGTATCCCAAACCCAGAAAATTAAGCGCCGTATGTACTCCCTAATAGGTGGCTCCTAGTACCAAATCCACCCAGCCCACCTAGAGACAGTAATTCCAAGGATTATGAACAGGAGGGATGGGGTAGGAGGGCCACACCAGAAACAAGGAGAGAAGGGACCATGTTACAGCAGGGAAAATAGGCCTCCACCAAGGACCCAAATAAGTAATGAGACATCTGATTAAGTTCACAGACTTTTGTTCCTGATCATTTACTACTGAGGGGGAGTGATCTCACCAGAAGAGGAGGGCATATAGTCTGGCAGATAAAAAGTAACCATTTTGCAAATGGGTGATAGACCCCTCCCTCACTGTGGTTTCCCACTTTTATTACATCTACCTTTGAATGTGCTTTTATCACAAGACTCTAGTTTAACAGCTTTTTGTCTCTGGCCAGGGGGTAACATACAATGCCCACCAGGATGGAGTGAAGGGCATTGCAGGAGCAGCAAAACTGCAAAAGAAAATCAACAAACCACAATCCAGAACTTCAGAGACTCTATATCAACCACCTAGAACTAGGCCAGCTTAGTCTCTCCCCATCTTGAAGCTCAGGGAAATTTGCGGAAGAGGGGGCGGTAAGAGTGTAAGAGCAAAAGGATGGGAGGAGCAATGATATGTAAGATACTCTATACTAGTTAGGGCTGAAGCAATCATAATTGGACTTTGCATGCCCTGCGCATTGTCCAACACACTGTTGACCTCACAAAGTCTAGCATCTGCTAAAGGCACCAAGATCCTTGGAGGCAAAGGATTGGCAGCCACAGCAGTGTTCCTATACCTAAGGGGAACACGGGAAAGGGTTCAGGGAAAGGCCACTGGGTCCTTGTACGTCATCGGAGAGGAGGGCCCAGAGGAAAATCAGACATGCACAAGAAAGGACTCTCTGGGAATTGGGGCGGGAGGCACTGGGGGATGGGAAGGGAGAGGAGTGGGGAGGAGGAGGAAGGGGTTCGGGGGGAGGAGGAGGGAGGGAGGGAACTGGTGTACCTAATGAGTTTGTATGAGCTGAAATTAAAAAAAAAGTAACTAGAACTGGAATCCACATAACTAGAGAAATAAATGGAGGTTAACCACCATAAAAAAAAAGAAGCTTACGATGTACATATGTACCTGTACATTCATATTATATGCCCACATTAAAGACTAAATAAATACACAGTGAATGACTGCTAATATGGGGGGAAGCAATGTGGGAGTTGAAGAGGTGGGGAGAAGCATTGCATTTTTTATCTACACTTCATTTTTTGTAGATATGGAAGCTGTGTTTATTTGTTGACATAGGATGGGCTAGCCTACCACTTAGAACTTGTGACAGTCCTCCTGTCTTTCTTTGCCTTCTGGGTGCTGGAATTCACCACTATGCCTGGCTTTATATATTGCTTTTATAATTTAAGAATAATAAAAAGTACTAATAATACTTTGACAAAAGGTGTTAGTGTGCATGGAGCAAATGAACAGTTAATAGCCCATACTAATCTCTCTTTGGCATGCCGTCTTCTATTGGAGAGGAAGAAAGATTAATTTTAAAACCCTGCATTTTGCAGACTCTCTTGTGACTAAGGTCCTGCGGTGAGACAGTACCTCAAGTCACATTATGAAGCAGGAGCCCTGTCTTTTCTCCCCACTCTTCCTTTGTTTCTACTTTAGAAATGGTCACAAGAACCAGGTATGGTGGCTCACACCTAGAATCCCAGCACTCAGGAGGGTGAGGCAGGAGAACTGCCTTGAATTCAAGGTCAATTTAGACTGCATTAACTCATTCCAGGCCAGAGGGGGCTACAGTCTTATTTTAAAAAAACCAAAGTAGGGGCAGGAGAGATGATTCAGGGGTTAAGACCCTCATAGGTAGAAGGTTCTGACTTTGGATCGCAGATCCCAAACACAAATGCCAGGCAGAAATGGCAATGGCCCTAGTGGGCAGAGCCTGGAAATCCAAGAACAAAGCAAAAAGGAGATAGATGTAATCCAGAATGATTCCTGAAGTCATCCTTGGTCCTCCACACATAGTGCTCTCTGATACATACATACATACACACACACACACACACACACACACACACACACACACGAATGAATGAATGAATGAATGAATGAATATATAAATAAAGTTAAAAAAAAGTGGGTCCATGAGATGGCTCTGAGAGAAAGTACTTGCTTGAAGACCTGGCAACCTGAGTTCAATCCCTGGAAGCCCACATAGTGAAAAGCGAGACCTAACTTCTGAGAATTAACCTCTGACCTCTACCAATATGCAACAGCATGCATTCATTCTTTCTCTCTCTTTTATACACACACATGCAAATAAATAAAATAAAATAAAAAACAAACAAAAACCCCAAAGCCAAACCAATCAAAAAAAAAAAAAAAAACCAAAGAAACAAGGAAGGAAAGAAGGAAGGAAGGAAGGAAGGAAGGAAGGAAGGAAGGAAGGAAGGAAGGAAGGAAGGAAGGAAGGAAGGAAGGAAGGAAGGAAGGCAAGAGAGAGAAGCAAGCAAGAAAGAAAGCAAGGAAGGAATAAGGAAAGAAGAAAGGAAGGGAGGGAGGGAGGGAGAAAGGGAGGGAGGAGAAAGGAGGGAGGGAGGAAGGGAGGAAGGGAGGAAGGGAAGAGGAAGCAGCGATGGCTTTCAGGCTGGCTCTGCAGCCAAAAGGCAGGGCAGGCTGCAGCTGCTGGGGGTGGTGATTGGAAGCCTGGGACAGTGGAGACAGGTTTCTGCTCATAAGGCTGCCTGACAGAATCTGTGTGGATGACCATGACCAACAACTGCTGTGGCAGCTTCCCAATTCAGCAAGTGGCTTCCTGAAAATAGAAGGCACAGCAGCTTCCACGGTGTCCCTACCCTGCAGTGTGGCTCTAAGGTCCATTTGTGGGCACTGAATACTCAGCCTAGATTCTTTTGCTTCAAACCCTTCAATTACTTAAACCAGTAAGTCCATTCAGTTCTCTGCAGATAAACTTAAGCAACACAGTGACCTGTAACACAGAGAAGTCCAAGTCACATACATTCTTTCTAGTCTTTATAGCAACACAGGTATAAGATTCTCCTTTCAGAGGAGGGAAAATAGACTAGATGAGATGAACTCCTAGGCCAGGGTCATGCCATTATTAAACAAAAGATCAAGAGCTTCAGGTCCAATCCAAGTGGACACAAACCTCATGCTCACACTTACACAAACATGTATGTCAGCTTGGTAACATGACCCTCAGACTAATTATGGAGGTAGCGGTTTGTTTCTTCAAATACATTACAGACCTTTACTTGGGAACCACAAACACAACTGGGAATCTGATATGACTACAAATCTTTTCTCCAGAAATGTTTCACAACTCAAGCCAGGCTCAGGGGCACGCAGATATTAAACCCAACAATGGAAAGGCTTACGGCAGGAGGATAGCGAGTTGAGGCCAGTGTAGGCTACACAGCGAGTTGGAGAATAGCCTAGGTTACATAGTAAAGCCCTTCCTCAAACCTTCCTGTCAAAAAGAAAAAATTCATACTAAATCTTAGGGAGTCCTTGAATCCAAGAGTATCTTCAATAAAGGACTGAGGGTATAGGTCAGTGGTAGTGTAGTTGCTTCTTTATACCTTTCAATTCAGGATAGGGGGAGAAAAGAGAGAGAGAGAAAAATGAGAAAGAGAATACTCAATAAGCATTATTACTTTGAACTTCATTGAATCCTAAAGTTCCAAGAGTCTACATGATTTGAAAGCAGCTATCTACAAATTTCATTTTCCCGAAGACTTGAGTCATATTCTTGCTAGTGGCCTTAGCTGATTCATCTCTTCATATTATCCTGTTCTAGGCTTTCTTTAATGTGTTGAGAAACTCTTTTTTCCTTACAAGATTCTAATCAAGTTCAAATATAATATGATAGAACTTTCAGCTTCATACAGATCTGTCAGCAGGCCTTTCACTTGAGGGGGAACATACCCCTTCATGCCTGATTAATCTATGAATGTGCTAGTTCATTAAGTTACTTAATAATAAATGCGGGAATCAAACACATCTTAGCAAAGTGCATATATTTCAAGTCACATAAAATTGAAGGCTAAAAAGAAAAAAATCTTCAAAGCCCCTGCCTGTGAGATAACTCAGCAGGTAAGATGCCTGTTCACGAACATCATGACCTGAGTTCAATTCCTTGAAACCCGCAAGGAGAAAGTGACTCGCAAAAGTTGTCCTCTGACCTCCACCAGTTCACCGTGGCATGCATGCCCATATTCTCTCTCTCTCTCTCCTTTTCCTCCTTCCTTTTTCTCAAATAAAACAAATAAAAATTTAAATAATAATATATTTAAGAGATTTCAAGGTAGACATCCCTTAAAAGGTTGGTCTGGTTTCACTCTCACCCTCCCCAGTGCCAGTCCCTCCACAGGACTGGCTTCCATCTGTCTCAGTGGTTATATTAAGTGCCCGCTAGTACACAGAGCGATGTCGCAAGGCCCGATATCCTCTCTGCTTTTACACCATGATGCACTCTGTCCAACTCCTGCTCTGTCTGTTTCCAAAGAGCATGCAAGTACACTACCATTGATTCTGCCTTTCTGACAGGCCATAATAATAATACTCAATCCACATCAAGGAGCGGGAAGTTTCCTCACCACTTCCATCTACAAAAAAAAGCACTGGCAAGAGTGAGGAAGAGGAAGACACATTTACATTTCTGTTGTTTCTACTAACTGCAACACAGCGTAGAAGGTTCCCTGTTCCTCAGAGATGTTAATGAGATGCCAGCTGTGAGGTGAAAGGCCCAATGCACCACGAAGCTATGAAGGCGGGAAGGCATACGGAACTGAAATTAGTGGCACTGCAGGAAAAACAGAAGACCAGGAGGCATGGTTTACATGTATTCAGAAAGTCTCCCCTGGGGAGGAGCGGAGGGTGGGTAGGTAGTATGAGAGGTGTTGCCAGGAAACAGAAGCAAGCAGGTGGGTGAAGTGGCAGACAGAAAAGAGAGAGTTCTTGAAGGATGATGAGGGATTACTGCTGGGAGTAACTATGGCTCAGTTCCGCAGGGGACCATTTGAGGAACAGGCGAGAAGGCACTACAGAACATCCCACTGAGACAGGGAAATTAGGACATTTAGTTGCATATCAGTGCTCCTCATCAGTTGATGGATGGCACTGAGGCATGAAGCCCATGTGACAGCATTAGGACCTGGGCCAAGGATGTGCCTTGTGTGCCTAATAACTGACCACCAAAGTGGCAGGTGGCCTCAAAGTGGGGTTACTGCTCTGCGTGAGACAGAAAGACTCTGGGGGAATAAGCAACATTAGCAAAAGGATACAAATTCAGGCTACTACATATTCAGTCAAATCTGTCACTTGCGCAGTGTCTCTCTTTCTCTCTCTCTCTGAGAGAAGGCTGAAAAGTAATCCTGGAAAAATGTCTGAGTCTCAAAACACAGTCACTGAAGAAATGAGGAGCCAAGAGGGCTTGGGGGAGTGTCAGACAGGTCAGAATAGGACAGGACACAGAGGGGGTGGGAGGGTGTTCCCAGATGAGGCATCAGGAACAAATGACAGCTTTTCATTTTCACTTCACATTTACTGCAGCTGCTCTCCCCTCCTCCTCTCCTTCTCCCCTTTTCTTCTTCTCCCAGGACTCAAAACCACTGGCAGACAGGTCCAACTTGGAAACATACTGCAACATACTACTCTCAGGATCTTGCTGGCTCTCGCCTAATGTTTGCTCTCTCATTGCCTTCAAGTAAACCTGTGAGCTGCAACTCCTTCCCTTAAATGTCACACAGCTAACTTGCACATTGTTCATTGTTGCTTTGCATGTAATAGCAAACAAACGGAAGCAGCCTAGATGTCTATAAACGTGAATGAAGAAAATGGTGGTACATACACAATGGAGTTCAGCTATTAAGAAAACTAAAATTATAAAATTATCAGAAAAAAACTGATGGGACTGGAAAATGCTATATTAACATGAGGCAGTTTGAGCTGAGAAAGAAATAGCACAGGTTCTCTCTAACACGTGGAGCCTAGCTTGTAATTTTTATATTCATTTACTTATGTGAGAATGAGTGTGGAAGGTCAGGAAACCACAAAGGGCCCCAAGAGAAGGGAAAGAAACATTTTCATGGAGGAGGTTAAGGAGGGTAATAGAATACACATGATAGGAATGTAGGAACAGGAATATTGGGGGTGGGAGAGTACAAGTGGGTAAGGCAAGTGAAGTGCTACTATTTTATATGTTAATTAAGAGCAGATAGAGAACACATTTTTAAAGATAATAAGGCTAGGGATATAGGTCAGTTGGTACAGTACTTGCCTAGCATACACGAAACCCTAGGTTTTATCTCCAGCATTGTATAAATCATACATGGCACAATATGTCTGTAATCCCAGCCAGGAGACAGAAGAAGGAGGATGAGAAGCTTCAAGTTATCCTCACTTACATAATGAAGTCAAGGACCCTGTCTCAAAAAAAAAAAATGTGGGATGAGTGTCAAGATTACTCAGGGGTTAGAAGAGTGCACCGTGTAAACCTGACAATCTAAAATTTAATCCCTAGAACCCACAAAAAGGGTCGTGGAAAGAGCTGACCAATACTACACAGTTGTCCTCTAACTATACATGCATGCTCAGACATGCATGTTTTCTCTACTGTAACATACCTAATAACAACCAACAGATAAAATAGCAAAAGTAATGAAATAGAAAAAAAAAAAGTTTCTTTGCCATGAGGTTCTTAGTTCATAAAGTCCAGTCCCTGGCCCACGTCAGCCTTCCAGATCAGCTCCAAGCAACTCCAAATTCCAGGATGGATCAAACTTAGGCAAGTGGGCAAGGATCCCTACTATAAACTTCCTGGAGGACTGGATAGCTAATTGTTGCCTCAGTGTCTGTAATACTATCAGCACTCAGAGACGGTACCTATGGTGAGCCAGAAAGCACTGCTACCTTTCCATTGGAAAAGAGCTTTGAGACAAAGCTCTCATTCTAAGGAACGTTTGCTAGGATTTTAGGCCACGGGCAAATAAATTACATTCCAGTGCAGTGGGATTCCATAGAGAACCAAGAGAGCTGCTAAATTCAAGTTGTGGTTCCAAGCACACCGAGATTAAGCTAGAGGGGAAAAAAAAATTCCAGATCCTGCCTGAAGATGGGGAAGGAGTTCTTAACATCCCATCAGGCTAATATCTCAGAGCTCCTACGTCCAGGCTGGGTCAAAGTTTCCAATCATTTCCTTCACCATGTTCTCACAGTGCTGGACATGTCTCCTCAGTCATCTCATGCTGTGATCACTGCATTCTCTGCTTCCGCTGCTCTGGTTTTAGGTACAGAAGACCTGGCCTCCTACTGTGAGAAAGGTCATTTTGACTAGAAAGGAAAAGCCAGCAATTATGATACTGCCAAAGGGGAACTGCTTTCAACTCCCATTCTTGTGAAAAGATGAGTTAAAGTCCTACAGAGCCAGAATGGGGGTCTAACCAAAAGAGATTGAGGCAGGTACTCATGGAACAAAACAGAACCAACCCCAGAATCATAAACAAAAGCCAACAAGTACCACATTTGTCCCTGCTCCAGCAGGACACAAAGAAAGAATACTGAGTGAGCTTTCTCTCTTGGCCAGTATGGAAGCTGTTATCACCAATGTCTTGCCAACTGAAGGCTACTTTCAGAATCCATTATTTTCTTACTATATTGAGGTTATCCTAAATCAGATAGACTGAGTTATGCTGCAATGACAAGCCTCATGTCAGTTGCTGAAAGCAATCATAGTTTATCCTCACTCTTACTGCACATTCATTTTATCTTGAATGGAGGCTCCGCTCAGGTTTACTCACTCCAAGTCCAAGACGAGAAAGCAGATAGTCTCAGGAGCACTGCCTGACTCTCCTGCCAGAGGAAAAAAGAATACAGTATTACTGAATGAAATACAAAAATAAATATATACCACATGAATATATACAAATGCATATATGTATACATACATACACAGCAAACTACAAAAGCTTTCTCAAAGTCCTCCAGTGAGTATTATGATTACATTAATATTTTTCCAACCTTTTTGAACTACTCAATGAAGCTGAGATGTAAAGTGTTTGCCTAGCATGCACAGTTCAATCCCCAGAACCTCATAAACTAGGTACTATAATCCTAGCATTTTAGAGATGGAGGCAGGAAGATCAGAACTTCAAAGTCATTCTCAGTTATATAACAAATCTGCAATCAACTTGGGCGATATGAGACCCTATCTAAAAGTAAATAAATAAGTGAAAAAAATGAAACACAATAAAAATTTCCATGGTTGTCTCAAAGGCATTCAAACAGGGGTCCCACATTCTATCTGGTTATGATGTCCTATAAATCTTGTAATGGTTCATCCCCTCCCCTTTCATCCTCAGAATGGGTGATTTATTGGAGAATCATTCTTCCTTTAAAATATATCACAGTTTGAAGGCCAGGGAGATGGCTGAATAAGAGTATTTGCTGTGCAAACGGGAGGACCTGAGTTTGAGGTGCCAGCACCCCAGGCTTCACACGCACCTGTCATGCTGGCAGAGGAGGACTGAGATGGGCAGAGCTGGCCACATGGTCTGCTGGAGACAAAAAATGTCAAGTTCTATAAGAGACCCTTTTTCAGAGAAATAAGATGGAGAGGAACAGAGGAAGGCACATGACATCCTTCTCTGGTCTCTACATATGGATATGGGAAGGTAACACATACAAAATAAAGGGGGAAATTTCCTACATTTTGGATAAGGCTGGTTACAAGACAATTAGGTGAAATCTGTTCTCTTCTCCCACCTGTCCATGGGTTCTGGAGATGAAACTCGGTCATCAGGCTTACACAGCAAGCACTTTTACCATGGAGCCATCTCAGGCTCATGTTGGTTGCTTCTCATAATGTAAAATAACTTCCCTTCCATCTCCTGAATCCTGTGTAAGATGTTAGAGACATGATCAGACTGGTTCAATTTTTTTAGGGAAAATCCTTTCACGATGTTACTGCACTCTTCTGATTGTATTACAAAAGATCTAGAATGCAAGATTGAGATTGGTCAGTAGATTCCAAAAGAAACAACCTGATCCTTGTGGTAAGGTTCTCCTCAGCCTTTAATGTAGCTATTTGAAATCAGTCTAGATCCTTAATGTCCCAGGGTTGCAAAATGATGACTATCTAACTTTATCACTTTTTTTCCTACAATTACAATCATTACTTTCCTACAATTACTTATGTGAAGCAATTATGTGATCATTTTATAATATGCACAGGAAATCCAGGAAAAATGCTCAATTCTTTCCTTATTTCCACAATAATGAAAACAAATGAGTAATGATACCCTGACAAGCTCCAAATGATGACCGGTGAGTTTGTCCTTAAGTATCGTTATGAACTCATAGATTTTTAATATACTTGTTGGTTACAGTCACTATTTATCTTCATTCCTGCCCCAAATGCCTTCTTACAGACTAGAAGCTTGCCCTTCAGGGATGGCTCTTTTATTCTTCCTTCCCTGTTCTTTTTTCTTATCATGTCAGGAACTCACTCTGTTACCCAGGCTGGCTTGGAACTTGCAGCAATCCTCCTGCCTCCTGAGTGTAGGGATATAGTTGTAAGTCATCGAAACAGCTTCTCTGGGCAATCACACTGCTGATGTTCAAGATGACTGGTTTTGTTGATTCTATGTGGGTGTGCACACCAGAGCTGGAAGATATATTCTTTAAGAAAGATAAACAGGATCAGCGAGATAGCTCAGCAGGTATGGGCACCTACACAAAAACTTGACAACCTAAGTCTGAACCCAGGGGTCACACGACCGAAGAAAACAATGTTTCCATCCTCTGCCTTCCATATGCATGCCTACATGTTCTCTGTTCCTCTTGCTGAGTTTTTGTCTGTCTCTCTCCTTCCCTCCCTCTTCCTAATAAAATATATTTAAGAAAAAGTAATTCAGAGTTCATCTTTGTATCTGCAATTCAAATTTAAGAGTCCCGTGTATTGGTTTAACTTTTTTGATTTTTATATATTATCCTTTTGCTCTCACACTGAATATATTATCTGTGTTCTGAATGATATTGACCTGAAGTTGAATTTCATTTCAGTTTTCAATAGAGCTATAATAGTTTCCAGATAACAACATTCTGCTAATCGTGACTACTAACCACAGTTTTAAATTTCTTCACAATTCTTTTGTCCCCCAGGATGCGTAGGCAAAATACTGCATTTTAAAGTTGCTTGAAGTAATTGTTTTTTCTCTGTATGGAAATGCTACCAAGTGATTCACAGTTAGGTTCATCGGTCTCAATTTGTTTTCCATCTTTAAGAATTGCCCTTTTCATTTGATTCAATTCTGCTCTTTTAGTGATGTAAAGCAAGCATGGAGACAAATGCACAAGTTATATATCAAGGCACATTGCCTATCTTTCTTTTTCTTTGTTACCCTGTATTGTATTTTCACCTGTAGATGACTTTTTTCTTTTTTTGAGATAGATTTCCAAGTAGCCCAAGTTGCCTGAAATTCTATGCAACAAAAGATAACAGTGAATTCTTGATTCTCCCACACCTAGTCCATTTTAATTCATTTTTTAAATAGGTGTGTGTGTGTGTGTGTGTGTGTGTGTGTCCACACACATGCATGTGGAGGCTCAGGACAGACTCTGGTGTCATCCTCAGGAACACCATCTACCTTCTTTGAGATAAGGTTTTTGCATTAATCTAAAGATTATCAGTTCATCCCAGGATCCTCCTGCCTGCACCATGCCAGCTTTCCTAATATGGGAATCATAATCATAATCATATAGGGAATCAAACTCAGGTCCTCAGTCCTTTTAATGATTATGTCACTTTCCCCATCCCCTTAATTCCTTTTTATGGAACTATACATAGACAAATCTTACACATACACAGTCTTCTTTCTTTCTTTTCTTTTTTTTTGGGGGGGGGAGAGCAAACAGGGCTTCATCTATAGACCAGGTTGGTCTTGAACTCATGGCAATTCTCCTGCTTCATCCTCCTGAGTCTTGGGTTACAGGTGTGAGCCACTAAGGCTGACTTAAAAGGCTCCCTCAAGTAAGGGAAGGATGGGTGATTTTTTCAAAAATTACTTTATTTATTTATTTATTTATTTATTTATTTTCTGTGTGTGTGTGTGTGTGTGTGTGCGTGTGTGTGTGCGTGTGTGTGTGTGTGTACGTGTACCAGAGAGCACAGTGTATAACTGTGGAGGACCAAGGGTGACTTCCAGCATCATCTTGGATTGCTTCTAGCTCCTTTTAACTTAGCTCTGGGATTTCCCAGGCTCAACTCACCAGGGCCAGAAGTGCATGCAGGCCACTGCCATTTCCACCTGGTGTTTTTTTACATGGGACCTGGGAGCTGAAATCAGGACCTTCTGCTTGAGAGGCAGAGCCAGCTCTTCAGATCCAAAGGCTTTTTTTTTTCAGTCAGTGCTGAGCATGGAATCAACTGAGTTATATTCCAGTCTATGTATGCCTTCTATCTTACTCAAGAAAAAGAAAAAAGAAAAAGAAAAAGAAAAAAAACTAGCACAATATAATATAGTTCCAAACCCATTTTTCTAAACTAAATCTCGGTGATCACTGAAGTCAGCTCATAGAGACAGTCTTTATTATTTGTCATCTGCAAAGGACCCCATTATGTGGATGAGTCAGAATCTGTGGATGCAGAGGCGTCTCTTCCACACAATGAAGTTAAATTACTTTGTTTGTTACTGTCACCAAAAAAAAAAAAGATTTATATTTTCGAAATGGAGTTACCAGTACTTTATGACAAGGGCATGATGTATCTGCGAATGGCTGTCACAGAATATGTTTCTTTCATTTAAATTAGGTCAAGGGTTGGATAAGCTGGGCAGAATTATAGGAAGCAGTAATCTTCCCTTCTGCGTGTTTTGCACGTCATGCAGGACACCGAGACTATACATCAGGATGCCGTGACACTAGCACCCCTTAGGACACTGACAGTGATGTTTGAGAGAATGCTTCCTCGGTCCAGAGATAATAAAGCTAAAATAAGACAAGTAGGCACTGCTTGAGAAGCAGCTCTGCCATTTTAATGCTCTTCAATTTAAAAAGTCATCTTTACCACATGAATAGTGATTCATGTTCAGTTGTCCATTGGTGCTTAGGCACAATGACCACCCAGGTCGAGGAAAAAGTCTTTGTTATGTTTTCACTATTCAAAAAACCTCATGCAGAACTGGGAAGCTAGCTCATTGGTTAAACCACTTGCCAGCAAGCACCAAGGATTAAAATTTGGATACCTAGAACCATGTACATCCTAGGTGGCTATGGTGGTCCACCTCTAATTCCAGTGTTTGGAAAGCAGAAACAGGGGATACCCACAACAGGTTGGTTATATATTGGTGAGCTCTCAATTCGCTGGAGCAAATTGCTTCAATAGCTAAGGTGAAGAATGATCGAGGAAGACTCATCATCAACCTTAGGCTTTCACCTACTTGAGCACATACACATGTCCATATGCAAACACACACAGGAGCACACCACATACACATGAAGAAGGAAAACCAAACTCCACACAGCGCCATTGTTGTGTGTTGTATGTTGTGACTGTTGTGCCAAGAGCAAATGAGAATGGAGATCTGGGAAATGAGGAGCCAAGAACTCGGCAGCAGTCAGTTCAGAGTCTGGGTGCAGCACACAAGTACGTGATCAGACTCAATCCCAGAAACAATAGGAGCGGCAAACTTACTTGGCACTGTCTTCAATTGGAAGGTCACTCCTCTTAAGTGTTAGTCTCATGAAATCCATTAGGCCTTGGTGTCTCAATCAGGTGAGCAGAAATCTTCCTGGATAATAAATTCATTAAACAAGTTCACTGTGAAGAATTACAAAATGACTAATCCTGCTTTCCACTCCGGAAACACACATTATTCTCTCAACCTCGATGCACTTTGAAGTAGCCCTGTAACACTACAGCCATCATCTGGGTAGTCACTGTATGCTAGGGGCTTGTGTTAGCAAATCCACTTCGGTGCTTGCTTTTTACTCCATCTTTACAACAACTCTGGAAGGTAGAGTTTGCAGTCAGTTATTTTTTTTGTTTATTCTTTCAAAAGCAAGCTCTGGCTACTTCAGCCAATGACACTCTGTTGTGACCATGGAGTGCCTAATCCAGTGGTCCTTATTTACAAAAAACTTAATGAAAAAGGCTAGTGTCTCAGGTTGCCCTTTGGTTTCACCACACAAAATAACAAACTCAAAATAAGATAACCACAGAGGGGTTCTATCTCTCAACTCACAAGACGTTCAGAGGGGAAAGTTGCTGACATTACGCTCTAGTATCATAAAAATCAGGGCTGAGACCAGGCGCAGTGACACGTGCTTTTAAATCTCAGTATTTTCGAGGCTGAGCAGGGGGAGTGTGAATTCAAGGCCAGCCTAGACTACATAAAGAGACTCTGTATCAACAACGATAAAGAATTTCAAGGTTGAATATGTAAATTTTTAAAAATAACCCCTTCTGTGGCTTCACCTGTCCCCTGCTTGTAATTCTGTGGAAATAGCCATCTCATCTACCTTTATTGAAGCATCCCCAAAGCTAAGTCTTGTGCCTGGAAGCCCCTTAAACCTTAGTGATCATTCTCAGCATCAGTGGAAACCAAGAAATATGGTCCCCCCCCAATATTTGTGGGACTTGTGGTAAGAAAGATGGGAATAGATTTTGAAGAAACAAATGTGTTCTCCATCACAAGATGAATAAGTGGTAATAGCACCATGGGTAATTCAGAGTAGGTAATAACAGCTGCTCTTCCTCTTTGTGTGTTTTATTCAGGCTGTCTCATTGAAGCCATACACCACCACTACAGTGTAATTAGTATAATTATCCCCATTCTCCAACTTAAACAAAAACAACAATGTAGGGCTTAAAATTGGGAGTAAAGGTGCAATCCTGACACCCTAATACTTGGGAAGTGCAGACAGAAGGATCAGGAGTTCAAGGTCTTCCTAACTACATACAGAGTTATAGGTCAGCCCAGTTTCATGAGACCCTACTTCAAAAAATAAAACCAAACAGACACAGGGCTTGAAGACATTCGAAAAATGTTTCATGTTCTCCAGCCACCAAGCACAGAGCAGCCTGGACTGCACCCCTGGTCAGGGAAAGCCCGCGGTTCTGCCGTGTCTCAGAGGCTTCCTTTGTGGCTCTAAGTCAGGGAACTACTGCAAGGTAGAAAGCTGAGCTTCCGTTCAGAGAGGAAAGACCTGGAATGTAGGGTCAGTGCTCTCTCAGGGCTGTGCCCTTCATCATAGCAGACCATGCTGAGCATCTGGCTCTGCTTTCTCTCCCAGCCAGTAGCTGTTCCCGGGCCATTTCCATTTCTGTTTCGACCAACTAACTGTGCACTAGTCTTTACCTCTGTCACTCCAATAAAGATATGTTGGCGTTAAATATCTGGAGTGGTTTTATTTTAAGATAAATTTCTCTTCTTAATCTTTAAGAAACGTTTTCTTTATTGATTATTTGGAGGAGAAACTCTAAAAGCCCAAATCAACCAATCCTAACAAGAAGTGGAGGGATGGGAAGATGGTTCAGTGGATAAGGTGTTTGCCATGCTAAAACTTGAAAACCTGAGTTCAGATCCCTGGAGCCTAAGTAAAAGCCATGTAGGCATGGTGGGCACCTGACACTTCAGCAGTCGGGAAACAAAGACAGAGAATCCCCAGGAAAGCTGACTGAGCTCAACTGAAAGATCCTGCCTCAAATAAAGAGCGTGATCAAGGAAGATACACCTGATGTCAACTTTGGGCCTCCATATGCACATGCACATAAGTGTACTCATACCCTTGCACACATGGGCAACCACACACAAGCAAATGCATATATACATGCACATCTCACACACGCTTAAACATAAAAAAGAAAAAAGTCGGATTTATAAGAATAGCTACTAACAATCTTTTTCTCTTTTAAACGTTTTTAAACTGATACATAATAAAATTCTACATAGATACACTGCACATATATTGGGTAATGTTTAAATTGGATTGAAAATGTCTATCTTCTCAAACATTTATCACTTTCTCAAGGTAAAAACATTCAAAACCCTGTCCTCTCTATTTCAGAAAGTTATGTCACCACTGTCAGTGTCTATAGCCAACTTACTGGCTGGAACGTCTTATTTCTACCTAACTATGGCTTACTGCCAGCTGCTCAACCACTCTCCCTGCAACACTCCCCCCGCCAACCTTTTGGAACAGGGATTCCATCTATGACTGAGATGATACAGTGCTAGTCTTTCTGCACCTGGCTTATTTCACTCACCATAACACTGTCCAGATACACCTCTGTTGTCACAGATGACAGACTTCACCCTTTCTTATGGCTAAATGGTGTCTACTGTGCACATATACTTCTTCATCCATTCATCATGGGGTGGACATGCCAGTCATTCCCATTTCTTGGCTACAAAATGCTGCTGCAGCAAGGAGGAGAACGAGAATGTCTCTTGGATATACTAATTTCATTTCCTTTGGTGATATAGACAGCAGTAGAATTTACCAGATCATATAGCAAATCCATTTGCAGATTTTTGGAGGAAGCTCCACACTATATGATCTATAACGACAGTACAAACTTGCTTTCCTATCAGGGTTGTGCAAGGTTCCCTCGTGGATCCTTCTCTCTGGCTTCCATGTCCCCCTCAGTGCTCGCTGTCCTTTGTCTTTTTCATAGTGATCACCAAAAACACTAAAGGGGACTGGGGAGATGGTCCAGCAGTTAAAATATTTGCCATGCATGCAAAAGGATCAGAATTCAGAATCCCCAAATCCACATAAAATGTTGGATGACCATGACAGCCAGTCTGTAATTCTAGCCAAGGAAGTAAGAAACTTGGAATCATCTACGAAAGCTGATTAGGCCTGTAGGCGAGCCCCAGGTTCGATTACAGAGACCCAACCTCAAAAGAATAAGATGGAAGACATATACAGGAAAGTTGAAATTATAGCCTGTACCCTATCAAACCACCAAGGTGTAAAGCTTGACATCCACAACACAACAAACAACAGAAAATACACTAACTCCTGGAAACTTAACACTATGATGATGAATGAGAACTGGATTCAGGAAGAAATTAAAAAGGAAATTCAAGATTTCTTGAAAGCAAAAGATAATGAAAATACAACTTACCAAAATCTTTGGGACTCAATGAAAGCTGTCCTAAGAAGTAAGTTCATAGCTCTTAATGCCTACATCAAAAAAATGGAAACATCAGAAATAAATAACCTAACAATGCAGCTTAAAGCTTTACAGACACTAGAGCAATTCGATCCCAAAAGCAATAGAAGAGAGGAGATTAGCAAAATAAGGAGAGAAATATCCGAAATCGAGATTAGGAAAACGATACAGAAAATCAACCAGTCCAAAAGCTAGTTTTTTGAAAAAAATCAATAAGATTGATACACCCCTAGCTAAATTAACCAAAAGCAAGAGAGAGAAAACCCAAATTAACAAAATTAGAAGTGAAAATGGACTTATCACTACTGATAACCAAGAAATTCAGAGAATTATAATGTCATATTTCAAAAATATACTCTGTGAAATTTGACAACACGAAAGAGATGGATGAATTCCTAAGTAAACACAACTTACCTAAATTGAATCAGGAAGTTGTGAATTATTTAAATGGTCCTATAACATATGAGGAAATCAAGGAAGTAATCTCGAATCTTCCCATCAAATAATGTCCTGCACCAGATGGATTCAGCACAGAGTTCTACTAGACATTTAAGGAGCTAATAACACCAATACTCCTTAAACTGTTCCATCAAACAGCAAAGGAAGGAACACTACCAAATTCCTTCTATGAAACTAATATGGTCTTAATCCCAATATCTAATAAAGATACACTTAAAAAAGAAAACTACAGGCCAATCTCTCTGATGAACACAGATGCAAAGATTCTCAACAAAGTCTTAGCAAATCGGATTCAAAAACATATCAAAAAGATCATTCACAGGGACCAAGTAGGCTTCATCCCCAGCACACAAGGTTGGTTCAACATACGAAATCAATAAATGTACTTAACCATATAAACCAGTACAAAGTCAAAGACCACATGATATTCTCGATAGATACAGAAAAAGCTTTTCACAAGATCCAAAGCCCTTTATGATCAAAACCCTAGAGACAGTTGGAATGGAAGGAACCTTTATCAATACAATAGAAGCTGTATACAACAAGCCAACAGCAAGGATTATACTCAATGAGGAAAAACTTGAAGCATTCCCGCTTTGATCAGAAACTAGACAAGGTTGTCTACTCTTACCACTTCTATTCAATATTGTACTTGAAGTCTTAGCTGAAGACATAAGACAAGAAAGGGAGATAAAAGGGATTCAAATTGGCAAGGAAGAAGTCAAGCTATCTCTATTTGCAGATGACATGATCTTATACCTGAGTGATCCCAAAAGCTCCACCAGGAAACTTCTGGAACTAACACAGAAGTTCAGCAGGGTGGCAGGATACAAAATAAACATACAAAAATCAGTGGCCTTCCTATATGCTCAGAATGAAAGAAGTGAAAAAACCCCGAGAGAAACAATCCCATTTACTATAGCCCCTAAAAAAATGAAATACCTTAGTATAAACCTAACCAAGAAAGTAAGAGAACTTTACAATGAAAACTTTAAAACTTTTTAAAAAATTTTTTATTTGTTCACCTGTGCGTGTGTGCACGTATGTATGTATGTATTCAGTTGTGCGTGTGTGCACATGTATGTATATGTATGTGCATGTAGAACCATGGGCAAATTCGGGAACCACCATGGACTGCCTCCACCTCCTCCTTGTTTACTCTTCCCCAGGATTCACAGGTTCCGCCCTACCAGGACCAGAAACGAAGGCCGCCCCCGCTTCTGCCCAGTGTCTATACATGGGGTCTAGGATCCGAACTCAGGACCTTCCGCCTGCAAGACAGAGGCTTAACCCCTGATCCACCTCTTCAGCCCCGAAAACGTTAAAACCTTAAAGAAAGAAATTGCAGAAGACACCAGAAGGTGGAAAGACCTCCCATGTTCCTGGATTGGCAGAATCAACATCATAAAAATGACCATCCTACTAAAGGCAATATACAGATTCAATGCTATACCAACTAAAAATCCCAAAGCAATTCTTTAAAGAAGTTGACCAAACAATCTCAAAATTCATGTGGAGGTACAAAAGACCCAGGATAGCAAAAACAATCCTGAGTAACAAAAACACTGCTGGAGGTATCACCATACCAAACCTTAGTCTATACTACAAATCCATAGTTGTAAAAACAGCCTGGTATTGGCTCCAAAATAGACACACAGATCAGTGGATAAGGGTTGAAGACCCAGATATAAGCCCACACAACTATAGCCATTTGATCTTTGACAAAGGGGCACAAAAAAATCCAATGGAAAAAGAACAGCATCTTCAACAAATGGTGCTGGCAAAACTGGATCTCCACATGCAGAAGATTAAAACTGGACCTGTACTTGTCACTATGTACAAGACTTAATTCCCAATGGATCAAGGACCTCAATATACGGCCAGAGACTATAAAAACCTTAGTTGAAAGAGTAGGGAACTCCCTCGAGCTGATTGGGCTAGGCCAACAGTTCCTAAACGGACATCCAATAGCACAGTCACTACAACCAACACTCAACAGATGGGATCTTGTGAAATTAAAGAGCTTCTGTTCAGGCACAAAGGGAACCCACAGAATGGGAGAAAATCTTCACTAACCACATATCTGATAAAGCTCTATTATCCAGAGTGCACAAAGAACTTAGAAAACTAAACACCAAGGAAACAAATGAGCCAATTAAAAAATGGGCCTTGGAACTTAAAAGAAACTTTACCAGGGAAGAAATTAAAATGTTTAACAAATATCTTAGAAAATGCTCCACATCCTTAGTTATCGGGGAAATTCAAATCAAAACGTCCCTGAGATAACATCTCACCCCAGTCAGGATGGCAAAATCCACAATACAAACAACAACAAATGCTGGAGAGGATGTGGAAAGAGGGGAACTCTCCTACATTGCTGGTGGGAATGCAGGCTCACACAACCACTCTGGCGAGCCGTCTGGCGATTCTTAAAGAAGTTAGAGATTGAATTGCCATATGACCCTGCTATACCACTTTTGGGAATAACCACACACACAGCAAAAATTCACCTCAATAGCACAAGCACGACCATGTTCATAGCAGCACTGTTTACAATAGCAAAATCATGGAATCAATCCAAATGTCCAACAGTTGATGAGTGGATAAGGAAAATGTGGTAAATTTATACAATGGAATACTACTCAGCCATCAAAAATGATGAATTAATGAAATGTGCCAGGAAATGGATGGAATTAGAAATAATTATATTGAGTGAAGTGTCCCAGACACAGAAAATTAAGCACCGTATGTACTCCCTAATAGGTGGATCCTAGTACCAAACCCACTTAGAGACACTCAAAGATAAATCTCTGTAATACCTACAGTAATTGCAAAGATTATAAACAGGAGGGATGGGGAATGAGGGCCCCACCAGAAACAAGGAAAGAGGGGATCATGTTACAGCAGAGAAAATAGGCCACCATCAAGGACTGCAAGTAAGCAATGAGACATCTGGTTAAGTTCACAGACTTTCCTTCCTGATCATTTGCAACTGAGGGGGTATGATATCACTGGAAGGGGAGGGCATATAGTATGGCAGATAGAAAGTAACCATTTTCCAGTGGGAAACTGACCCCCCCACGGTCTCCTACTTTTTATTCCATCTACCTTTGAATATACTCTTATAATAAGACTTTAATTTAACAGCTTTTTATCTCTGGGCAGAGGGTGACATCCAATACCCATCAGGATGGAGCCAAGGGCATTGCAGGAGCAGCAAAACTGAAAAAAAAAAAAAATCAACAAATCATAATTCAGAATGTCAGAGACTTTATATCAACCACCTGGAACTAGGCCAGCCTAATCTCTCCCCATCCTGAAGCTCAGGAAAATTTGGGGAAGAGGGGGTGGTAAGATTGTAAGAACCTAAAGATGGGGAGGAATAACAATATGCAAGATACTATACTCAAGTTAGGACCGAAGCAATCATAATAGGACTTTGCATGACCTGAGCAATGACCAACACATTACTGACCCCTCAAAGTCTAGCATGGACTAAAGGCACTAGGATCCTTAGAAACTAAGGATTAACAGCCACAATAGTGTTCCTATACTTAAGGGGAACTCAAGAAAAAGTTCTAGGAAATGCCACTGAGTCCTTACACCTCATCAGAGAGGAGGACCCAGAAGACATGTGTTTGACATACACATTAAAGGATGCTTCAGAGATGGGGGGAGGGGAGACACTGGAAGATAGGGAAGGGGGGGAAGGAAGGGGAAAAGAGGGAAGGGAGCAAGGGGGTCCAAGAAGGGGTGGAGGGAGGGGACCGGGGTACCTATTAAGTTTGTATGAACGGAAATAAAAAATAAAAAAATTTTTTAAAAAAGAATAAACACATGGAAACAGAAAAAAAAAAATAAAGTGTAAGAACAATTTAGGATGATTTTCAATATTAACATCAGACCTCCATGCATGCCCCCCCATATGCACACATACATGGAAACCTGTATACACACCTGCTCATACTCCCCACACACATACACACGAAAATGGAAAAAGGGAAAAAAAAGTTACTACAAAACAGTTTCTTGTTGTTGTTAATAAGGGAGTTCAATGTGTTAGACTAAACTCCAACTTCCGGCTCAAATAATTCTCCCCCTGGGACTAGAGGCACATTCTATTGGGCCATTCTTACTAAGTAAGACAGTAGTTCATGTGGTTTTGGTGTGAATTTCCCTGATGACTATTACTGCCACTTTCAGACAGTCTGAGAGGCGGGAAAAGAAATAAAATATCAAATATGCTCTTCTGGATACACTGTAAGCACTATAAAGTCATATTCATCTTTGAGGGCATGCGACTCCAGTCGAAGGCAAAGAGCTGCAGTTCTGCAGCTAAGCTGTTCTGGAAAATGTAGAAGTTTTCTTTGTTCCATTTCCATGTGCTTTGCAAGTTAAAAAAAAAAAATCTCTTCTCACTATTTCCTGTGTCTTATAAGACTTAAGTGGAAAGAGCAAAATAGCTATAGAGCAGGGTAACACCAAACAGAGCTTGGCACACCAACGCCTTTGAGATACAGTCTTACTATATTAAGTGTGTCTCATTATGGAATTACACTGCCATGAGTGCAGTGGATAACATATCGCGTCATTATTTAATTATATGGAAAAGCTTCCTAAAGTTGTTTGTTGACAGAGTACCAGATTCTGCTACCATTTTGCCTAAATTGTAGCCTCTGCAGGAATTTTGTTTTTTACTGCACTGTTCCTTTAAAATGTGCTTATCTTTTAGGATTCGACTTGCTAGTACTTCGTTCCCACATAAAATAGACCAGCAGTTACTTAGAAAGTTGGCTTGACACCAGGAAACTTTTCTGTGCTAGGGTGGCAATGAAGTTGCCACTTTTAAAAATGCCTTGAAGGGATCTGGAGAGATCTGAGGTTGACTGTCTCAAAAGCACAAAGTCCTGAGTTCAGATGCCAGGTCCCATGTAAAAACACCAGGCAGAAACAGCAGAGGCCAGCACTTCGGGCCATGGTGGGCAGAGCCTGGGAAATCCCAGAGAGAAGCGAGGAGATAGAAGCACACCAAGATGAGTCCCAAAGTCACCTTTGGCCCTCCACAGGGATACACAGTGCCCTCTGATACACACACACACACACACACACACACACACACACACACATACACACACACACAAATAGATAATAAATAAATAAATAAGTCTTAGGGGCTGGAGATAGCTCAGGAGTTAAGACTGTACCTTGTAAGCAGAAAGTCCTAATTTCGATTCCCAGGTCCCACATATGTTACAGTCAGTAAAATCTTATTTTTCCCTAAAGCACAACTTCCATCAAATAGCTTATTTGATATGAGTAATATGTAATGACACTGAAGAAATGCTCATAGTGCAAGTGGAAGGGACACATCTTAAAACTCCAAGTACTGCTTAACCTCACATTGACATGTTTAAAATGTATCAATATACCAAGTGTCAAGACTAGTTACTCTAAATGGTGGGGGTTAATGGTGATTTTGATCCTCTGTTTATGATTTTTTTAATCTCCTGAATAAATTGTCTATAAGCATAAAACATTTAAATTTGACTTAGTAGGTTGAGGCAGGGGAAGAATTCCAAGGTCAGTTTAGTCTACAGAGCAAGACCCACTGCCAAAACAGGTCAGGCTTAGTGGCTGAAGTCTGAAATTTTAGCACTGGGGACGCTGAGACAGGAAGATTGCCCTGACTTAGACTACAGTGAGTTCAGGTCAGTCTAGGCTAACAGAATAGTTGTCTCTTCTTTTGTATTTTTGAGATAAGCTCTTGCTATGTAGCACAGGTTGTCCCTGAATTTGACACCTCTTGAGTTCATGAATTGAAGAAGAGGATCACCACACTTGACTGTTTTAAATATTTTATTTATTCACACATTCATTCATTTATTCGAGAGAAGGGGAGAGGGAAAGAAACGGTGTATCCCTCACTCATTTATTCATTCATTCATTCATTCATTCGAGAGAGGAGCCATGCATGCATGCCATGGTACATAGGTGGAGTTCTGAAGACAACCTTCAGAAGTCAGTTCTTTCCTTCTACCATGCGGGCTCTGGGGACTGAGCTCTGGTCATCGAGCTGATGAGCAGGTGCTGTACTAACTGAGCTATCTCACTGGCCTTTGCTTGGCAGTTTTGAAAGCTACTTTCAATGGAGACAGATGCCATAGTGTCCTAGCTGCAGAACAGTAAGATCTAAATAAGCAATTCCTTTCATGAAGTTTTAGTCCGCCCATACCAAGCAGCTTCAAAGGATGTGGTAAAAAGTCATGTCCCGAGCCGACTGGGACTCCACTTGATCCCTGACATTCTAGGCAAAGCAGGACCACTGGAACTTTCTAGATAGCTAAAGTCCTCATGCTACTAGCTTTGTATTCTTTCATTGCCTAGTGGGTCAATTTAAACCTTTTAAAAATTCAAGGGAGTCTGCATGTGGGGGTGCAATTCTGTAATGCCAGAACCAGAAGGTAGAAGTCAACCTGGGCTCACAGTGAGACTCTATTTAAAAAAATACCTCAGGGAAGATGTTCTTTAATGCACTTAGAGTATCAGTTTTGCAAGCAAGAATTTCTGAGGTCTAATTTACAACATGACTACTGAATTACTAAACTACACACTTGAAAATGACTTAAGATAAATAAGCATAGTAGTTCAAACCTGCAATCCCAGTGCTTGGGAGGCTGAGGCAGGAGGATTGCCATGAGTTCAGAACCAACTCAGTTACACAGGAAGGGTGAGATCCTGCCTCAAAAGTACAAACAAAAAAAGCTTAGATAGTAAATTTTGAGGAATTTCTTTGTTTGTTTTAGCACACTGTTTCCTTGCTGTGTTTTTACAATGCTGGGCATCAAGCCCACAGCTGGTGCTCTATTGTTGACACCCACCATGGCCCCTGGACATTTAAAACAATAATAAACTTAAGAAAAAAAAAATCAGTACTGAGAGCACCAGCCCCTCGGACCTGGGCTTATAAATATGTCACTCGGGCATAGGATTATTTTGAGTTGAAGGCAATTAAGAAACAGGAAACACGGGAAGAACTTTCCACTCTCTCCATAAAGCAGGACATAAATTTTCCTGTGTAAAAGGAAATCATGCTTACATTTGTCATGGGGCGTCCATCTTTAGGACAAGAACAACTCTCTACCACCCGACTAACCTTATCAACTGGACATGGCACTGAGTGTTTATAACAAACTTTGCTTAGCAACTTTTATCTTCCATACATCTCACAGTCACTCTCCTACAATTTAATGCCGTTAAAGCCCAAACTACCTTGCTTTCCTCTGCCTCCCCCACTTCTCTAAATTTAATGCCCTTTGTTAAAATGATGTCTCTAGGCCTCACTGCTTTGCATTTTCAGTTTCTTTTCAGCAAAGCCTATGCTTTGGGACATAAGTTTTTTCTCCTGTCAATCTGTCTTTCCTCTGGGTTTTGTGGTTGTATTCTTGAGACCAAGTCTCATGTAGTCCAGGTTGGCCTCAAACTCTCTATATAGTTAAATAAAATTGTGCTCCACCTCTGAAGTGCCGGGACAGACAGACACAGAGTAGGATATTCAAGCTCACAAGGTGCTAGGAAAACAAATCCGGGGTCCTGCATACTAAACAGACACTCTGAGCAACATCCCCAGCCGTGTCTTTCCTCAGTCTCATGTGTAAGCACAGGCTCTGGACTTCAGAAGTCAAAGGTGAAATTTCCTTCCTTACATCATTTTGATGGTCGTGTGTACGCTGACATCTAGAGCAAGTTAATTTCGGTATTTTCCCCTTCTCAATGTGAACGAATTCATGAAATAAAACATGAACTACAAATAGTGGGAATGTTTTCCCCCTGAACTTGAAATATAGTAATTATGCCAGTGCTCTCCCATTGACATACATCACCAATCATCTTCACTGTTTAAGAGAGAGAGAGAGAGAAAGAGAAAGAGAGAGAGAGAGAGGAGACAAGTATATCTTCAACAATTTCTTTGTTTTTTTGAAACAGGCTCTTCTATACATGCCAAGCTGGCCTTTGATTCTCCTGCCTCAGTCTCCCAAGTACTAGGATTAAGGTCATGTATCACCACATCTGATTCTTCAACAATTTTTACATGTAAAGATCTGTTTTCCTTCTCAGTGTTGCTGCAGATAGAATGCAAAGCCTCAGGCCCACAAGGCAAGCTATCTACCACTAAGCTCCTCTAAATAGGGGGCCCTCTAAATAATGATCTACCCATAGATTCTTTATTTGCAGAATGATGAAATATTTTATTTAAAAAATTGCCCAGTGATCAAGAACGGAATATTAATAGAAATCTCTGCAGAAGGTACAATTTAGGAGATTGCACACTGCTGAAAGATCTAAGGGGATGGTGTGAGGAAGCAGCACCCTCCCCAAATTAGGCAGGGGCTACCAAAAGCAATCACCACTCAGTCACCTCCAACTGTACCCTCACGGCGATGTCCCTGTGTTCCCAGACACACTAATTCTCTTTATGAGGAATCGATAATCTAAATGGTCATTTAAGATGTCTAGATTTTTTTTTAATGTTGGAAGTTAATTCAAATTATAGACATCTCCCCCCAGCCCCAGGCAGAGTCAACAAAACACATCTGCAGCTGTGGTATTTCCTGAGATTACTAATTTCCTAATGATTAAAATGCAAAACTAGCAGCTAAACCAGCTTAAACAGGTTGAAAAAAATAGGCTTTAGTCTTTGATCCTTTTCCTTTCCTAAAATATGATGTTTTGGAAAAATTCAGATACACTGACATCACATTTATAATTACATGCAGTTTGATGAGAAAAGTGGCATCCACAGGGTGGTTGGGTGTGGCCTGACCTTCCAGAATCATCTTTTGCCCTGAATCAGGGCCAAGGATACTGTCACCAGATGCCTGTCGCCTAACTGGTGTACAGCAGATTTATTCAGCCACCAGCAAACCACGTTTCCTTTCTAGGGCAATAAGTTAAAAGATTATAAGCCTCCCTTGGTTACCAAGAGAGGAAATACTTTTTCCTCAACTCAGAGCAGCTGTAAGCACTTCGCCTAGAGAACTTCCTAAACCTGAGGGATTCAGAACAGAGCCCTGAAGAGGGGGCGGCACCTTCCAGGCTCCTGCAGCCAGCAGCACCCACAGGCACAGGCACCTTCCAGAGGTGAGTGTTTGTTTGCCCCCCTCAGACTCCACACTCCCACCCCATCACTCCCAAGCCTATGAGTCATACAGACTGTATAGTAGGTAAGAAAATCAATTTAAACCCTTTTATCTAGATCTCATTTGAAATGGCATTTGGCTTATTGTGAAAGCTTATTCAAATTAGAGAGAAAATAAAAGCTGTCCCCCACATTTCCACGGGGAATTAAAGCCCCCTGTGTCTTAGTGAAAAAGACGTGACACACTGTCTTCTGACAGACCCCCCCTCCCACCCCTGCCTGCTCTATCCTCCACTCTCAGTTCCTTCAGGGGCTAATGCAGAATTAAAAGCGAGAAGGGTTTCCAGAAGGCTTTGTCCTGGCCGCCCCTTAAGAATTCTCCCTTTAAGTGGAATGAGAGCCCCTGGATGGCATGGTTGCCATGGCTCCTGGCTGTGAACCCCCAGGGCTAGTAAGTCTGTGACTATGAATCCAATTCCATCCTTAGGAAACTTTGCGCTTCCAGCCTCACTGTGCAACCACATAAAGACCCCAACCCTCATCTCTAGTCCTGCCTGCCTGGAAGAAACAAGCCCAAGGAGGGTCCTCACTCGTGAAATAGTTAGTCCTCACCCTGGGTAACAGGAAACAACCTTAGAGTCAGGTCCTTCATCACCAATCAACTTCTTTGTGAGCAAACATCTTTCCACATGTTTCTTTCCAGTGTTTACATACTAGTCTTTTTCTTTCTTTCTATTTTTCTTTCTACTTTTCTTTCTCTCGTTCTCTTTCTTCTTTCTCTTGTTCTATTTATTTATTTATTTATTTCTCCTTTCCACTCTTTCCCTTCCTTCCCTCCCTACTTTGTTGTTTTGTAAACAACAGGAAGATTAGCTACAATCATTAACAAAAATAAACACGAGCAATAATTTCCCAAAAGTCTTTTTCTAAAATTATCATCAGAATGTTTGGGTGTTTGAGGGAATTATGTTATTTTAACACCAAATAAGAAAGGGAAAGAATAAAATAGCCTTGATCATCCTAGAAGAGAAGCTAAGTTGCTAACCCTATTTTTTTTTTCCTAGTCTGATGTTTGGGTGGGGGAAAGAGGGTGACTAACCTACTCTTAAATTTTAAAACTACATCAGATTACTACTAGTGTAGTATCTTCTAATTCCCTAACATTAAACTTGTCAAGTACCCATAGAGAAAGCTAGTTTGATGAATGAGAGATGCTGTTCCCCAAAATAATGTAACAAAGGCACTGGGTATTTTCCCTGAGCTACTGTTCCTACATGCATGCATACATATACTCTCAAGAATTGCCTTGAAAGATTAACCCTAACAGGCTTTAGAGAATATATAAATGGTTTAAGAAAGTCATAAAACTGTCCCGAAAGCCTATCATTGGAAGAAGTTATTGCTACCCTTTACTCCCTCTCACTCAATTCTGTAAACATCTCTTCCAATAAAGTAATGAATAAACTAATGGGTAAATCTTCTAAGAGAATGGGTGTTCAGAGTCAAGATGTCAGAGAACCCCAACTCTATTACTTTTGTTAAAGATCCAGTTAGCAGATCCCAGTAAACTGACTTGCCAAGTAACAGTCTGACAGGCAGATGTCCAACTGTATCCTCAATGCTCAAAGTGACAGATAGGTTCTCTCTAATATATCTATACACTTCAGTTTCAGATGCCTTTGCATAACTAATCCATTGCAAGCCATGTCTTCTTAGTTTGTGAAAGATGCGTAGTCTCATCTACTGGGATGTTGAAACAGGAAGATTATTTGAGATGGGCCCAGGCAAAATAGTGAGGACAAAAAGGGGCAAGATACTCTTCAAACATGTAATGAACTATATAGCATCCATAAGCAGAGAGATCTTATTTACTATGGCAATTTTATTTACTATATCTTGGACTAATTTCAAAGCATATGCTTCACATATTTCTACTGTTTTAGAGGTGGCTAATATTTATCTTTTAAAGACATTTATAATTTTATGTCAAAAATATTATTTCCTCTTTGACTTTAGTCCTTATTATGATTATACATGTCTCTTCTATCCTATTATCTTATAAATACTGCTTTTCTTCTGGTACTTTTGTGGCTTAATATTTATGCTAAAATTGTATGGCCTCTAAATTTTATTTTTGTGTAAGGCTCTTTTCAAAACAAATAGCCAGTTATCCAGATGGCTAATATTTAGAAAGAAAGTGGTGTATATACATTCCTAAGTTTCCAAGTTCAATGCATACTGTGTTTACATTATGCTTAACACAGTATAAACCCTACTCAGGGTCATTTTTTTTTCTTGTTTTTCCTATTCTTTGCTATTTCATGCTTCCTGCTTAACCCCTTCCCCCCCAACACACACACACACACACACACACACACACACACACACTCTCGAAACTATGTCAAGCAACCAAAACTTCTTGAAATTCTGGAACGTGCCTGTGGATGAAACCGAGCTTTTGCGTGGTTACAGAACACAGACACAGAGTGGCAGGCAGCATTAACTGACCCCTCCAACCACATACATCTTCAGAGAAGAAATATGCTGAGACTGCTAAGCATGCTTATCTCTCTGCAAGATTGAGGCATTCCCTATGGGCAGATATGGGAGTACATTCTTCCAGGGCAGAGGGGGGAATGGAGTTTTGAAGTGATTCGAAGTCTAACACTCAACGGCCGCCACGAATTCTCTGGATTTGATTTAAAACAGCAGATACAAAATCATGTGCTTTTCTGGCAGCCAGTATTTTATGGCCTAATGATGTTTAGTTTCAAACATCCCGGAGAGTCAAAGTGATTTTGGAGTCTAGTAAGTCTTTAGAAAGTGCTCACCATAGATACCTCTACTTGCTTACCTTGTCTCTAAAGGCCTTGGTGCCCTCCAACTTCTGAACCCAGGCCTGACTTTGAAGGTGACGAGGGAGGGAAATTCTCTCTAGCCTCACCTGCGTAAAGAAATGCAAAAATGTACTGATAGGATCCCATTTCTTTATTGTAACATGGACACCGGCTCTCAAACTAACACACATGTCCTTAGGCAGGCCTCTAGTTTTGCTATGTATAGAACAATTTTTCCTTGGATATGTGGTGGGTTTTCACTTCATTGCAAACATTATAATTTGACTTTTCTTAAGCAAAAGTCTAGCCAAAGGAAGGGAAGCTTCTAGTCCCTGCTTCTCTCCCCTTCCCCACTCCCCCACCTCCAGCAGCAGGGCAGTTAAATTCCCGATTTAAAAAAGAAGAAGAAAAAAAGGGGGAAAAAACCAACCCAGACCTGTTATACAGCTACGTGAATAAATAATTTGTACAGTATGTTCATTACTTCATTCCTGGGATAGATGAGGATTTTGGGGAGGAATGGGGGACAAAGGAGGAAGGAAAAAAACACTAAAAACAGTATGATTCTCCACAATGTTCTTTCAAAAGCTAGATTACAGGAGCATAAGGAGGCGAGAAAAGACTGCAACTTGGTGGCCGATGCTTCACTTCATTCTGAGACCCAGAGTTACACCAGACATTTGAATAGCTTCTGTCCTCACAGGACATTATCTGGTAAGCGCTTTCGGAGTTTTCTTTTACTCAAACTGACGCAAATGCAGCCAACCTGAGGATTCCTGCAGATGATTTATTTACAAAACTTAATTTTTGGATCAGCAACCAGCTGGCAAAAAAAAAAAAAAAGAGGGGGATGGGGGAAGGTTCCTGAGTGTCTTCCAAATTGCTCCGTCTGCAGACTTGTATTACTCGATCCAGCCATGTTTAGGGACAACGGTATGAATTAGCTGCAGCTGTTGACTAACACTAAGACACAGAAAATGAGAGTTACTGGGGTGGAGGGGTTAGCAGTGTAAAGAATAGCAATTTTCTCAGCTTTTACCCAGACCATACCATTTAGAATGGGGGGGATGCAACTCAAAATATCAACCTTTAGGAAAGTTTGTTGTAAAGAAAGCAGGAGGGGAAAGTGGAGCTTGGAGGTGAAGACAAATGTCTTTCTAAGTAAGGGGCACGAGCTGATGAGTTTTGTGTGCCCACTCACCCCAACCCGCGCGGCCCATCCCACCAGAGGATGGGCAGTTTCAGGCCATGTTTCCTGCCGCCATTGCTGAAATGCAGTAATTGGTCTCTAGGGTGGGTGAACCACGTGGCCTTCAAAACGCTTTGGAGAACCCTATGTTCCTGTCTTGTCTGACGGTTCACCCGGCCAGGCCCACACTAGTGCCTCGCTCCTCCGCGGCAGCAGTGCGCGGCATTAGGCCGAGCTCTCCACGTGTGGCCTCGGGGTCCCGCGCCGCGCACCCCAGGCCACGGGGCGACAGCACAGGGCAGGCGCCCAACGCCCGTGACTCAGCATCCAGCTCCCCAAGAAGCCCGAGAGCAGAGCAAACCTCACGGAGGAGAGCGCGCATCGGAGGCCAGTGTGCCCACGCGGCAATGTCCCCCAAGGCTCACTTACCAAGCCTCGGCCAGCCCAAGGCCATCCCGTCCCGGCGATCCTAACCACGGCGCTGCCTGGGCCGGTTTTCGTGGCCGCGTCCGGGGAAATCCTCTGAGCAAGGCTGAAAGCGGGTGCCCAGAAAGGAGTCAGGATATTCCGGGTTGGAGAATACCGGCCCTCAGCCCTGCAGAGGGCCCACGGGGAGGGACCCAAGCAAGCGGAACAGGCCACCGCCTTCCAGGTGTGAGAGGACGCAAGGCGACAAAAAGGAAACGCCCTGCCCTCCCCATCAACTCAAACAAATGGCAGGAATGGGCTGGCGAGATGGCTCCGCAGGGCGAGGCCGCTGGCGCGGGGACCTGAGTTCATTCCCCGGTGCCGCGCGCTGTTCTCTGAGCCTGGGTGCCTGCTCTCCACCTCGCTCTCTTCTAGGAGCATGTTCGCTCTTGCTCTCTCAAAAAATCGAATATTAAGATATTTAAACCCTACTGTGAAACTTATTAAGAACTTCCTTCCTTCCTTCCTTCCTTCCTTCCTTCCTTCCTTCCTTCCTTCCTTCCTTCCTTCCTTCCTTCCTTCCTTCCTTCCTTCCTTCCTTCCTTCCTTCCTCCCTCCCTTCCTTCTCTCATTTTCCGCACGCGTGTGTCCCTGTGTTTGTGTGCGCGTGTGCGCGAATGCGTCAGAGGGCACTGTGTGTCCCTGTGGAGGACCGAGGGTCTTTCAGGAATCATCCCGGATCGCTTCTACCTCCTTGCTTTGCCCTGGGATTTCCCAGGCTCCGCCTACCACGAGGGTCCGCCCACCTTGGCCGGAAGTGCAGGCCCGCTCTGGTTTCCGCCTGGCGTTTTTTTTACCTGGGCCCTGGAATCCGAACTCAGGTCCTTCGACTCGCGAGACAGAGTTTTAACCCCTGAGTCATCTATGCACCCTTTTTTGAGGGGCCAAAACATGAGGATAGAGGTCAACTCTGGAAGTTGGTCTCGCCTTTCATCGGAGAGTTCTGGAAATGGAGCTCAAGCGGTCAGATCTGGCCGACAGCGCCTGGGCACACCAGGCCATCTCGCTGCCCCATCTCGCCCCCACGTTTACCACGATTCCACGTGCAGTTCTGTGAGTCCCTTGTTTTTTCAGACACATAAACTTGCACCCGCACAATTGGTAAATCTTGCGTCCCCTAGTCCTTGGTGACCTTTCTTCTCCTATGTCTGACTCTTTTGATCCTTCTGCCCTTCACGGGAGAAGGGGCAGTGCTTGCCCCTGTAGTGCCAGACTCTTTGTTCTCAGAGACCTACCCACTTGTTTCAGTGAGGGCAGCTTATTCTACACTCTCACCGCCACGTGATAATCTCATTGAGATTTTACTGGTTCAGGTTCTAAGTCTGTACGGTGACATTTCGATTTGTCCACGATTCTTAACATAGTGAACTAGAATTTCTTTACAATGCAGTCCTAGTGTGCGCGAGTGCGTTGTGAACGCACAGGTCTGGGAGGAAACCAGAGGAAAAGTTCCATTGCCTTACTGGGTCCCAGCCTTGTTCCTCAGAGAGAAGCCATGTCACTGAGCCTGGAGCCAGCCCCACAGCGCTGAGGTTGTAAGCAGCATGAGACTGTGGGTTTTGTGGATGTGAACTCAGGTCCTCATGCCTTGCATAGCCATCTTTCTAGCCCTAGAGTTTCTTTTCTAAGGTATTATTCCAATAACTTTCTAGAGTAAAAGTTGGAGATGAATTTTCCTCCAGATATATCCAGCATTTTTATTTTCAAATGTCAGTAAGCTGTTGATTCACAATTTAATGCCACATACGTGCTCAAATTCTCTCTTGTTCACGGAGCATTACGATAAGCTTATTAGAAAAATTGGACGCCCACAACCAAAGATGTGACAGAGCGCAAGGGATTGTGACAGCAGGACTCAAAAACAAAGGGAGCTTTTCTTACAAAACAACCCTCCCCAACAGGTTGGGAGGACAATTAACTCAAGATGCATAAGACATTTTAATTTCAGGACTATGGTTCTAAATTGCCACTCAAACATGCCACTTTTCCGGAAATATAAATTACTTCAATTCTGGTTTATGTGGTCACCACCACCTTTTTTGGTTCTGTTTGATTTGATGCTTTTATCTACCTGAAGCTGCTGCCCATAGATTCTGTCAGTGGATAGCAGGAAGAAATGGAAAAGGGAAATAGACCTGGAGATGAACGCCACTGGATTCCATTTACATCACACACACACACACACACACACACACACACACACACACACCTTGTTTAGTAGTGCTGGGAATCAAACCCAGGATTCTGTGCACACTCAGGCATGCTCTATGGCCGAGACCTCTCAGTCCTATCTGTTTTGTTGTTGTGAAGTAAAATCTTCAGGATGGCTCATGTTTCTAGGTGGTTTGAATATTTTTGTCCTCTTTTTTGATTACCTGCTTTGTGTTCCCTGCTACTAAACCGTCCCTGTCATGAGTGGCAGCCTCCATGTTGAGTTCCTGCTTCCCTGCTTGCAGATAGCTGCTGCCCTCTAAAGTGTCCTCATTAGGAAAGGGATGCAAAGAAGGACAGAACCCCAGGAAGGTCCCCCAGAAACAACCACCTGCTTCAGGGCAATTTGTTTCCCTGAGACTGCTCTCTTTGTGGCAGTTAGGAACAGGGATGCAATGCAGGCAGTTAGGAGCAGGGATGCAACGCAGGCAGGGCACTTGCCTGGTGGGTTTGAGGCTCTGCATTTGGTGCTCAGCTCTGAAAAGAAGGGGGAGAGAGAACATTTATCCATTTGGTGGGTATATTAGTACAGGGAGGAGTATCACTATGCTTTAGGCTAGCCTGGGCTACATGGTGAGTCTTGTCTTGAAGCAGAACATAGTCCAGGCAAGATTCCCCTGTCAGTAGTCACCAGGAACATTATCTCCTTGTTCCCTTATTGTGAGAATTAATTTCCTGCATACCTTTAGCCCTTCGTTTTTTGCTGTTGTTGTTGTTGTTGTTGTTGTTGTTAAGGGGGTGGTAAAGACCTAGAAATCTAATCTAGGTTCAGTGACTTTGCTGGTGTGAGATTAAGGCCCATCTGTCATCCTGTCTGTCTGTGTGTGTCTCTCTCTCTTGTCTCTCTGACTCTGTCTCTCTGTCCCTCTCTCTCTCTTTGTCAGCCTAGGGGATTCTCTATGGTCTGTTGTTAGACCAGGAGGGAGGGTCAGCTTTCTCTCTTTGGGAGCATTTACAATGATAATGGCAACAGCGACACTTGGGGGTCGACAGGCAACAGGTGGTGGAGGCGCTGCAGCACGTGATCCCCCCTCCCCCTCTCCCCCTGCAGAGGGGCCTCACGGGGAGTGAAAGGCAGACAAAGGCGGACAAGGGGGTATGGGGGGTGTTTCGTCCCTCGTGGTCACAAACACATACTGCTTTCTGTGGCACTGTTTTCTCCTCTCATTTGGAGGGGCGCCTGGCTATGTCCTAGCGGGGCCCCAGGTGGTCACAGATGTTACAGCCTCCTTTTTTTCCCCTGGATATCTCTGCAACTTGGCCTCATGGTTGTGGTACATCTGACCTGTGATCAGGTGTCCTTCACAGGGGGACTTTGTTTACGGTGATAATCCTTGATTTATGATGGGATTACACCTCAATAAACACATTGTAAGAAGAAAATATCTTAATTGAAAACAAATTGAATACACCTCACTTACGCAGCACGGTTGCTTAGCAACGCAGCGCACTGCAGAGGCCGCTGTCTCTTTCCCCCTGGTGATTGCTGTGTCTGACTAAGAGCTGCGGCGGGATGCTCTGCCCAGCATCTGAAGTGCTTGTTACAGGGTCTCGCCAGTCCGGAAAAGATCAAAATTAAAAATACAGAAGTGTGGTTTCTACTGAGCAACATGTCGCTTCCTTCTGAAGCTGCCCACCTCAGCTCTGGGCTGTCTGTGCTGCAGTTCATTCCCTGGATGACAGCCGCTCTCTCTGAGAGCCCAGTGTGGGAGGAGAGCTGACTCAAGTGTGAGGGTCAGGTGAGGACCCAGGGGCAGCAGAACAAAGCCTTGGAGCCTGCAAAAGCATGGGGAAACTACAAATCAGTGGTGCAAATCAGCGCACAATCAGCGTGGGAAGAAGCATGGAACAGCCACGAAGCAGCAATCAGGGCTGGAGCGAGAACATGGGGACCCGTGGGCTGATGGGTGCAGAGTGTTACCCCCAGCAGTATTTCCGTAGAGAGTCGGAATTGGGGGCTTAGAGCAGGCAGCTGTGAAAGTTCCTGTGATTGACAGGCGGCCATTGTGGCATGTCTGCATTGTCCAAAGGGACAGGGACTCAATAGGATGAGTCAAGTAGATTGTATCCATCCGTCCCCTAGGGAGGTGGTCCCCAAATGCCTTGAAGGGCTGGGGGCATTGGCTACCGTGTCAAAGGTGGCTGAGGGCTGCTCTTGGTAAGAGAGTCCAGCTGAGAGGAAAAGTGGATGCTGAAGTAATATGAAAACTACCCACCCACTACAGCTTTGCACCACAGGCTGAAAAAACCACCATCGGTTCTACCCAGCTGCACACAGAGATTAAGCAGACTCCAAGACAGCCCAGCCCGTTGTCATTTAATATTGTGTTACTTTTGGTTGTTCAAAACAGCAGTCGGAACTCCCATAATTCCCTGTTTTCTAGCTTTAGAAAAAATAAAATAAGGTACACCAGCAAGCAAAAACCAACAGCAAATAATGATTATGACTTTAAAAGAAAAACTTTTACATTTCAGAAATGGGATGAGGTATGTTCATCTCATAAAATGAGCTGCCTGGAAGCAGGTGATTTTATAATGTAATGGTCCTACAGGATATTTAAAATACGTAGGCGTGCATTCTTCATTTTTCAAAGGCGCATTGTTGCATCTGCAACAATGAGCATTCTGGTGAAGAAAATGATCACTTTCCTGATGTGGTTAATTCAGAATCGGAAGGGAAAAAACCATGGGAGGCACTACAGGGTCTGTGGTATTAGTCAGACTTGGCCTCTGTTCTCCTGCTCCAACGGAAATGACTTCTCCTCATTTTAGTTTCTCCATTTGCGGCAAATAAGCCTCTCGTGTCTTGGTTGGCCACTCAAGCCTGTTTCCCTTCTTCCCTCTTTTTCCCTTCTCTTTTTCTTTTCTTTCTCGCTTTCTTGTCTTTCTCTTTATTTCTCTCTCTCTCTGTCTCTCTGTATGTATGTGTGCATGTGCCACAGCATGTCAGAAGTAGCATACAACTTGTGAGAGTGTGTTCTCTTCTTGCATCGTGTAAGCCCCAGGGGTTGAACTAAGTCATTTGGTTTGGCAGCAAGCACAGTTACCCACCTGCCCCCACTTTTCCCTGCTTTCACTTTTTTTATCTATAGATTTAGACTTTCCAGCTGATTTTTTTGACTTCATTCCCCAATTTTGTGGGTGTAAGTTTAGCTGAGACCCTCATTCACCTTTGCCTCATGTGTACACCATTAATCTAAGAGATTTGAGCATCCATAGATTTTTGGTATCCACAGGGACTATATAGACAAGTACTGATTTTTCAAAAAATTCTTCTTACGTGTATTATATTTATTGGACTGGCGTGCGGACCAGTGCACTAGTCAACAGGTACATGACCGCAACTTCTGTGCTAAAACCTAATGCTTCTAAATACTTCTGACTTGTACTCACTGTCAAAAACAAGAAGTTTTACATTTCGATAAAAAATACATAGGACTTTTTATTTTTCATGTGCTTATTCTTTCACTCCCTCTTGCCCTTCCTTACCTCCTTCTTTCTTTACTTTCTTCTCTCCTTCAGAATTTAACTTAGTCAGATAGTGGAACAATGATGAAAGCCAGGTTAACCCAACCAAGACCAGAAAATCCCAAGAGAACTTTGCTTTGAGTAGAATTTTAAATTGATGACTGAAGTAGAGTAAGAAAGAGTCCCAGGCCCATTAATGTGTTAGGTAGATATTCCCAGAATACCAAAACTTTGTATCATGGTAAAAGTCTTTGTATTATGGTAAAAAGGTAATTCAATTCCTAGCTGTTAAACTTTCAAGCAAGGCGAAACAAACATGTAATGTCTGCCACAAAAGGAGAGGTCATGGTGATCACTTAGGAATCACTCAGAAATGAAATAGATCTCAAAAGGGCTTAAAATCACATTCAGGGTTAATTCCTGAAATACTAACATTCTGATTCCTTTTATGAAAAAACAAAGCAGTATTAATTATCCATAGCCAGCCATTTCCCTCATATTGTAAGCCATATATCCTCTATTATATGCTTCCTCATGCTGCATATCCATATGTCAAGGATTGACATGTGAGTTGACTCCCATAGTCTCATGTATTTGCATCTTTAGTTTGCTAAAATCATGGCACCTTTAGGAGCCTTGCTAGAGGAAGGCAGTCAGTCACAAGGGGTGGGCCTTGAGGTTGGTTAGCCCCGCCCTGCTTGAGTGAGTTAGTCTGCACTTGAGCTTACAGCAGTAACTCTCTGTCTCCATGAGGGACATGACTTAGCGCATCTCCAGCTTCTGCCAGTTAGCCAGGCCTTTCCTGCCATAATGGATGGTATTTTTTCCTCTGGAACTGTAAGCTGAATAAATCTCCCTTTCTCCATTAAGTTGTTTGACTTTAGGTATTATCTCACAGCAGCAGAAAAGAGTAACTGGTACAACACATATGCATGCTGTATATAATATAAAAAAGCCAATATTAACAGGAGGGACCATTAAAAACATGCAATGTAATCATCCTAGAAGGAACAGGAACAAGAGAATGGGTCAGGGCTTGGAATAAAGGGAGTGTTAATATTAAATGGTGACCAGGGGTGGGGTGGTGTCACAGAGAAGGACTTTGAGAGAGGCATGCAATATGGCAGGATGAGAAAAACAGAGACATTTTGTGCCTGGTTGAATTTTTCATTCAGACCAAAAAAAAAAAATCACAAAGCAAAAAGTAGATATAAGTTAATTATTGATCTAGAAGAACGTGTTTATAAATAGGACATCCTTTATCTTATGTAAAATTTTCTCTTTACCTGCATATAAGGATAAACCTCTGATTGAGGGGGAAAAAATTGGTAATGGAACATTCTGCCCGAATATATAATTAAGAGTTGACCTAGGGCATGGGGATGTGGTTCAGTTGGTAAAAGTTTGCCTAACATCCATGAAAGTCTGGATTTGATCTCTAGCATTGCAGTCTGGCATGGAGGCACACACTTGTAATTCTAGCCATTGGGAAGAGAAAATGGAAGTGACTGGAGATGTAATATACCTCCTAGGAGTGTGGCTAGCATTGTGAGGCACTCCACACTCTCTTCGTCCCATGTAGAGGAGAGAACTGAACACAGACATGAATGATTTGCTGGGAAGTAAGGACTTCAGTGTCCCCACCCCTGCCCCATCTCAACCTACCTCAGCCATTACAGATGAAGGTTCATATTAGCTATGATGAGATGCCCATGGTAGGAGCATCTTGTCTCAAAGCCAACTGAGTAATCTTTTGGTCATTCAGAGCATATTATTGAGCCCTCCATTGTACAGGCACTGTGCTAGCTCTGAGGAGGTAAAGGTAAGGAGCGATACAGTCTAGGGGAGGAGAAAGACACTATCAATTGAGCATACGCCAGTAACTACTCTCTTAGTGGAGAATGAAGATCAGAAATCCTGATTTAGATCCAGAGTTGAGTTTGTGCAGGTCAGAGAAGAGTTTACATAGGGACAACATCTAAAAATGCAACTTGTCCTTTGAAGAACTGATGGTTTTACGTATAGTTTTGATACTACCTGAAAGGCCAAGAAGTGAAAACTTAAATCAATGGTTTGATTAATTTATAGAAAACAATGTTTTAATAGAAACCATTTCTTCTTTTACCTAATTATATTTTAACATTTCTGTTTCATTGTCATTTTGTCCTCTAAGGGCTTTTTTTCTGTCTTCTCTTCTGTCCTGGGGATTGGACCTATGATCTTGTTTTGCACCGAGCTGTATCCTTAGTCTCATTAAGCTATTCAAGCTAACCTTGAACTCATTCTGTAGGCCACACGGGCCTTGAACTTGTGGTCCTCTTGACTCAGCCTCCCAAGTAGCTACAATTATAGACATGCATCACCAGGTTTAGGTCCAGTTCATTGATGGCACTGGAAAGAAGATCATTCACCTCCGGAGCGATGACTATCACATACACACACACACACACACACACACATACACATGTAGGCACTTAATTACACTAGTCACTAACCAAGAAAGTGGGGCAATTTCAGAGAACAGTAAATAGTAAAAACAGATCTAAATTGTTTGCTCAAGGAAGAATGCCTTGCTCTGGAGAGCACTTTCACATAAACATCATTTCTCTCTCTCTGTCTTTTGTTTTGGGAGCTAACTAGAGAAGCACACACATGAAACTGCTTACTTTATAAGTTCCATAAACATGGTGTTAAGCCAGACATGGTGGAACAAGCTTGCAATCCCAAGTACTTGTGTGAGGTTGAGTCAAGGCTAGTCTCAGCTACATAGAGAGTGTACAACCAGTCTGGGCTCAGAAAAACAGCAACACAAAAAAATATGATATGTTTAGATTTCTCAGAAATTATATTTCCCAAATCAGGGAGGAATACAAATGATTATGTAGGGTATTTTGCCATTTCAAGCTTTTATTAAAAGATACAACACAGTATTCATATTCATTTGCTGTGTACTTTAGTGAAAGCTCGACTGCAAAAAAAAAAAAAAAAAACAAACCTGTTTTCTGTCTATAATAAACAGAATCTGCTCAAATTGATTGGGTGCTCTTCAGAATGACCTCTTCTCCCCTTTTACATTTCCCTCAAGCAATCAGGACATAATATATTCATCAAACTTTAGAGAGCTCCCAGACAGAATTCCTCTCTCGCTGAAGCAGATAATTGATCAGTTCTCAAGCCTGCTGGACTATAGCACATCAATGAAGCCACACAAAAAAAGCTCAGATATGTTGTGCTGATATTCATCACAAGAAATGAACTCATTTATGGAACAATTCAGTACCAAATAAACAAACTCTTTTACTAGAATATTATCAGAGGATCAGAATGTTCTACTTTGGGGGAAAAAAAAGAGTGAGCACAATGTAACCTTACTGTAATAGCAGGGACACCATTATTTTGCTCTTTGTCCTGGTTTCTTGCAGGAGACATTTTCTCATAGCATAAACATAAATCCAAGTGTTATCAAAGTTAATACATGATATTCTTAAATGAGCGCTCCAGTCAGAGCTGGTGGTGATCATTAAATTAGCTGGAATCTAAGTAATTGCTAGCTTTCTACAGTCATGTTAGATATGTGAAGTATTATTCCTCCTATTGAAAGGATCCATCAATAATGAGAATAATGAGGAGCTTCTTTACTCCGTCCACCATGTGAATACATGAGAAGGTACTATTAAGAGGCAAATCTCTATTATTTCTCAGTCATCTAGTTTATGGAATGTTTCTATAATATATGAGAAGGTGCTATTAAGAAGCAAATTTCTGTTATTTCTCAGTCATCTAGTTTATGGAATGTTTCTATAATAGCTTCAGGGCATAGAAGTCCAGTAGCTTCCTTCTATCCTAGGGCCTGTTTCCTTACATAAAGGCATGCAAACACATTCTGTTCCATATTTCAGAAGCAAAAGAAAAGTACTTTGCAATGATTCCATGTGTCTAACTAGTATCCAATTTTTCTTTTCTCCTTTGGGGTTTTCCAACGTGTGATCCTCAGGCAGCATTGGTTGAGGATAGCTGTGAACAAAATTGCAAGCTTACTTAAAACATTATGAACCCCTTTAGAGACTTAGATCTCTAAGCAGAATCTTTCTTCTTATCTCCAGATACATTTACCTGTCATCTTGTCATCTCTTGATGATCCAAGAGGTTTTTAGATTATTTATGTTCAAAGCCGAGCTACTGGGCCCCATGAGATCTTCACTTCCATTGTGCTGGTATCAACTTTCGGTTGTTCTAGCCTGGGATCTTGGCACTACTTTTTAACCCTTTTTCCTCTGAGCCTCATATCTGGTTTGTCCACGCCACTGTCATCCCAACACTTAGCAGTCTGAGATAGGATTCTGAAGTGCCATCCTGCTCTGGGCTACAGGTGGCGAACCTATGTCAGAAATATAAAAATCCCAATACATTTGGGTGCACAAACACCACACACACACACACACACACACACACACACACACACACACATTACTGATAAAGTAACAAGAAAATTGTAGTGATTGTGTGACAGAAAGTGTATAATGGAAGGAAAACAAAACCTTTCCGGTGAGTCTTAGCATATTCTTAGTATTTCACTTCTAGCACCAGACTGTGTAGTTCTCACTTTACGTCCTATCAGTTAACTGAATTCTAACTCTATCTGAAGATAACTCCCCCTCCCCCTTCCAGATTCATGGCTAGTTCCCCAAAATACCAGCATGGGGGCTATCTCTGCATAGGATCATGAACCAGGGACTCCTGTGATCATCCCTCAGGTCCATAGTTAACTGTAAGTGCATGGAGCAGTCAGAAAAATACTACTTACACAGCAATCGAAAGGCTAAATCAGGAGATTGCTGCGAAGAGAGGCCAGGCTGTGCTACGCAGCAAGACTCTGTCTGAAAACAGCAAGTACTGGAGACAAGGTTCACGGGTTAAACCTCTGCTTTGCAAATGGACCCGAGTTTGAATGCTGGACAGAAAATAGCGGCAGCCTGTCGTTCTGGCTCTCAGCCCCCTCCCAAAAAAAGTCATTAGTGAACGGGGAGATTTGGAAGCAGGAAAAAAGCCAAAGGCTATATTTTGGGCAGAGATTCAACCTCTGGCATCAGAGAAATTTGATTTGAAATCTAAGTGTAAGTTTGGAGCTGGCACCAGTGGCCGCGCGCACAGTGGGACTTGGGAACATGGTGCAGGGGGCGGTGCAGAAGCTTAGCATTTGGGTGGGACACCCCGGGGACAGAGCCATGGTCCATCTCGTGACTGCAAGATTGCAAGATGCAATGCCACTTTTAACAGTTGAGAGAAACTTCCAACCAGGGGGAAACAGAGTCCTACCCGGATGTCTCTCTTACGTGGGCTAAATGCAGCATCTCAGGAAAAAAAAAAAAAAAAAAAAAATTAGGGCCCGGAAGCACATGAATAGCCAGGAAAACCTGTGGGCGAGGATGTTTTTTGCTTGATCAATAATGAGTGAACTTCACATGGATAGTCAGGAGACCCTGTGGGCGAGGATGTTTTGCTTGATCAATATGAGTGAACTTAGAAACCAGGGTTGCTCTGTAAAAAGTGCATGTTTTCTCTCCCTCTCTGTCTCTCTCTCTCTCTCTCTCTCTCTCTCTCTCTGAGGGATCTTGGGCTTGATGCATCCTGGGAAGTTTTGCTTGATCAATAATGAACTTAGAAACTAGGGTTGCTCTGTAAAAAGTGCATATGTTCTCGTTCTCTCTCTCTCTCTCTCTCTCTCTCTCTCTCTCTCTCTTTCTCTCAGGGATCTTGGGCTTGATGCATTCTGGGAAGTACTTTTTCAAGTTACCTTTCCAGCCTGTTCCTTCTTTTTCAATGAGAGAGAGAGAGAGAGAGAGAGAGAGAGAGAGAAAGTATATGCTGGCCATATGCATCAGTGTGTTGTTCTGTCTGGTTTTTAATTCTGCAAACTGCAATGTGAAAAACTAGCTGGGAAGTGGAGGTTCTGTTTCCTCTAAAGTTTGACAGCTGTTTGGGGGCACTGGGATGTTTATAACGCCCTCTCACAGATGTTATACTTTATGAAATGTGACTCATTAGAGTGGTACGCAGATCTTCAGTTGGGAAGAAATCCCAACGGGCTGGATGATTACGTAAGTCAGCTTCACTCAAAACCTGAAATATTTGAGTGGAATATTTCCTGGAAAAAAAAAAGACAGCAAGACTGCCGTGCTTAAATGAAGCAAAAAAACCAATGAATTCAGAATCTTTTCTACGGTAGGAATATGAATGGGGGGAAGTTTTGAGGGGAAGTTTTGTTTCTTCTGTAAAATATCGCTTCATTTCTGTAGACCATTTGATTTGGACCTTGCTCCTTGTTTAGGATATAGTTGTGCAAAAACTTTAAAAATTTTTAGTGGGGGACATTTCTTAAAAGATTTTTTGATGATTATCATTGGTGATTCAGTATGGAATATCTTGTAATGATTAGCAACATAGGACTATCATAGTTTTTTAAAATACGAATCAAAGCGTTTTCTGATCGATATGAATTTTTTCTTTGATAGAATGACAAAGTTTTAGGAGATGGTGACACTCTCAGCATAATTTACTCAAGTGAAAAAGAATGACAATAGTTAAAATTATTTCTGATATTTTACCATTATTATGAAACTTCTTTTTTAACTTCTACAGACTTCCCTGTATAAAAAGACTCCTCCAGAATGGGACAATAACATTAAATTACCAAATTTAGTTCAGAAAAAAGGAAATATTTGAATTTGGGCATTAAGAAGTTTTTCATCTGTTCAAAACTACAGCGAGGAGTGTATTGAACCAGTGAGAAAAAGGAAGCTGACAAGCGATGGCTCGTGCACACTGAAAACATTTGGGTATGAAAGGGGAAACTTCAAGGCCAGAAGTGATTTTAAATAAGAGTTCATGTGGATCTTGGTGTGAGGGGGCTGTCAAGGGAGACCTGAGACAGAACACTGGAGAATTTGAGACTAGTCTGAGCTCCACAGTGAGGCTCTGTCTCCAAACAAGCAAAATTCTCTCTGCAAGATGAGCAATTCAAACATAGACCAATAAGAGGTCTTTTTGAAAATTTCTTGTTTCTAGAAAACAGAATTAATGGTCTCTCATTATTCATCTTTTGTCAAGGCAATAGTTTAAGAGTCTAAGACTTTTCTTTTTACAATTTATGATTATTATTTGCATGTGAGTGAGTGGGTGCATACATGCCATGAACATGATGAAGGTTTGAGGACAGGTTTGTAGAGTCTACCTCTGTGTTAGTTCTTGGTACTGAACTTGATGTGTTAAACTTTGTTGCAAGCGCTTCTACCAGCTGAACCATCTTGTTGGCCCCATGTACTTTTTCTACAACTTATTTGAAAGTTTGAGGTCAGCTTGGGTCAAAGTGAGATCTTGTCTCAAAAACAAACAAAAATTGGGCCCGGAGAGATGATGGCTCAGGGGTTAAGCCTCTGCTTCCAGACCCCATGTAAAAACTCAGACAGAAATGGCAGGAGTCTGTACTTGGGCCCTGGAAAGCAAAGCTTGGGAAACTCCAGAGCAAAGCAAAGAGGAGGAAGTGAAATCCAAGGAGATTCCTGAAGTGCTTCCACAGGCACACAAAATGCCCTCTGATACACACAGGCACATCCAGTGAAATGCAGACACAGACATGAAAAAAAAATTTTAAAAAAAGTCAACGTAGTACTCGACTTCATAGATTTTCGTGAAAATGAATTTAAAGGATAAAAATGAACTAATTCATGTATTTAACAAATATTATGGTCCCCTTAAGAGTGCAGAATTCAATCAACTAAAAAACAATTCTATGAAAAGACTCCCAAAAGTCAGTTTCCTCCCTCCCTCCCTCCTTCCCTCCCTCCTTCCTTCCTTCCTTTCTTCCTTCCTTCCATCCATCCTTTCTTCTCTCAAAAGCCTTTCTCAGCCTTCAAGTGCTGTTAAAACTGGCATGGCTTGAGCCATCAAGCCAGGCTACTTAACATTTTTTTCTGTGTGTGTGCGCATGCGTATGTGCGTGCGTGCGTGCGTGTGTGAGCACACACGACGGATGCCTGTGGAGAGTTTGACGTCAGCCTGAGCCTATACGTATGCTTGTGGAAGGCCACAAGTGACTTTGGGAACCTCCTGGATTGAGCTATCTCCTCTTTGCTTTGCTCTGGAGTTTCCCAGGCTCCACCTTCCAGGGTTGGAAGTGAAGGTCACCGCCATTTCCGCTTGGCATTTTTACATGGGATCTGAGATCCAAACTCAGGACTTTCTGCTTGAGACCATTTTTCCAGTCCCTATGTAACATTTTTATGAATGAGTATCACTTTGTTGAAGAACTTCCACTAGTACATTTCAATATAATCAGAAATAAGAATCCAGGGGTGCCATGTTGTTGAAGCCTATCTTACAGATTTTTAGCCCCATTCTCTGAGCATAGCATCAATATTCCCTGCCCCCTTAAGTGTGGCTTTTGGTATAGCTTAGTTAACAAGCAAGCCATGTGATTTAATATACCACTGTACCTCATGAGAATTCATCTTTTCTATAGTAAGTATGGGATTCACTTTAATAGTCAGGTTCCTGGGGTCTAGCAACTTCATTCTTTTAAAGTTAACTGATTGAGCCAACATGATGGTGCATGTCTATAATCCCAATATTTGGGAGGTGAAGGCAGGAGATGAGGGGTTAGAGGCTAGTGAAGGCTACAGAAGAACAAACAAACAGACAAACAAACTTGCAGTGACTTTAACAGCAGAATCAGAATCAGACCCAGGAATAGAACAGGAATAGAATTCAACTTCATAGATTTTTATGAAAATCTGACCCATAAGGATCGCTAACACAGTACTAAGGAACTAATCCATATCTATGAGAGGAGAGCCAAGTTTACAACAGTTCTTAGAAGCAGACCAGAGGTGAAGGGGGGAAGTAGGGAAAGGTGAGCAAGAATCTAAGAAGAGCCAAAATTTTTCTTTTTCTTATATCCCTCTGGATATCCACCTATATAAAGATGTTCATTTGCTAAGAAGTTGTTTCTTTCTGGTTTTTTTTTTTTCCACTTACAAGGCAGAGGAAAGGAAAGCAGACTCATTCTCTAAATTTAGAGGCTTCTTAGAGAAGCATTCTTGTGTTTCAGGTACTTAGAGGTTAAGAACATAGGCATTTATCACTTTAGATAAAAATTCTAGTGACTCCAATTTGCCAGCAGAATAGTTCTTTGTAAATCTTTTCATTTTTTTAATCTCATTTCCCTAATCTGTAAATACAAGGTGAAGGTTCAGAACTGAAATCTGTTCTCGCAGGTCCTCACTCTTGAAGGAAGATATTCAGAGCTCTTTTGGTGCATGCATTACTACTTCCTGGAGTGTTTCTGTCCAGTCATTCTTGTGTTGTCTGAACTCCCACAGTGTCTGGTTTGCTGACAGGCTCTTAAAAGTCTCAATTTTGAACAGACTTCTTGTCTCTCTAAGTCAAAAATTTCCTATTAGACCAAGATTCTGGGTCAGAATCATGTAGGCAAAAATACCTTTTTTCTCGTCTTCAAGTTTCTGAAGACAGCTATAGGCCTTAAGTCTTCCTTTCTCCTTGGTTCCTTTAAAAATTCCCACAGTGGGGCTGGAGAGGTGGCTCAGGGGTTAAGCCTCCGCCTTGCAGGCAGAAGGTCCTGAGGTTGGTTCCCAGATCCCACATATAGACGCCAGGCGGAAGCCCGGGCGGCCTGCGCTTCTGGTCCTGGTAGGGCGGAGCCTGTGAATCCCGGGGCAGAAGGAGGTGGAGGCGTCCATGGTGGTTCGCGAATTCGTCCGTGGTTCTACACACACACACACACACACACACACACACACACAGGCGCGCACATACACACGCACATGCACACAGTTGAATAAATAATAATAATAATAATAAAACAATTCCACAGTTTTCCTCCCCATCCCCAGTCCTTCCTTTTGCCTTCTTCACTTTGCTATGGACTTTCCAAAGTCTGTTCTGTAGAAGCGAACAAACTGCTCCTGATGCAGACGAGTCATGATAGAAGGGAAGACTGCGGCTGGGTACGGTGACCCAAACGTGAAATCTCAGCTCTGGAGCTCAGGCAGGAGGATTGCCATGAGTTTTAGATGAGCTTGGGCTATCCAGCGACTACCAAAGCTGCACAGCAACACAACAAAAAAGAAATGTGTCCATGGCTAGCTTTTTTTTTCTCTCACTGCCTCAAAATAGAACCAAAATAATTATTTCTAAACTTGTGCTTTACCTACACTCCCATTTTCCCAGGAGGGAAAAAATATATCCAATAATATGACAGCTGAAGATTCTAATCTTGCATGGATGAGAGGAAGCTTTTTAATTGTTCTCCTTTCTCCCCCCCCTCCCCGACTGCACTAATGCCTTGAGAAACACGTTTTCGTCCCACCCCCGCGTCAAGGTCACTTTTTACCTCTCTGGATGATGAACAGTATTGTTTTGAGAAGTGCCTTTGGCTTCTATATATACCGCAGACTCCTTGACTACTGTTCCTGTTCTTTCTTCAAGACAGGGACGGTAGAGAATGGGTCGATGGCTCAGGGGCTACACTTCTGCAAGCAGAAAGACCTGAGTTCCAATCCCAACTCTCACGTAAAAATGTCGTAAAAAATGCCGGGCGGAAATGGCAAAGGTGTGCACTTCCGTCCCTAGAATGCTGAGCGTGACCCATCCCACGGTAAAGTGAAGAGGGGTTAAAGCAATCGCAAAACATCTTGGACCTCCACAGTGCCCACTGATATACAAAGACACACAGATATGAGTGCATGAGAGATTGAGAATTGAGAGATTGAATGTCTTGATGTAACTCAAAATAAGAATATGGGGTTATCAATTCAATTTCAACCTAAATCCAGTATTCCCCAGGACTTTCATAGATGGCATTTACAATGTGTGACCGAGAACCAAAACATCTTTGATATCAAGTGATGATGATGTAAAAAGTCGGAGTATGATACACTCGTGCCACTGGGCGCCTTGGCGTCTCTGAAGTCTATCTTGGTCTCCAGATGTACAGTCACAGCTAAAAATTATAAACTAAAACAAGCCTTTCTTTTTTTCTTTCTCGTCTATCTTCTTTTCATCTCCCGTTCCCCCCCCCCCTTTTTTTTTCCAGTGCTAGGATCAAGCCCAGGATCTTCTACTATATACTAGGCAAATACCATTTAACTACACCCTCAAACCCTCTTTATTTAAAAAATTTAAAGTATAGTAGTGTCTGTGACAAGTTTTATGACCTGCGAGATAGCTGTCCTGTTATGATTGGAGTAGTGTGTGTAAGGGTTTTCTGATTTGTTTTTGTTTTTTTGAGATTGGATTTCACTTTATACACTGGCTGGCTTGGAAGTCAGTGTGCAGACCGGGTGGGCGTTAAGACCAAAGCAGTAGTTCTGCCTCAGCTTCCCAAGTGCCCTACTTCTGGCAGCTACTGCTTCTCCTTTCCTACACCAATTCTTTTTTTTTTTTTTTCCCAATCATACAAGCTCAATAGGTAACCCCATCCTCTTCCTCCACCCCTCCCTGTTCCCCCTTGCACTGCCCCTCCTCTTCCTTTCACCTCCTTCCCTCCCCTTCTCACATGCCCTCCCCTTCCCCCATGCCCTCCTCTTCCCCCCATGCCTCTCCCTTCCCCCTCCCATCCTCTGGAGCATCCTTTTGTGTGAATGTCAAATTTCCCTTGAGTCCTACACTCTAGTGAGGTGCAAGGACTCAGTGGCATAGCCCAAAGCCCTTTCTTGGGCTCCCCGTTAATATGGGAACACTATTATGACTGTTAATCCTTTGCCTCTAAGGATCCTACTGCCTGTGATCCATGCTAGACTTTGGGGGGTCATTGACATGTCAGTCATTGTGCAGGTCATGCAAACTTCGATTATAGCTACTGGCCCTATCTTGTGTGCATAACATTGCTCCTCCCCATTTTAAGGCATTATAATCTTGCCCCCACCTTCTTCCTCAAGTTTCCCTGAGCTTTAGGATTGGGAGATATTTGTCTGGTCTGGTTCCAGGTGGTTAATGTAGTCTTTGGTATTCTGAAATATGGTTCATTGTTGTTTTCAGTTTTGCTGTTCCTGCACAGCCCTTGGCTCCATCCTGATTAGTATTGGAAGTCACCTCTTAACCAAAGATAAAAGGCTGTTTAAATGAAGATCTTACTCTAAGAGGAGATTCAGAGGTAGATGGAAAAGGAATAGGAGACTGCGGTGAAGGGGGTCCAGTGTCCTTTCTTTAGGGTTTTAATGTTTTTATTATAAAGATCTCTCACTTCCTTGCTTAGGTTTATGCCAAGGTATTTCATTTTTTTTAGGGGCTATAGTAAATGGGATTGTTTCTCTCAGGGCTTTTTCACTTTTTTCATCCTTGGTGTATAAGAAGGCCACTGATTTTTGCACATTTATTTTGTGACCTTCCACTCTGCTAAACTTATGTATTAGTTCTAGGAGTTTCCTGGTGGAGTTTTTAGGATCGCTCAAGTATACGATCATGTCATATGCAAATAGAGATATCTTGACTTCTTCTTGCCGATTTGAATCCTTTTTATCTTCCTTTCTTGTCTTATGGCTCCAGTTAAGACTTCAAGTACAATATTGAATAGAAGTGGTGAGAGTGGACAGCCTTATCTAGTTTCTGATGGAAGGGGAAATGTTTCAAGATTTTCCCCATTGATTATAATCCTTGCTGCTGGCTTGTTGTAGACATCTTCTATTGTATTGATAAAGGTCCTTTCCATTCCAACTCTCTCTAGGGTTTTGATCATAAAAGGCTGTTGGATCTTGTCAAAAGCTTTTTCTGCATCTATCAAGAGCATCATGTGGTCTTGGACTTTGGATGGTTTATATGATAGATTACATTTATTGATTTGCATATGGTAAACCAACTTTATGTGCCTGGGATAAAGCCTACTTGATCATAATGAATGATCTTTTCGACATGTTTTTGAATCTGATTTGCTAAGATTTTGTTGAGAATCTTTGCATTTGTGTTCATCAAAGAGACTGGCCTATAGTTTTATTTTTTTCAGGGTATCTTTATTAGGTTTTGGGATTAGTATATTAGCTTCATAGAAAGAATTTGGAAGCGTTCCTTCCTTCGCAATTTGATGGGACAGTTTAAAGAGTGTTAGTGTTAGTCGTTCCTTAAACGTCTGGTAGAATTCTGTGCTGAATCCATCTGGTCCAGGACATTTTTTGGTGGGAAGATTCAAGATTACTTCATCGATTTCTTCATATGTTATAGGACTATTTAAATAATTCAAAAGTTCCCAATTCAATTTAGGTAAGTTGTGCTTACGTAGGAACTCATCCATTTCTTTTGTGTTATCAAATTTCATGGAGTATAAGTTTTCGAAATATGACCTTATAATTCTCTGAATTTCTTGGGTATCAGTAGTGATAACTCCATTTTCATTTCTAATTTTGTTAATTTGGGTTTTCTCTCTCTTGATTTTGGTTAATTTAGCTATAGGTGTATCAATCTTACTGATTTTTTTCAAAGAGCCAGCTTTTTGACTGGTTCATTCTTTGTATCGTTTTCCTTATCTCAATTTCGGATAATTCTCCCCTGATTTTGCTAATCTCCTCTCTTCTACTGCTTTTGGGATTGGATTGCTCTTGTGTCTCTAAAGCTTTGAGCTGCATTGTTAAGTTATTTATTTGTGATGTTTCTATTTTTTTTTGTTATAGGCATTAAGAGCTATAAACTTACCTCTTAGGATGGCTTTCATTGTTTCTCAGAGATTTTGATATGTTATATTTTCATTATTGTTCACTTCTAGGAAATCTTGAATTTCCTTTATGATTTCTTCCTGTGCTCCAATCTCATTCAGCATCATAGTGTTTAGTTTCCAAGAGTTAGTGTATTTTCTGCTGTTTGTTGTGTTGCAGATGCATTCACACCTGCAGTTAGCTGTCCTACAAAAATAAATTTATGGAAGTTTTGTGCTTCCTGACAAACTTACTTAGAGGCTGGAGACTGAATTCAGTGATAGAACTCTTGCCTTAATTGTGGAAGGCCCTCCATTCAATCCCCAGCATGGAAGAGAAAAAATGTTTTTTAAAAAAGGAGTTACTTCAGCTTTTTGTCTCTGGCCAAGGGGTAACATACAATGCCCACCAGGATGGAGTGAAGGGCATTGCAGGAGCAGCAAAACTGCAAAAAGAAAATCAACAAACCACAATCCAGAACTTCAGAGACTCTATATCAACCACCTAGAACTAGGCCAGCTTAGTCTCTCCCCATATTGAAGCTCAGGGAAATTTGCCGAAGAGGGGGCGGTAAGAGTGTAAGAGCAAAAGGATGGGAGGAGCAATGATATGTAAGATACTCTATACTAGTTAGGGCTGAAGCAATCATAATTGGACTTTGCATGCCCTGCGCCATTGTCCAACACACTGTTGACATCACAAAGTCTAGCATCTGCTAAAGGCACCAAGATCCTTGGAGGCAAAGGATTGGCAGCCACAGCAGTGTTCCTATACCTAAGGGGAACACGGGAAAGGGTTCGGGAAAGGCCACTGGATCCTTGTACGTCATCAGAGAGGAGGGCCCAGAGGAAAATCAGACATGCACAAGAAAGGACTCTCTGGGAATTGGGGTGGGAGGCACTGGCGGATGGGGAGGGAGAGGGGTGGAGAGGGGGAGCAGGGGGTACGGGGGGGGGGGGGGGAGGAGGGAGGGAGGGAACTGTTGTACCCAATAAGTTTGTATGAGCTGAAATAAAAAAAAAAGAATAAAATGGCAAAAATAGAAAAGCTAGGAAAAAAAAAAAAAGGAGTTACTTGTATGTATAAAAATGCCTTTCTAGGGGCTAGGGAGATGGCTCAAGGGTTAAGATGCTGCCTTGAAAACAGAAGGTCCTGAGTTCAGATCCCATGTAAAAAAGCCAGGCAGAAACAGCAGTGGCCTGCACTTCCAGCCCTGGTGAGCAGAACCTAGGAAATCCCAGAGTGAAGCAAAAAGGAGAGAAACAATCTAGGATGATTCCCGAAGTTAGCCTTGGTCCTCCACAGGGACACACAGTGTGCACCCACACACATACACATACTAAGTAAATAAATAAATAAATAAATACTTAAGAAAATGGTGGTTTGGAGGTATTTCTCTAAGAGAAGCAGACTTTGAAACATTCTTTTCCAGACTGCAGAAAATTTTGCAGAGACGTCCTAGACCATATTCTTTAATCAAAGGAGAATAAGGTTGGGGAGATGGTTAAGTCAGCAAAGGGTTTGCCATGAATTTAGATTCTCAGATCCTATATAAAAGCCAGGTGTGGCAGCATGTGCCTATCACTCTAGCTCTGGGGGTTAGGCTAGCTAATTGGCAAACTCTAGGCTCAGTTAAAAATAAGATAGAGAGCAATTGCAAAAGGCACCCAACATCAACCTCTGGGCTTCACATACACACAATTAAAATATATAATATAAAAAGGGGAATAGTAGCTTTAAAAAAGAAGGAAGGAAGGAAGAAAGGAAGGAAGGAAGGAAGGAAGGAAGGAAGGAAGGAAGGAGGGAAGGAGGGAAGGAGGGAAGGAAGGAGGGAAGGAAGGAGGGAAGGAAGGAGGGAAGGAAGGAGGGAAGGAAGACGAAGGAAGGAGGGAAGGGAAGGAAGGAGGGAAAGGGAAGGAAGGAAGGAAGGAGGGAAGGAAGGAGGGAAGGAGGGAAGGAAGAAAGGAAGGAGGGAAGGAAGGAAGGAGGAAGGGAGGAGGGAGAGGGGCTCGAGTGGTGACTTGATAGTTATCCTTTCCCTTACAAGCATAAAGACCTGAGTTTAGACCCCCAGATACCATATAAAAAATACCAGCTGGATATGGTAGTAGGTCTGCAAATCTGGCCCTGGAAGGTAGATACTGGGAAAGTCCAGAGCAAAGCAATAAACAAATAATCCAGGATGATTCCTGGTGTTACCCTTTATTCTCCACAGGTACCCACATCCAAGTGCCCTCTTGTACACACACATATACACACATATACACAAGCTAAAAAAAAAAAAAAAGACAATACCATGTAATATTCTATTTTCTTATTACTCTTATTGAAATATGGCATTAGATTGCAGGAATATAACCAGGTATAGGCTTCACAGATACAAGGCTTTAAAAAAACAGGAAAACCTTGAAATATTTTTAATCTCTCCTTAAAATCTTATCTTGGACTTTCTTGCCTCTCACAGATTCATGTCCATGAGTTCTGTTTTCTCTCTCTTCTAATAAATTATGCCTTAATTCTCAAAAACAAAAAAACCTATTCTTCTCTTGAAGTAACTCAAAGAAATCCCTATTCTTGGGCTGGAGAGATGGCTCAAGGGTTGAGATTCTGCTTCTAAAGCAGAAGGTCTTGAGTTCGCATCCCAAGTCCCATGTAAAAAATACCAGGCCAAATAGTGTTGGCCTACATTTCTAGCACTAGTGGGTAGAGTCTGGAGAATCCCAGAGCAAAGCAAAAAGAGGTCCAAGCAACCCAGGATGATTCCTGAAGTCACCCTTGGCCCTCCACAGGGACACACAGTGCTCTCTGATGCACACACACACACACACAAAACCAAAATAATAAAATAAATTCCTATTCTTTCTCCCTTCCTCTGTATTTTCTACTGCTTTGAGTCCTAATTTAGTAATGACCTGTATTTACAATTCCCAAGCATGCTTTACATGTCACTGAACTAATCTCTCTTTCAGGATTTCTTCATGTGACTATTGCCATAACTTTATGAGTCAGGTTTTGTTACTATTCTCAATTACAAAACAAAGCCCTATGTAGTTTTTCCACAAACCCACAATCTAGAAGAGGTAGACTAAGATTTGAAAATAGGTAACGTGCACTATTGCCTGCTCTTTAAGTCATGGCTGAAATTAAAGTAGGCACTGGCACTCCAGAATGTGTGCTGCCTTCTCTGTCACAAGCCGTCCAAGTAGGCATAAGAATTAGACACACAGAACAACTTCTGAGTGACTTTTATGAAGAGAACTTGATCTGAGCACACTGGAAATAGATATAGTTTCATTACCTTTTTTTTTTACAAAAGAAAAAAAATTTTTTTCCCAGACTCACTGTCTTTGAAACTGAATAAAACATTGGAATGCTTAAAATCTGCTAGTTTTTCTGTCAAGGTAGATTTAGTATCAGCTCAATAAGAATGTGACTGTGAAGGTTATCCTCAGTTCAGCTAAGCTTCCTGATTCAATTCACTTAATATCTCCACATTTCCCTTGTCTCTACTGTGGCTCTTACTACATCCCCTTCCATTTTCATGCTTTCGCTACGGTAACAGTCTCCTAACAAATCACCTCACTTTCATTCAAGTCTTCTTCCAGCATATCTTCTAAACTGCGACCAGATGATTTTTTACAAAGAGATGGTTCATTGGTTAAAAAGTGCTTGCATGCAAACCTGACAGCTTGAGTTTGATCTCTCTAGGTCTCATAAGATAAAAGGAGAGAACTCTCTCTCTTTGTCTCTGTCTGTCTGTCTTTCTCTCTCTCTCTCTCTCTCTCTCTCTCTCTCTCTCTCTCTCTCTCTCTCACACACACACACACACACAAATACATTTAATTAATTTCCTTAATTCTTAAAAACAAAAAAAGGAGGGCTGGAAAAGTGGCTCAGAGGTTAAGCCTCTGCCTTGTAGGTGGAAGGTCCTGAGTTCGGATCCTAGACCCCACGTATAGACGCCAGGCGGAAGCGGAGGCAGCCTGCATTTCTGGTCCTGGTAGAGCGGAGCCTGTGAATCCCGGGGCAGAGTCAACAAGGAGGAGGTGGAGGCGGTCCATGGTGGTTCCTGAATTCGTCCATAGTTCTACACACACACACATACATACACACACGCGCGCACATATACATGCACAATTGAATAAATAATAAACAATAAAAAATTTTTAAAAAGAACAAAAAAAGGTTTGGTTAAGTCAGTGAGATGTCTCAGAAGGTAAACACTCTTGCTGCATAAGCCCAATGACTTGTGTTCAATCCCCAAAACTCACATAATGTTGGAAGGAAAGAAATAACTCTACAGAGTTGTCCTCTAACCTCCACTTGCACTCTGTGGCCCATGGATGCCCCCCAACACACACACACACACACACACACACACACATACGCCTACTTGGGGGTATGCATGGGTGTGTGTGTGTGTGTGTGTGTGTGTGTGTGTGTGTGTGTTCACAAGAGTGTGGGCATCTGTATGAGTGTGGAGGGGTGCATGTACACTTACATGTGTATGCACTGTTGGAGATCCAAAGTTTACATGGGACATCTGACAGGTCTTCCAGTTACATCCAGAACTTGCTAATAGCCTGGGCTATCTAGTCAACTTGCTCTGGAGGTCCCTTACACCTCCCAAGTTACATGGATCCTGGGGATCTGAACTGTGTTCTTCACACTTACAGGGCAAGCGTCTTATCCACTGACTCATCTCCCCGGCCCAGTAATAAAAATGTTAAGAAGTAAAAAGATTTGATCACATTGTTCAGTTCCTGCTAAAAACATTTTTTACTTGCCCCCAACTGGCAGTGGAATAGAAGCCAAACCCTTCAACATGACACTCAAAGACCTTCATTACCAGAACATTCTTTGTAATACCCCAAAGAACATTTTCATTTGTCTAGATACATGGCATTAAGCAATGAATGACATAGAAACTAAAAAGAAATGATGGTGCTTCTCCATTAAGTCATAGGTCAAGCCAGGGCTGGAGATAGAAGGTGTAATCTGATAACTTCTGTTATACTTCCTTCCAGTACATCATCAGTTTCTTTCCTTCCTTCCTTCCTTCCTTCCTTCCTTCCTTCCTTCCTTCCTTCCTTCCTTCCTTCCTTCCTTCCTTCCTTTCTTTCTCTTTCTCTCAAAATTTTTTTTGGTGTGTGTGTGTATGTGTGGTGTGTGTGTGTGTGTATCAGAAGGCATTGTGTGTGGAAGAGGAAGGGTGACTTCGAGAATCATCCTGCATTGCTTCTACCTCCTTGTTGCTTCAGCTCTGGGATTTCCCTGGCTCTACCCACCAGGGCCAGAAGTACAGGCCTCAGCAGTTTCCACCTGCCTTTTTTTTTTTTTTTTTTTTTTAAACATGGGACCTGGAATCTGAACTCAGGGCCTCTGTTTGCAAGACAGAGTCTTAACCCCTGACCCTTGCCTCCAGCTCGCTCTTTCCTTTTTATGGTTTATTTTTTTGAGGCAGGATCTATCATGTAGCTCTTGCTGGCTTAGACTTGCTGTGTAGGCTTGCTTTAAGCTTATGGTTGATCCTCTTGGCCAATGTATCTGGAGTGCTAAGATGATAGGTGGGCACCACCCATCCCTCCTCCAAACTTGAGTTTCAATTGAAGTCCCTTTTATTGCCTAGCAATCAGGAAGCTCTAGATTCTCTCTTAAACACTGGTAAACACAACAGATATGTCTGTTCCCCTTGGGTGAATAAACAAGAGTATTTTATAAAACATTGCTGTGTCTTGACACCTTCCAAGAGCTTATTCATCCAAAGGGCAGCAGAATTCTCTAATGGTGCCAAACATCTTGAGTACATTCTGGGGTGTGGTGTATAGCTCATGTCTGATAATTGGTGGAGAACACTGAGAAATGACCTAAATCATTCCTCCAGTCCCCCACCCTCCCCCCACACACGTGGAAGTGCACACACAAGCACAGACACTCTCTTTTTCAAAAACATCTCCTCCTCTGTGAAGAAAGCCCTTAAAAAATAGTTTGCTAGTAAAGTGTGGTTAGCTAATGCCTATCATCTCAACATTCCGGAGATGGTGGCAGGAGGATCAGAAGAAGTTCAAGAGTTTGAGGGAAGCCTGGTCTACAGAGAGATCTTGTGTCACTCAAAAGAGAGAGAGAAAAAAAAAACTTTGCTGACCATATATGTTTGCTGGATTATGGATCTGTGGTTTTCATCAAAGTGTCTCTCATGTTAATAGACTTTTTGTTTATTCCTGTTATCTAATCAAAAAAAAAATACATATTCCTCCAAAGGCCCATGGTGTTAACAAGAGAAATGCTCAGCTCTTCCAGTGCCTTTTCTTTGGGGTGTGTAGACAACTCTACTACACAGGCAGTCTACATAAATAAAGATCAATGTATCGAATCTCTCTGTGTCCAAGTAGACTAAAGTCCAAGTTCTGTTAAGATTCTGGTAATTCCATGTTTGTCCAGTCCACCTAGCTCAACATTATGGAATTCACCAAAAAGTTCTTCATTCACCAAAAGTTCTGTCAGAAAGAATCTTTGTACTTTGTCAAGATGAATGAACGAAATATTCCCCTGTATAGGCAAGCTTCATTGAAAGCCGCATGTAAAAGCCTAATGATACATATTTCTACCAGATGTCCTGCCCCAAATCATCTGTTTTTTACAGACCACTTGTCATTGCACTGTCTGCCAGAAGTCTTAACGGTAAAATTTATTTGCTCAGAAAAGAGTTTCTGCTGTGCTGTCTACTAAGCCTGAGTAGATCAGAAACAAGTTTAATTGAGTGAATTCCTCTGTGCTCCAGAATTGGACAGATACTTGAGTGTCTGATTAAATGTAACTCAGGAATGTGATCGCTTGGGGCCACACAGCAACTGAATCCCTGAAGTAAATATGCCCCTTCCTGTCTCAGAAACCAGACCACTGTCAACAACTTCCCTGAATTGGCTCCCCACCAAGTATTTCCCACACGCTTCCAGTAGATTTGGGTAGATCTACAGATCTCCATGTCTGTAACACAGCTTGGCAATTATTTTAGTGACTATTCAAATATTTGATGACTATGAATGTCTTTATTAGTCTTTACTTTTGTCAGAATTATTTATTGGCCTTTCAGCGGCACATATGGTTTAAGACAAATACAGTAGCTAATTTCCACTTTCAGTCAGTTCTGAAAAATCTCATCCTGGCATTGTTGTTAGCCTTTTTCAAGTCCAGAAAGCCCCCATCTCTGTGGAAGTCACTGTCGACCAAGCCCACTTGACCCTGCTTCTTAATATATGACAAAATTTCCTTTAAACTTGAATACAAACACCTAATGTCCGCTTATTATTCTCTCCCTTTCTGGCTGGCACCCAATGCATCTCCTTTCTACTGCCTAATTCAATTCTTTTTAAAAAAATTATTCATTCAGACGAAGAGATAAAAAGGTTGAGAAAGAGAGAGAGAGAGAACACATACATAGCATGACACACTGCTGGAGTCAAAGGACAACTTTCTAAAGTCAGTTCTCTCTCTCTGCCATGTGCTCTTTAAATTCTGACTCAGGTATCCAAGTTCTCAAGAAGGCTCCTTTCTCACTGAGCTATCTTTCCAGCCTATAATTCATTTCTAGATTCATGTGCATCTCCACCATCTCTCAAAAACATGCATATTTATGGCTATGCATGTGTGTTTGTGCGCTCATTGGGAAGTTATTTAGTACATACTATCAAGTTTTATTTATACGGTATTACTATATAAACTACTATATAAACTTTACACATGCATACATGTACATACATTATTTTTTAGATGTCCCTAGATGTTGCCATAGAGAAGTCTGAAAGACTTGGAAGATCTCACTCCCACTTTACGCCCTCTACTATTTTATTTATTTATTTATTTATATCTTTTATTTCTGTGTGTGTGTGTGTGTGTGTGTGTTGATATGTGTGTGCACGCATATGTGTACTGTGTGTCCCTGTGGAGGATCAAGGGTGACTTTGGGAATAATCCTGGATTGTTTCTACCTCCTTTATGCTTTGCTCCCAGACTCTGCTCACCAGGGTGGAAAGTTCAGTCCAACATCGTTGTTTCTGCCTGGTGTTTTTATATGGGACCTGGGATCTGAACTCAGGTATTTCTGCTTGCAAGGTAGAGAGACTTAACCCCTGAGCCATCTCTCCATTTCCCTTCTACTATTTTAATGTCTTCTGGGCTGGAAGTTACAATCTGCACAAATCTGAAGGTATAATGCTAGGATCCATATATAAGAGAAAACATGGGCTGGAAGATGGCTCAGAGGTTAATACTTTGACTCACAAACAGAAGGACGTGAGTTCAGATCCTCAATACCATGTAAAAATGCCAGATGGGAATGATGCCAGCCTGCCCTTCGGACCCTGGAAGGCAGAGCCTAGGAAATCCCAGAGCACAGTAAAAAAGAAGATAGAAGCAATTTAGAATGATTCCCGAGGTCACTCTTAGTCCTCCAGGGCACAAACCCCGTGCCCTCTGATACATACACACACACACACACACACACACACACACACACACACACACGCACGCATGCGCACGTGCATCCACACACCCCGTATGATATTTGTCTTTTTAGGACTGAGTTACTTGAGTGAAAACAGGTTTTTTTTTCCCTAGTTGCATTCATTTATTTGTGAATTTCATGATTTTGTCTTCCTTAATAACTAAGTAAGCTTTCATTATATACATGTACCATCATTTTCATTATCCATTCATCAGTTGATGGGCATCTAGGCTAATTCTGTTTCCTATTGTAAATAAAACCACAATGTGTTTTGTTTTATGAATGAGGGTTTTTTTCTAAGTTTACCAGGTGGGCTTCACATTTGTGGGGTGAAGTGTTCCTCCCTCCAACCTGACACTACAGGCACATGCACACATGCCATTGTGCCTTGTCTAATGCCAATTAAAATTTCTTTAAAAATCATGTGTGCATACATGACATGACAGTAGAAGTCAAACCATCTAGGGAACAAAAGGAATTAATAGAATGGAAGAAGGGTGAGAAATGGGGGGTTAGAGGATGTGGGCAGGGAATATACCCAAAGTACATTAGACTTGGATAAAAATAATTTTGTTCAACGTAGTTCTACATATGATTAATATATGACAATTAAAATACATATTTTAAAAATTAATTTAAATCTAAAAACAATTTTATGGTGCTGGGGACCAAACTCAGGACTTAATGCCTGCTAAGCAAGTGCTCTACCATACCACTAAGCTATGCTTCCTACCCCTAGACTGTAATAGTTAATATAAATCTTTGTGGATCCTTAAAATTGGCAGAAATGTTGAAGGCAGGGAGCATTCTTTAAATCCCACATTTTTATTTTGAGGCTGCAGATATTTCTTTGAGATTACACTGTCATATGCATCATTGCTTTCTCATAGGTACAGTCTTCATTTTTCAACAGTTTATTTCTCACGGTATACAAGACATGGTGTTGGTAAAGATTGCAAATTCAGTTGCTGACATTATTCTGCAAAGAATCAGTAGTGAGTTAGAAATGGAGGTTACTATGGCAAATGGGGGTTCACAGGTGCCTTGGTCTACCAAGGAGTTTCCATACTTCCACAGGAGATGTATAATGGTGAACAGATAATAATCGATGAGACTAAAATTTGGGGATTATTTTGTGAAATTTCCCAACATTTAAATAGTAGTACTTACATTCAAAATGCTAGAACACCTTTTTGGCCAAATGAACTGCGGAGATCATCACTTTGCTACCTCTATAAAGACCATTGCTTGTAGTTGAACCAGACCAGTCTGAAACCAAGACTCCAGAAAAATACTTACTGGAAAAGAACAGGTGCAGATGCAGCATCAGGAAATAGAAGGAGTTTAGATTGTGTTCAGTATACATAGGTCAGGGACTTTTCTTCAATCAGTCAATTAATTAATTAATCAATTAGAAAATCTCACAATTAATTCAGGCTAACCTAGAACTTGCTATATAGTGCACACTCCTCTTACTCTCTCATTCCTGCTTCAGCCTCCTCAGAACTGGGGCTACAGGGATGTGACCAGCTTAAATCAGAATTTCTTAACCCTGACTCACTCTCTGTCCCCCTTGGCTGGCCATACTGTATGTTCAGGAGCATCCCTGCCTTCCACCCTATAAATATGCGACCAACAATGCCCCGGCCATTGCTAGATAGCTCCTGAGAGGCAGTAATTTCCATGTTTTGAGGGACACTGGTAGAGACTTCGATAGTGATAAGGATGAGAGCTGGTACCCAAGCGATGCTTCAAGGTATGGCAGGTGAGTAGTGTAATGTGGCACCCAGGAAAGAGCAAGAGTGGATCACAGAAATGTGGTCACTGAGGACTGGAAAGGAAAAGGGATGCCCGTGTGAAGCAGGAGCTCTGGGACAGAGACCTCTGCCAAAGCAGTAATGCGGTTATCCGAATCAAAGAAATGAAGAAGTGGAACCATGGGCAGGAACATCTACATAGTTACATTCTTAGCTGGGAACATACTTGAGTTCAAGTTTGGACAGCATCCAGGTAGTCGTCAGAAGATCCCACTGAGGGGATTAGAGCATTGGAGAGACAGCGATGGCAGGAATAGCTCTGGTGCTGGGTGCTGGCCAGTTGTTTTGCTCTGCTTACAGGGCCTCTGATATCTTCCTCCTTGGGGACAGGGGTGGATGTGGTGGAGTCCTGTTACCTCTTATAGGCAATCAGTTGAGAGAAAATTGAGGCCAAGATCTCAGGAAAGACTTTTGAGCAGCCTTAAATCTTGTTGTGATCGTGTCCCTGGAGACAACAGTAAGGGAGGAAAAAGTCCAGTTTCAGAGTTTCTCTTTCTATTTCAATGTACAGTTTCCTTCAGAACTGTTAAAGCTCTTAAACAAACAAACATACACACACACACAAAAACAGTGTACTAGAAAGCTGAATTTTTAAAAATTAGAGAGAGAGAAGCACAGGAAGATGGAGCGGGTGCTAGAGAATGAGTATGCTTGCCACAGCTGTGCTTGTGAAGGCCAGAGGCCAATTTTCAGAAGAAAGCTTTCTCCTTCTTCCATGGGGGGTACAGGGATTGAACTCAAATCCCTAGGTTTGTTCACAGGCACCTCTACCCACTGAGCCATCTGTTCAGCAGAAAAGCTCAGTTTTTAAGAGTTTTTTTTTTTTTTTGTCTGCCCTTGATAAGGTATCCCATAACTGTTTTGTTTTAAATCACTTGGAAATTCTTCACACTGAAAATACAGATGGCCAGGAGCAGTGACTCATTATTGTAATCCCAGCACTTGGGCAGTGGAAACAGAGGAATCTGGGTTCAAGGTCATCCTCAGCTACATGTGGTGTTTGAGGGCAACTCAGCTACATGTAGATAGATGATGGAAGATTCATAGATAGATGGATGAATGATGGATAGATTGGTTAGATGGGTAGATATCCACTTTTAAAGGTGGAAGGTCTTGTACTACTCAGCCTTCATTTCCTTCACGGAAACAATTGGCTTCTCAGTTCTCCCTCACCCCACAGTTTCTCACCATGGATTGCTTCACTTTGCTTAAGTTTCCTGCCCAAGGGGATATATACAGTATAAAGTCAAAGGTACAGGAAATTTAACCTCTGTTATAAACAATAGGTCTGATGTCATTGTAACTCAAGCTCTGCCCTTTATTTCCTTAGAAAATCATCTTCTAAATAACACCTCTTTTTAATCTACCATAGTCAATTGTAGACACTTATGTTTGGTTTCCATGGCTAAAGAGTTTCCTAAATAGCTCCTTGACCCTTGCTGGAGAAAAAGATCTTCTTACAAGGCAGCCTTCCTCTTTCCCCTCTAAGGGATGCTCTCCTTTCCCTCTTCCAACAAGCTTCTGGAAGCAGAGACTGTTGCTGGGAATAGCTCCTAGCTCAAGGCTTCCCCTGTATCTTGTCACAGAAGGTAGGTACTGCTATAGCTCTTCCGCAGATCTCCAATGCAGAGCATACCAAATTATGTGTGCTAGGATGCAGGCTCAACGGCTTTAGCAAAACCCCAAGAAGATAATGGAACTATTTGCTCGTATCCTCCACAAAGGAAGGGCAGCTCTGTCATTCAGGGTCCCACGGTTCTCTGTCTTCTTTTTCTTTTGTTCAAGGCAGATTCTGTTTTGCATTCCAGGCTGGCCCGAAGCTTGCTCCTGCCTCAGTCTCCCTAGGATAACTGGGATTATCAGTTTGTACCAGCCCGTGTGCTAGCCCACCTGCCTCCAAGGCTCTTCTATTAGTGAAAGGCCACACTTTCCCTTTATCCTCCAGACATGAAATGACTCATCACTACAGCCACTTTCTGGCTAGTGGGGAGAAGAGGAAAGGGTAACAGAAGGTCTGGACCATAGGTGCCAAAGTCTGGGAATTATTTCTCACGCCTCTCTTTTTCTCACACTTTTCAAGAAACCTGTTTGTTCTAGCTTCAAAACACATCTGGAATCAATCATTTCTTACCTTTATTGTTGTTACTTGGGTCTAAGCCATCTTAGTATCAGGCCATGATTATTTTGGTTTTGCTTTGTTTCATTTTTGTTTGCTTTTAGCTCAAGCTAGCTTGCAACTTACTATGTAGTCTAGGCTGACATAGACAAGAAAATTATTGTATTTTTTTTAAACTTATCTCTCTGGGGCTGTTGAGGTGGTTCAGTGTGTAGGGTATCGGCTAGCAAACCTAGCAACTGAAAGCCCACATGATGGAAAGAAAGAACTGAGTTCTGAAAGGCAGAAGGGTCTTTGACTTTCACCTTTCCATCTTGGCATGCATGTGTGAAATTTCTCATTCTCTCTCAAAGTAATACATAAATTAAATACTTTAAAAAATAACTTACGGGGCTGGAGAGATGACTCAGAAGTCAATTGCCTCATAGGCAGAAGGTCCTGAGTTCAGATCCTGGATCACACACCAAAGACACCAAATGAAAATGGCAGAGGCCTGCACTTCCGGTATTGGAAGGTAGAGCCTGGGGAACTCCAGAGCAGAGCAAAGAGGAGGAGCGGCAATCCAAGATGATTCCACAAGCACACACAATGCACACACACACACACACACACACACACACAGGCATTGTTCTGTAATACAGATCCGAACACTTAGCTCAAGTCCTTCAGCGGCACGGCCTGCATGGTCTGACATCACACTCATGCTTCCTTCTGTTCTCATTGCTCACCATTTCCACCTTATTCTAGGTATACTAAGAACCTTACTACGTCTAGAATATGTTAGATTGTGTTTGTTGCAGACCCTCCGGCTCTGCCTTTTCTTCTTCGACCTTCTCCAGTTGCCTGTTAACAGTACTTCTCTTGTCAACTTGGTGCCAATCTGCTTTACCTGTCCTGAATTTTTTTCATTTTTCTATAGTGCTTACCAACTTCTGACACCATATGTAGTTTTCTTTTAATTTTTTTAACTGGATCTCTACCTGCTAAAATCTAAAATTTAAAAGAAAAAGATAGCTGTCTTATTTAGTGAAGAATCTCAATCAAGTAGAATAGTTGCTAGTATATTTAGGCAAGGCAGGAGCATCCCAAGTTTGAGGCTTGGACAAAGAAACAAAAGAAACAAACAATCCAAAAAACAAAAGCATCTAGAGGAGAAAGGAAAAATGATAGAAGAAAGGAGTGAAAAAGGGGAAAGGGAAGGGAAGAGAGAGGAGGAAATGGAAGAGTACTGGCACAAACGTGGCCCTGGGTTCAATCCCCAGCACCACATGAATCAGGAGAGGGGATGGGGGGGTTGGTTTGCAATATCAGCATTCAGGATGCTGAAGTGGGAGGTTTGTTAGGAGTTTGAGTTCATCCTGTGCTGAGTTTCAGACCAGTCTAAGATAACCAACCCTCCCCTCCAAAAAAAAAAAAAAAAAAAGAAAAGGAAAGAAAAGCCCTCAGGTCTTAAAATAAGTAAATAAGACAAAAAGGGAGGAGCTCAAGTAAAAACATTTTGATAGGAATAACAATAACCAAGTTTGCTACTGACAAAAGTGAAACCAATGAATTTTTGCCATAATTATAGACAATAATTCCAATTAACTGAATACAAAGGGATTTCAAAACAATGAAAACAAAGCTTAATACATTCTATAAGAAATTCAATATGAAAATTGTGTGGTCATAATCGAGTCTTTCTTAATACTTTAATTGAGAGAGCATGCAAGAGAGAATAAGCAGGCATGTGTGGTCAGAGGACAGCATTTGGAAGTTGGTTCTCTCCTTCCACCATGCTAGGGACTGAACCTGGGCTTGCCAGGTTTTCCAGTACCCTTCTTTACCTAAGCCATCTGGCTATCCCTTGTCATAGTTAAGTTTACTCCAAAAGATACATTCTATCTGGATGTGGTGACTCATGCCTCTAATCTCAGCACTTGGGAGACTGAGGAGGGTTGCTGTGATGTGAGCTCAAGGTCAGAATAGAATTTATAAGTGCATAGTGAGTTCAGCTTAGGCTACATCCTGCTTTAAAAAATAGCAAGGAAAATAATCTTTCAGTTGAGAAGTCATTCATATATATAATTATGATTGACATATTTGCAAATACAGGGCAGGTGAAGATGATTGGTGTGGTTTTAATTTCCAATAAGGTAGATAGAGAAAACAATTGGAGAAGGTTGAAGAAGAAGAGGTAGCCTCTGATTTATGTGGTGCTGTGGAACCCAGGGCCATGTGTATGTGAATAGTTTTCCCTTTCCCTCCTCTCTCTTCCCTCCTCTCTCTTCCCTTTTCTCCCTTTCCTCCCCTCCTCTCCCTTCTCCTTCCCTCCCCTCCCTTCCCCTTCCTTTTCTTCCCTTCCCTTCTCTTACTTTCCCTTCTCTTTTTCCTTTTCCTTTCTTTTCTAATTCAAAACATATTTATGACTATGTATGTCTTGGTGTTAAAATGCCTGTTAGCATGTGCAGGTGCCTGGGTTTAATTACTAACACACACACACACACACACACACACACACACATACACACACACACTCACACTCCTGGATCCAACATAGCTAAAATCTTCAGTGCTTACCTGTTGGTTTGTGGCAGATGAATCTAGAAAGCAGCTGGAATTTTCAAGCTAGAGCTTAAGAGCTCAGAGCTACAAATACGCATTTGGCACTCATCACTTTGCATCTCTTAAAAAATAATTCATAACAGGAACCTAAGTAGGGCTTGTTAAATGCTAAGAATCTCTTTAGGAAGTTCTACAAGCATTATGAACAGAAGAATTGACCTGTAGAATTGATCTTCTCAACTTAATAATTACTGACTCTGCAAATGAACTCTCACAGTTTTGAGAGTATAATCAGTAAAACTGAGGCCCATTCAAGATCCGGACATCTTTAGTGTAACCACAAATCCTACCAAAAAGTATTCTATATCTGGCTCATAGGCTGAAATACTTTTTATGTTTGGATTTCTTATTCACTAAACTACTTTTTTCTTTTTAAATTTGCTTTTATAGATTTCCTTATTCTCTACCTACAAGGTCATGGAAGATCCAGCGGATGCATCATATGAAGAATTTGAGAACTACTCTTATGCCCTGGATTATTACTCCCTGGAATCTGGCTTGGAGGAACAACAAGCCCAGCTGGGAGTTGCTCACTGGGTCTCCCTGGTGTTGTGCGGTATAGCGTTTGTTCTAGGAATCCCAGGCAACGCCACTGTCATTTGGTTCACAGGATTCAAGTGGAAGAAGACGGTCAGCACTCTCTGGTTCCTCAATCTGGCCATTGCTGATTTCATTTTCGTTCTCTTCTTGCCCCTGTACATCACCTATGTGGCCATGAATTTCCATTGGCCTTTTGGCATTTGCCTGTGCAAGGCCAATTCCTTTATTGCCCACTTGAATATGTTTTCTAGTGTTTTCTTCCTGACAGTGATCAGCTTGGATCGCTATATCCACTTGATCCATCCTGTCTTGTCTCATCGACATCGGACTCTGAAGAACTCCCTGACTGTCATTCTATTGGTCTGGCTTTTGGCTTCTTTACTTGGTGGTCCTATCCTATACTTCCGGGACATTGTGGAGGTCAACAATCACACTCTTTGCTATAACAACTTCCACAAGTATGATTCTGATGTGACCTTGATGAGACACCATATTCTAACCTGGGTGAAATTTATTGTTGGCTACCTCTTCCCTATGCTAACAATGAGCACCTGCTACTTGTGTCTTCTCTTCAAGGTGAAGAAGCGCAGCATCCTGATCTCTAGTAAGCACTTTTGGACAATTCTATCTGTAGTTATGGCCTTTATGGTGTGTTGGACCCCTTATCACGTGTTTAGCATTTGGGAGCTCACCATTCACCACAATAGCCATTCCTACCAGATTCTACAGGCTGGAATCCCTCTCTCCACTGGGCTGGCATTCCTCAATAGTTGCTTGAACCCTGTCCTTTATGTCCTAATTAGCAAGAAGTTCCAAGCTCGCTTCCGGGCCTCAGTTGCTGAAATGCTGAAGCATACACTGTGGGAAGTCAGCTGCTCTGGCACAGTCAGTGAACAGCTCAGGAACTCTGAGACCAAGAATCAGTCTCTCCTGGAAACAGCCCAGTGAGTTACTGCTTGGCCAAAAAGCAGTTCAAGGTCTCCTGACAGATGCTTCCAGATTAAACTTGGTTCTGACTTAGAACTGACCTTTTTTTTTTTTTTTTTTTTTTTTGCTGTTTTTGGTCAGCTTGTTGGCGTCTTTTTTTGTGTGGATATAAAACAGAAGGATCTGTACAATTTCGTACTGAAAGTTCAATGATCTGTCATTCTGACTGCCCTCTGGTGGCTCTTGTGATACTGACAACCTAACACTTGCTCACTGTTTTTGGCTGGTTCTGTTAGCGTAATTTCTGCATTTTATTCAGCAACAAACACGTCTAATTCAATAAGTCCTCTTTATAGCATGATTTACAACATACATTAATCACCATTATTGAATCAGTAACTGGTTTTTTTTGATAATTGTCTTTGTGTGTGCACAGTCATGTGTGCTACAGATGTGTGTGCATAGGAGGCCATCCATCTTGTTGTTTTACAGCATTTTTTGAGAGAGCGTGTCTCACTGGCCAGTTGGCTGGCTGATAGGCACGCTGCAGAGCCTGTTTTCACCTCCCCAACAAAATGGCCTTACAAGTCTACACCGCACCAGGGTTTTTTGTTTTGTTTTTAATGTGGGTTTTAGGGGTTGAACTCAGATTCCCTTGGTCACTGTCTTTTCAGATTTTTTCAAAAAAAAAATTTTGAGGTAGGATCCTACTACATAGCCCAGACTTCAAAATCATATAGATTCAGGAAAGGGACTATAGTCAAATATATATATATATTCAATTTCTTTAATTTATGTATAATTTATAAATTCAAGTAAAAGTTAGCTATATTGGCTTAAAACTTCCAGCTAATTACTGTAATAAACTCACCCCAAATCTAGTTGTTTTAAAAACAATTATGGCTAGATTTAGCATCCATAATTCTGAGTCAGGAATTCAAACAAGGCAGGGGAAGTTTGACTTTTTTTTTTTTTTGAGAATCAGCTGCACGATGAGGTTGCAAAGGACCTCAGCTTGGAACAGCAGGGGCTGGCTAGGATGTGCTTTGTCATTTCCTCTCCTCTTCCCTCGGATCTGCTCATTTTGGACCTTGTTAGGGTGGCCAGACTTGCTGGTTTCAAAGACCGAAACGGTCATTCCTAACTCTCTAGTTCGTAGGTTATGAATGTCACGTTATTTCCACTGAGTACAATTGATACACGCAGAACAAGGTCAGCCCACATTCAAGGGAATGGGGGTTGGGAGAGTGCAGAACTCCCTTCTCAAATGTCTAAAAATTTGTGTTAATTTTTCTGGAAAATTCTGGTGATATACATAGAAACACTATGTCTACATTGATGGCTCAGTCTCAGAATTTCAAAGACAATGTATGGATGATACAGTTATGTCTTCTGTTGCTGTATTTACATAAATACTTGTATAAGATAAATAAAATGTCCTTTGCAAGTGTATTGTTTCCAGAATTCTCTCTGATCATTAGAAAACTAAATGCTGCCCTCTGCTGGCTTCCATAGTACTAACACTGCTTTTTTCTGGTTCTCATAATCCTACTGGAAGATCCCATTTTAAGTAGGATCTGCGGATAAATTTTGTAGTTTTAGTCAATGTATGTATATAATTAAATTTGTCACACTGAAAGTACAACAGAAAACCAAGCAGAGAGGACTGAGCAGTGTCTGGTTAAGTGAAATAACTCACCAGCGATAAATCACTGAATCTTTTTACTTCTCATCTACAAGAAACCTTTAAATTTTAATGTCCAAATATGCTATTTGCATGCCTTTCTCTCCATACATGTTTTCATTTACCAAATGGTGTACATATCCCAGATTTTTAAAAATTTATTAAAATTTTTCCCCAAAGCCATTTATTTCATCCAGACATTATAATTTTTTCTTTAATTTGACCACCTCTCAGGATAAGGATTTGAAACGAATTAATCATCAGATTCTTAGAACAGGAAGTTGGTTGTGGAAGGGAAGCCAGGACAGTGCAGAACAGGGACTGATGGGCAATGGTGGGCTGGTCTCCTCAATCTTCACATTCCCACAAGAGCAGACATCTTTAGACACTTGACACAAGAGAACTTGAAGCCACAATCTGTTTCCGGGTCCCCACAGTGCAGTTGCCTCAAGCTTTACAAGCTGTGAAACACCTCAGAGCTCTGCACACTGTTGCTGACTACAGCAACTCCCTGAGCATAACTCCCTCCTTTACTACCTGCCCTCTTCCTCCCTCTCATCTCAGCAGCCACCACAGCTTCCAAGTCAACTGCAAGAACCAGGCCAATAATGATCGCCAGGGTGGGGAAGGTGGGCTGAGAAGGATCCCATCTCAGGGTGAGGGGCTCCTGCTATCTGCGGAGCCACATGTCCTTGTCCTCCAGGTAGGCCCAATAGTGCTCCACCTAACGAGCAACCTCCCCACTTGCGCTGGTGATCTCAGCCGAGATTGCCCTGGTCCATGTTCAGGGTGATGTAATTACAGCCATCATAGGCGAACTATTTTTAATTTTTTAAAAAGTATTGTTTACCCTGTGCATGTGAGGACATCGTGTGTCCCTGTGGAGGACCAAGCGTGACTTCAAGAATCATCCTGGATTGCTTCTATCTTCTTTTTGCTTTGCTCTGGCATTTCCCAGGCTCTGCCTATCATAGCCAGATGTGCAGGCCACCACATCTGTTTGGCATGTTTAGGTAGGACCTGTGATCTAAACCCAGGACCTTCTGCTTGTGAGGCAGTCTTAACCCCTGAGCCATCTCTCCAGCTCCCCCCCACCACCTTTTTTTATTCAGCGTGTTTATGTCTTTCTTAGTGTATTAGAAGACACTTTGTGACCCAAAGGTGACTTTGGGAATCATCCTGAAAGGCTGTCCACCAGGGCCAGTTCAGGCCACCCGATTTCTGCCTGGTAGTTTTACATGGCACTTGGGATCTGAACTCGGGGCCTTCTGCTTGCAAGGCAGAGGCTTAACCCTAGAGCCAGTATCTCCAGCCTTTTTTAAGTGTCTGTATATCCATTTGTGCACATCAAAAGGAATCAAGTTACCATGTGTAGGCCCAAGGTTGACTTTGGCAATCACCCTGCAATGCAGCTACCTCTCTTTTCTTTGCTGTTTTTAGACTCCACCTTCCAGGGCTGAAGTACAGGTCCTCATTTTCACCTGGCATTTTTTACATGGGATCCAGGATCTGAACTAAGGATCTTCTGCTTGTGAAGTAGCCTCCTAGATTAACTATTAAGATGCAGCAAAACAGCTGAGAATAGTGTGGAACAAGGCCCCAGATTTAATACCTCAACTAATCAGGTGTCCCTAACACAGTAATACTATATTCAGTGTTACCTTAGTATCTACCTATAGAATAAGGTTCAGACTTTAGAACTTTCACAAAAAAGTGAAATTTGTGGGCTGGCAAGATGGCTCAGGGGTTCAGACTCCTAAGCAGTTCTGGAGTTTGGATCCCAGGGCATTCTCCCTCGCCCCCAAAGTTAAAAACCTCTTTGGTAATGTTTGTCCCTGAACACTGCCAACTTCAGATCACATCTTCAGTAAGAGGTTTGGTCTTGGGCTGTAGAGCTTGACTCTACAAACATAAGGTCCTGAGTTTGGATGTCAGGTCCCATGTAAAAATGCTGGGCGGAAATGAAAGTGGCCTGCATTTCCTGCCCTGGTGGGTAGAACCTGGGAAATGCCAGAGGGAAGCAAAAAGGAGGTAGAAGCAATCCAGGACGATGCCAAGGTCACTCCTGGTCCTCCACAGGGACACACAGTACCCTCTGATACACACACAATAAATTAAAAAAAAAAAAAAGAGGTTTGGCCTTTATATCCCAAGACATTTGCATTATTTTAAATTTGCAAGATCTATGAATGGCTAGAATCATACCTTAGATATCTTTCCTCTGGTACACATCTGTCATCAACATATTCAGTAATTTGAGGATATCACTACAGGTACAGAATTACACTATGATTGATAAATGTTTTGTAAGAACATTACAGCAAATTGTTCCTCATGATTATAGCCAAATCCTTTTCTTTAAAATGGTAAGGCATACAGTTCCCTAAAATGGAACCAAGAACCAAGGATTATATCTCAAGCTTTTATTGGATTTTAGATCTTGTTGAAAGCAGCCACATCCATGGACTGCACATAGTCCTCAAAAGCAGTTATCTGTTCCTCTAGCATGTCTGTTCCAACTTTATCATCTTCAACCACACACTGAATTTGAAGTTTCTTAATTCCATATCCCACTGGAACCAATTTAGCTAAAAGAAAAAAGAAATGCATTAAGAATCTTAGTCTTGATGAATAAATGCTGAAAATGTATGCAAATCCCACATGCCAATTTCAGAGCATAAGCATTACTTACAAGAACCCCAGACCAAGCCATCTGCTTGAATGCTTCTTACACACTCCTCTAATTTCACCATATCCGTTTCATCATCCCAAGGTTTCACGTCTAGTAAAATGGAAGACTTTGCAACAACTGCAGGTTCTGAAAAAGGATGAGAAACAGCACTAACTACTTAGCTATGTATTTTCACCCTAAGCCAAATATCAATTTGCTTTGAAACAAACCAGCTAATATACCTTGTGTCTGTCACGCATATACCTGCTTTCCTATCAGCTAGGAAAGGGCATTTAATTGTGTAACAGTTTCTTTCCCACAGAGGAATGCCACAACTGCTATCAAAAGAGCAGCTGCAGACCAGTAGCTGTGGTGCTAAAGAAGGATCTTCATGCAAAGCTTTAAATTACTAACCTATTCAATGAACATGATAAAAACAAGACAAAATCCCTCTGGGGATCAGGCTTTTCAAGATCACTCACGTTAGAAAACTAATGGACGGTAATTCTAAAATGACCTACTTTTGGCTTTCTTGGATTCATACTGTGCAAGGCGTTCTTCACGTAGCCTCTTTGCTTCTTCGCTTTCCTGCACAGAAAGATAAGAAACAAAGCCGGTTACTCCTCTGCTTAAATTTACTGGTCAGACCACCATAACAATAACCAGATCTATCAGAAAAAAGCAAATCCATCAGGAGCTCAGCCGAAAGATGGTGATTTGGTTTTATTCATCATGTTAACAGAATTCTGAATGGCAGACAATTAGGCTACATCATCTGTGCTCACGCACAAAGACATACTACCTACCAATTTACTTATATAAAAAAACCCCACCATACCTCCTCATCATCAGACCCAAAGAGATCAATGTCATCATCATCTTTGGCATCTGTAGCAGCACTTCCTGTGGCATCTTCCACATTGGCAGGGCCATATTTGCCCAAAGATTTCTTCACTCCTGGCAGGCTTGAAGAAAAAAAAAAGTTTCATTGTTAGGTTGGTGTCATATCCATTTCTGAACAAAATGAGGTCACCCCCCACTAATCCTAAATTCTTTTTGTTCTAGAGAAATTTACCCATTAGCACAATCCCAGGTAAATAATCTTATGTATGCCCAGCTCTTCACCCAACAAGCATTAGGACCACGGGAGGCACATTCAATACTCACTACCATTTACTGTCAGAATGAGCATCTGTTTGAGATTTTGAGTATGCTCAGTCTCATTCTTAGTCAACTGGAGTCCACGTCCCCAAACTTCCACCCATGTTGGGAGTTTCAGAAGAATGGACAGGGACTGAGTGAATCACCCTCTCACCCCATGGGTGGCCCCCCCAGGTCAGGGTCGAAGCACATTGTCAGGGCAGTGTGGGGAAAAGTTGTACTGCTGTTGTCCATATTCTACCTGTTCTGTGAAAAAACGGAAGACTTCAGTCTCACGGCTTCTAAGGTCCACAAAGGAATCTCCCTCACAGTATCCCAACCAAAGCCAAAGTTACCTTGGTCCAACTTCTTGAAATGTGAAAACTCTGGTCGTTTACAAAGTCCTATTTACTCACCGGGTAAATACACACATACTTTTACCTGGCCTTTTCCTTTTCGTAAGACTTGATGTGATTGTACCAGCGGAGGGCATGACACAAGTCTGCAGGTGGTGGCCCAGAGACTGCTTCGAACACTGCCACATCTGCTTGCGATGGCACATACCTGTCGATGACACACACAGAATTGCACACACCCTCTAATAGGTAAGTAAAGGATACACTCTACACCCGCGAAGCTAAGGAGTGAGCACTCGCCTATTTACGGGGCTATGGAAGCTGTTTCAGTTGACTTTAATAATAAGGTCCTTAGATTCCAAGACAGTCTGAGTCACCAAGAATGCGTGCCACCTGGGGACCCTCAGACACTGCCATGTCCCACGCAGCCCTGGCTCCAGGCTAACTTTCGTTAGTTGGGCAAAGAACGGAACGAGAACGGACCCCGTGCATCAGCGGTACCCTAAGCCGCCTTCTTCCCTCCTGCGCCACGTGGCCCCGGCTGCCGGGCCGGAAGTCCCTCATCGCCCCGGCCCGCCGCCTCACCCCTCAATGTAGCTTTTGTCTGCCAGGTAATCGTTGAGCACCTGGAGGCCGGCAGGGCTTTTCAGGTCTCCGAAACCCATGGTTTAGCTGTTTCCGGGAGCTGGAGGACGGCAGCAGGAGAGAGCGCAAGAAGCCGGCGCCCAGCGGTGCGAGAGGAAAAAAAAGGGCTTCAACCGGCCGGAAAAGCCCTTATATAGAGACGGAGGCGTGTCCCTCCTCTGCACGGGCGAAGGTTAAAGGTCAAAGTACGTTACGTGCTCGGTACTTCACGTCACATCTAGGATTTCCGAATCAAAAGGCCCACGAACTGCCCTCGGCCCTTTTCCGGGTGCTTGGAAAGAACCCAATAAGAAGGGCAGCTCTTAAAGTCTTACCTCCGCCCATTCAGAAACGAAGGGAATCGTCCCTTAAAGAACCGGAGGTGAACGAAGGAATTCTGCCGGGAGGCCTAAAGGCCAGGAGCACTTCCGGCGGAAATGCAGTTCCGTCTTCCCCGCCCCTTCCCCGGCTTCGGTTAGGCGGAGGGAGTCTTAGCGGGCAAGTTGTCGAAGCTGGGTTTATGGTCCCTTCTGGCTTTCCGTCCGCCGGCTGCAGCCGGCGGAGTTAGCCGGAGCCGCCATATTGGCTAAGCGACCGGGACTCCGAGGGGTCAGTGCGGTCCGGACGCGCCAGCTGAGCGGCCTGGGCGGCTCCGGGAAAAAGGTGAGGATGTGTTTTGTGAAAACGCTGAGGTGCGCTGGTCACGGTGTCCTGTCTCCACTGGACGGCTTCCTTCGGCTCGGGCGGCTGGTTCTCCCCTTGTCCTTGACTGGGCCCCGCCTCCCACCTGCCACCTCCGGGACCGGGAGCCGGCACGGGGCGGGTTACTAACCTTGGTTCTGGTCCGATGGGGCGGGAAGGAGATCCGGAGACCTTCGGGAGCTCCGACCCGAAGGCAGGGAAGAAGCAGGCATTCCCATTTTATCCCCTGGGAAAGGACTCGGTGTCTCAGGTGACTTGGGCCCAGGACCTTGCAAGTCCCCCAAAGTTGCTCTCGCCGTAACCTGAACGTAGACCGCTGATGGGGAAACGAACAAAAGCATCTTTAAAAAGTTGGCTAGGGTCCGACTCAAATCACAAAGCTAAGTTGTTTTCAAGTTCTTAGGATGTGATGCTTGTATCTTACGATCGTGAGTCAAACACAGCTCTGTTCACAAATGAATTTAGAGTATAGAAACGCAGTGTGAGTAGTTTTTGATAAGCATCAAGTTCTTTTTTCTAGCGTTTTTTTCCCTATTGAATTGTGTATCATTAAATGGGAGTGTTTAAAGGTTGCCAAAGCATCAGTTCTAATTCTAGGGAAACGGTTTCTATAACCAAGATGTAAGAGATGTGCTGGGTGGGTGGTTTGTGTCTGTAATCCCAGCATTAGGGAAGCTGAGACAGGAGGACTTTTTTTTCCAGGCCAACCTGAGCTAAACAGCCAGACTGTTCGTCTCTCTCTCTCTCTCTCTCTCTCTCTCTCTCTCTCATACACAAAAAGAGAGAAATTAAGTAAGAAAAGAAAATTAGAAGCATAATTCAAACTGGTACTCATCATGTACCCAAAGTCAGAAATAAGCATAAAGAAAACTGATGTGGGTGTGTGACTGGGGAATAAACAGAAGAGTTTTTATATAGGGTAATAAGGAAAGTGAGAAAAAAAAGGTCCTTTAAATCAAGACATGAAGAAAACTCTAAGGGAGCCTTTCATTCTGAAGCCAGAGAGAGGGAGGGCTGGTGTAGAAACTGGAAACTAGGAAACCTAGTAAGAAGATACTGGAGTTTCCAGGCAAGAAGTGATGGTGACTTGAAATAGGGTAATTATCTGTTTGCAGGTAATACCTTGGATGGAGAAAATGAATAGATGTAGGAGAAAGTGAAATAGCCTAATCCCTGTGTGGAAAAGTGTCCGGTCTAGCTTTAGAAGTGATTTTTCTTTGTAATAAAGATCTATCTGACCTTCCTGTCTGCAGATTTCATAGCCTCAAATCAAATTCAATGGATTATGGATGAGGAATATTCAGGAAGAGGGCTGGAGCTATCAATCAGTGGGTAAAAAAAGTGCTTGTTTTCTAAGACTGTCAATCTGACTTGGATCTCCAGAATCCACGTAAAAGCCCAGGTGCAGTAGTGCAAGGTCTGTAATCCCAGAGGATCCCTAAAGCTCTGGGTGTCAAAGACCAGAGAATGCCTAGAAGCTTACAGTAGTCTTCTCTCAAAGAAGATGGAAAGGCTGGTACCTATCTCAGAAGGTTGTCCTCAGACTTACTGTACATCATAATATACAAGTGCCACAGTATGATGCCCACTTGTGTGCATACGTATAGATACCCTCACTGCGCTCTTAACTGTCAACTTGATGCTTGTGGATCCCTGGACATACCTATAGATAAGGCAGACCTCTGGGCTGACCTGTGGGAGATTCTGTTAAGCTTTAATCAAAGTGAATAGCTGCCCATTGTATGGGGGACCATACCCTGGGCAGGTAGATAAGGAGAGAAAGAGTTGGCATGTGGCAAGCTGGAAAGCGAGTGTGCAACTGATCTCTGCTCTCCACTTTGGATATTGAGTGGCCAGTTCCCTCTACTCCCACTGATAACTCTTGTTATGATAGACTGTCACCTGGAATTGTGAGTCACTAAAATTCCTTGTTGAGACGAGCCAGGTGTTTATTTTAACAGAATATAAAAATTGAAACAGTTGCCTACCAAGAAAAAAAAATCCCCAATTTTAAAGAAAATCAGGAAGAAATTCTAGGAAATTCAAAAAAGCAAAACTTGAGTTTGCTATATACCAAGCACTAAATAGAATAATAAAGTGATATGTACCATACATCTTTCTCTAGTTTCCTACCCATTTCAAAGATCTTTAGTTTCTCTCCATCAGTTCTTGGTCTTTGCTTGATCATTGGTCACCTCAACCTATTATATTCATTTTATGTAAGATGAACATACTACTACTTGCTGGATTATTCTGTAGTGGGTAAGTCTCTTAGAGAATAATTGTAATTAATTTTGTTTTTGAGACAATCTTATGTATCCTAAACTGGTCTTGACCTCTATATAACCAAAGACAATCTTCAATTTCCAGTCTTCCTGCCTCTACTTCCCAAGTGTTTAGATTAAGGTATGTGCTGCCATGCCTAGTACCCAGTGAAGACCAGGTCTTCAGAAAGGGAAATGACCAAGTTCTTTGTCAAATAGCTTCAGTTTAGTAGGAACTAAAATTGATTTCTAACTTGAAGATCTATAAAGTAAACATACTACTCAGCACAGAAAATAACCTTCAAGGCACGTCAAAGGCTTTTGGCTTATGAGCTATCTTGTAAAATCTCAGAATCATTTATAATATGCACATAATAATAGGATGCATATGGAGGATAATTCCAGCTCAGGAACAAGGGAGGAAAATTGCTTCAAGACTATCCAGAGTTAAATAACGAGAGCCTGTCTTAAAAATCTAAAATAAAATAAAAAAATAAAAAGTGCACTGGTAGGAAATGCAGACAAAAAAGCAGGCTTTATTTTACATAGCCTTTGAAGATAAGTGTAGTTGTTTTTACACACAGTTAAAATTTTACTATATTTTCATTTTTTCTTCATCCATTCTGACCTTGGACTTACAGTGTAGCAAAGGATGCCCTTAAATTTCTGATCCTCCTGCTTTCATTTACCCAGATGCTGTGGTTATAGGTATGCTGGTATGGAACCCTGGGCCTCATACATGTTAGGAAGTATTGTACTAGCTGAGCTACATCCCAAACCCTTATCATGACTTTATGGTTATAGCAAAGTTGATCTTTATATTGTATTACAAAGCTCACATGTAGGCTGGGGATACAGCTCAGATGGTAAAGTATTTGCCTGCATGATACTCTGTCAAAAAAACAAAGGCCACTATATATTAACCACTTCTTTGCTATTTGACTTGTGTAAGTTAATATCTCTGAGACTGAATATTAAGTGAATATTAAATACTATAAAACAGTTCCAAAAAGTTTATGATTAATTTTTCTTCTCTACATTATTAACCTTTGCTTTATTTTTAGCAATCATGTTAAGAATACCTGTTAAGAGGGCCTTAGTAGGCCTTTCTAAGTCTTCTAAAGGATATGGTAAGTCTTTGTTTCTTTTTCTGTACACTCATAAGTATTAGAATTTATCTTTGTAAATTCTGTGGCCTGTGAAATATTTCTTAAACAATTTTTTTTGCATGCAATGATGATGTTTATTTTACTGTTGCTTATTCTGACAAAGGAAGTAAAATGTCTTAAATTTAAACATAGGAAAAAATTATGAGAAAAAACATTTGCTCAGAGAATGTTACAATGTCATTAAAAATTATGCTACAAAATAGGTTTTAATGATAATATGTTTTCCTTATATATCTTAGTAAGGATATATCTAAAATATTAAAAATATTCATTATCCATATGATATATTAATGTATTTGTGTATATGTGCCCATTTTTACATACACTCATAAACTAGAACCAACATGTAATGTGTAGATTATAGAATTACGGGTAGTTCAGGTTTCTGTAACTTTTTATATTTACTAAATTTTGCACAGTAAAAAGTAATGTATTACTTTTTAAATCAGAAATAATATAAATTGTGATTGAAAAATTAATCAACCAGAAATAACATGTACATGCAAGAATAGAGTTTTAGGTGAAAATACCTGAAATTACTCAAATGGTATATCGACCTTGTTTTGTAAGACTTTTAAAGTATATTCATAACATCTTTGAATTTTCTTTAATAATATATTTTTAATGTTGCGTACAAGAATATAGTGACTTAATGATATTTTTACTCCATAATCCCCAATATCAGCTCCCCCTTCCCCTTATAACCTTTTATCTCTCCTGCCAGACTGCCTCCTATTTCCAAGTTTTTTCACTTGTATAGTCCACTATGTTTCATTTGACTTGCCTTTGATAACTTAGGCCTGACATGATTCATGCTCCAGTAAATATAGGTCAATGGGTATGACACTGAGAAAAGCATTATTGCAGTCAGCTTGCGTGATTGCTAATAAATGACAGTTACACAACTTAAGGGAACAAGGGGTTTATTTCCTTACCATAGTCCGGTTACAGTTCTCAGTCCAGCTTGACGGGAGAGCACGCACCAACACCAGGGCCGAGGGAACTGGCCACACCATCACTGCATAACGGCTAAGAGATGGACAATCCTTACTTGCCAGACCAGCATGTCTGGCCAAGTGAACAGAAGGATGCCTACTCTCTCAACCAGCTCTCTGTGATTTATCCAGGGCCTAATTCCACCCACCATGGGCTGGGCCTTCCCCAGCAGCTAGACAATCTCCTTCAGGTTTGCTCTGGACTTAACTCAACCATCAATTCTCTACAACTGTGCCCAGAGCTCAAACCCTCAACAATCAAGTTGACACCTGTGCTTAACTATGACAAGCATCTTCCTTTTCTTCCCTGTCAACGTTAGTCTTCAGTCTCTTAGAAAGGCATGGAGTTTCTTGAGTGCTTTCCCCTTTTGTGGTGAGATGTTGATGGGACAGTTCCTATGCAGTTCTTGTGAAAGTATATGTATCTGCCATGAAATCATGTTTGCACAGCCCTGTCACATCTAGGATATAATGTCTGACTGTCCTACTTCATGGCTTTTAACAATCTTACTGCCCCTTCTGTGATGTTTCCTGAACCCTTGGGGTGGGTGTGGGTGTGGCTTAAATGTCCTGTTTAAGGCTAAGCAGTCAATAGTCAGTTATTTTCTGTTTTGGGCAGTTGCACTTTTCTGCAGTAAATACCTTCTGCTGCAGAAGTAATCTTCAAGGTTGAGTGCTGGGTGCTTCTCCAGTCTCAGCTCCAGGCAGAACATGAGATCAAAAACTTTTATTTTGAATGAAAGAAGAAAGAAATGTTCTGAGTTGACAGAATAATTTTCACAGTAAAACGTCTTCATTTTACAGAAATTATCACATAATAGAAAATAGCAGAACTACCTTCAATCCCAAAACAGAAAAGGCAATCAAACTATGGTCATTTCATTTTTGAGAAGTGGTATTGAAAGTCTAAGTTTAAACTATTAAAAGTAGATAATCAGAACTGGAGAGATGGCTCAGGAGTTAAGTCTGCTTCACAAGCAGAAGTTCCTGAGTTCTGATCCCAGGTCCTATGTAAAAATGCCAGGCAGAAATAGCATCAACCTCCACTTCAGGCCCCTTGTAGATAAAGCCTGGGAAATCCCAGAGTGAAGAAAGAAGGAGGTAGAAGCAATCCAAGATGATTCCTAAGACCCCTTGGTTCTCCACACATGGTGCCCTGACGCAAATGCAGACACCCACATCTACACACACATTCTAAACACATACATACATACATACATACATACATACATACATACATACATAATAAATATGATTAAAGATAGATAACTAACTTGAAACTTCAGAGCTGAATCATTAGGTACACCTGTGATGAATTATCTAGTTAAGGCAGTCTTTAGAGTGTCTTAGTTGCATAGTCGATGTGGAAAGATACAGCTCATAATGGAGGTCACCATTCCTTGAGCAAGTGGATGAGATGGACAGCAACCTGGATGGCCTTGACAGATTAGTGGGCTAGCATGTTAGAGAGTTAGTATGTAGGATCAGTTCTTGTTCCCTTTGCTCTTGCTGTGGATGTGTAGTTAGGTACCTGAGCTCTTGATAATAATATGACTTCTTGCCATGATGATGTGTTGTGAGTTTGAATAAAATTTTCTTGTCCCCCTGCACCCTCCAAAATAGACAACCATAGCTTGATAGTCAGGATTGAAAAAACTTTTATGTGGGGGGAGGAGGAGGGAGGGAGGGAACTGGTCTACCTATTAAGTTTGTATGAGCGGAAATAAAAAAAAAAAAAAACTTTTATGTATTTTAAAAAGTTTTCATCTACCCCCTTGGGTCTCCATAGGCATATATGCTCTCTTGTACGCACCACAAACATATACAAGCAAATTAAAAAAGAAATCTTTTAAAAAATAATTACATTTAGATAAAAAGAAATGGTATAAAATAATTTTATTGCATTTAGAGAGGAGTAAGATGAAAATTTTCATATAAGTAACCTCTGCTAGTAAATTGAACTCAGTTAACCTGTTTTTTACTTATTATTTTGATGGTCAGTTCGAACAACTGCCACAGCAGCCAGCAACCTGATCGAAGTCTTTGTTGATGGTCAGTCTGTCATGGTGGAACCAGGAACTACTGTCCTACAAGTAAGCATGTGTTCTAATTATTTTTGTAACTGTATGTGTTTCTGGCTTTTTTAACTACCAATTTATTTCTTTTACCCTGTCTCTCTAGTCTAAAATGAACTACAAAGAACAAAATTAGATGGAAATAGATTAACTTTTCAATATTGATATTTCAGAGTAAGTTGCCATTTATATATAAGCTGTTTGCATTTTTAGTGCATTTTAGGTAGTTCTTTAGTTTTACTTCTACCTTTTAATGATATCCATTAAGAAATCTGGTTACCATAATTAATTAACTCCAGTTAAGTTTATGAAAAATAACCTTATTTTGTTTTGGGCCTGCTTGATACTTTTCATTTTCCCATACCTTTCTGTTTTTAGTAATATTTCTAGGAGTTCATCCTACAAGACATGTAAGCACAGGGTAGTATATTCTTGAATTTATGCCTAAAATTTTAGTTTCTCCAGAAATAACAAATTTGCTCATGGAAAAGTGCTGCTTTGTTCCATCTGCAGGTTATTACATAACTTTCTTTTGTTAATTTCAACAGCCACTTCTGTACTGTGCTAGGCATAGAAATGTAAACACTAAATAGTAGTAGAAAGATGTTCAGGTACAATCAAAAATATTTTGGCTTGGATAGGAGGTGTTAGACATATCTCAGGTGATCCCTGTAGAGGTTTTAAAGATAGGGCCTCTTATTTCACAAGCAGAAGAACCTGAGTTTGGATGACATGTAAAAATGCCAGGTGGATATTGTGTTGGCCTGCACTTTGGGCCCTGAAAGGTGGAGCCTGGGAAACCCCAGAACAAATCAAAAAGGAGGTAGAACAATCCCAGAGTCACCTTTGAGCCTCCATGAGCACACACAGTGCCCATTCCCCAAACGGATGGTTATGTTTATAGGTAAACAAGGACTTTCATTTCCTATGGAAATATAATTAGCAAAGACAGACAGCTTATTGCTTTTAGGTTTGATAAACACAACAAAAAATAGAAAATGAGATGACAGAACATTAACTGAGGAAAGGAATGTGTAAGTCATAAACAGCTGTCAATTGAATGAGCTTGTTTGATCCATCTGATATTTTGGTGGCTAGCAAGTGGCAGACATACTTTAGAAGGTGGTATTGGGAAAATAGCAAACTGAAAAGGTAAAGAGATTAGCTTATCGAACAGGGAAAAAAAAAAAAAGACCTAAAAGAGTAGCAAAGGGAAAAGTGTTGTGTTCAAGGAGACCTTAGATAATCTGCAGGAGGGATGGCCGTCACAGTTTGCTTACATGTTCATGACCAAACAGTTTAGGGGAACAAGAGTTTGTATTCTGACTTATGATTGTCTATTATGCTTGTTAGTCCAGCTTGTCAAGATGGCTCACACTAATAACTGGAACTGAGAGATCCAGCTATATATACACACATACACACCTTATGTATATCCAGCTATATATACACCATAGCCATAGGAATTTCTGAAAGAGGGGCAAGAATCCCTTGAGTGAGTCTGTCCAAGAATGTTGAAGAATACCAACTTCTAACTGGTTTCTCCATTTTAACCACTTGTCCAGGGAAATGTTGCATTCACCTTGGGCTGGGTCTTCCCTCATCAACTAGACAGTCTCTTGCAGGCTTGCTGAAGATCTTACCTTCACTACTCATTCTTCACAGATGTTTCCAGAGCTTCACTCGTCAGGTTGATGGCTCTTTCTAACTAGCACAATGGTAAACAGGAAGTTTTTAGATCTTTTCTATTTTTAAAATTTATTTCTTAATTATATTTATGGGAGTGGGTAGTACCTGCTTGCCATGATTCACAGAGTGGAGGTCCAGTGAGCAACTTTTTGGAATTGAGTTCTCTCTGTCTATGATGTGGGCTTCCAGGGATTGAACTCAGATTGTCAGGTTTGCAAGCAGGTACCTCACCCCCTATACTATCTTGCTGGATCCTATTTTTATTCTTTTAAAATTATTTAGTGATATATTGGTATCTGTAGAGCATGCATATACATGTAAATGTGTTTAACTCTGAAATTTAAGAAGTAGACTTTGCAGTTGCAGGTGAAAGTTTGCATATGATATTATGGAGTGTGAGCTAGTATGAAGACTGGTTGAGATCTGCCTTGCCCACTTTCATGTCATTACATTAGGGACTTTTTTTTTTAGCTAAATAGCTAAAACATTGGAAATTATAAGATTACTTTTGAAGGAGATCTAAGGACTCAAGAACTAACTATAGAGATTATTTGAACATACTTATAGGCTGAAAGAAAGGAGAAGTTATGAGTGGAGGACTAATCTCTCTTCCTTGGCAAACAGAACCTGGGAAAACACTCACCTAGAATGAGAATGTGAGGAATGGATGGGATATGTTGTACAAAAGATGGAACTGGATGGAAGGAGGGGTGAGGCGAAAAGCTTTGCCTCAAAGGAAGTGAACCATGTAGAGGGGGTCTAGGTGGGAAGCCATGGAACAAAGTGACAGGATGCCTTTGAGGACTGTAGTTCATAGCAGATTATGGCAGTAGACAGGATACTTTATCCAATTTCTTCCACATAAAATGAAGGCCTGCTGAGGACTCTTATTGCCCTCTGAGTCAATTTCAGAGCTAATGGGTCTGGGATCAAGAGCAAAGATACAAAATTCCCTCAGGAACTAATGTAAGACTGGGTAAAGATAGGGATGTTTAAGGCTAAGAGTAATGAAAGTTGGCCTTCTTCTTCCAAGCCTGTCTATTTCAGCAAAAGTGAAGTCAAGTAACTTTTTTTTTAAAATTTTGTCTTCTAGGCTTGTGAGAAGGTTGGCATGCAAATCCCTCGATTTTGTTATCATGAAAGGCTGTCTGTCGCTGGAAATTGCAGGATGTGCCTGGTTGAAATCGAAAAAGCTCCTAAGGTACCTGATACCTAAAATTCCACAGATGCTGTAGAAGGTAGAAGACTTTAAGTCTTATGCAAAGTTTATTTAAAGTCAGTACATGTTGTACGTACATAAATTCAATATTTTTTAATATGTAGTAGAATCATATCAAAGTTGGAAACATTGATACAAGTGTCCTGTGAACAAGTTAGGGCTGAAGCAATCATAATTGGACTTTGCATGCCCTGCGCAATGTCCAACACACTATTGACCCCACAAAGTCTAGCATTTGCTAAAGGCACTAGGATCCTTGGAGGCAAGGGATTGACAGCCACAGTAGTGTTCCTATGCTTAAGGGGAACACAGGACAGGGTTCTGGGAAATGCCACTGGGTCCTTGCACCTCATCGGAGAGGAGGACCCAGAGGAGAGTTTGGCATGCACATTAAAGGATGCTCCGGGGATGGGAGGGGGAGGCACTGGAGGATGAGGAAGGAGGGGGGAGGGGAGGGGGCACAGGGCGGTGGGAGGTTGGAGGGATGGAGGGGACCAATGTACCTGTTAAGTTTATATGAGTGGAAATTAAAAAAAAAATTTAATTAATTAATTAAAAAAAAAGTGTCCTGTGAACATAAGTACCATAAAATAAGTCTAGAAATTAAAGGTATTTCGTTTCTTGTGTGTGTGTATGTGTGTGTGTACCAGAGGTCACTTGAGTGTGTATTCCTGTGGAGGACCAAAGGTAACTTTGAGAACCATCCTGGATTGTTCTACCTCCTTGTTGCTTTGTTTTGGAGTTTTCCAGGCTCTGCCTTCCAGGGCTAGGATTGCAGCTACCATCATATCTGTCCATTTTTACTTGGGATCTGGGGCATCCAAACCTGGGTCCTTTTATTTGTGAGGCAAAGGCTTTAACCACTGAAATATCTCCCTAGCCCTAGTGATTTCTTAAGCTGTCAGTGTTTCCAAATGACCATAAGACAGCAACCACGATGTGGAGCTGTCATGCAGCACCAGGAGAACTTAGACATAGTGCCATTTTCACTCAACAAAGGGATGTAGTGAAGACGTTCACTTTTAGTATTTAATTGCATTTTGGTGCATGAGCTTGGAGGCCAGAGGACAACCTATGATGTCATTCCTCAGGTACTTCCCATCTTTTTCTTTCTAGACAGGGTCTCCCACCTAGACTGGCTGGCCTCAGTGCTGAGAGTGCATATGTGTACCACTGCAGCTATCTTTTTTACATGGTGCTGGGGCTCAAACTCAGGTCCTCATGCTTGTTCAGTAAGCACTTTTAAAAAATGTATTTTTTTATTATTTTACATTTCCATTCGTACTATAAGAGTAAATGACTTTGATGTTGAAGTAAATACCAAGGAATGGAATAGTTTGTGCCTATCTAAGTCTTATGGATATTCTCACAATCCATGTTTTCATTTTGTTTATTATAATAAAAACTTAATTAGCTTAAAAAAAAAGTAAATGACTTTGATACATATTCTAGGTACAGCAAGGACTTTACCAAATTCATTATCCGCCTCCAAGACATTTATTTGTTTGTATTTTGAAACAGCATCTCCATACATAGTTTAGGCTGACTTCAAAATTACTATATAATCCAGGCTAGTATTAAACTCCTGAATCTACTTTCTCAGCCTCCTGATTACTAGGATTACAGGCATGTGCCACTGTGCCTAGCCTGCCTCCCTCCTTCCCTTCTTTCCTTCCTCTTCTTTACCTCAATTTGTTTAAGTAATTGAAAAGTACATTGGATTTTGTCCCTCTCTCATTCCCCTGCTTCCTCTTCCCTACAAATTTCCCTCCTGCTCCAATGTCCCTCCTTGTGTGTGTGTCCTACTGATCCCATAAGTGATGTCTGTTTATGTTCTGAGTAATAGTTGCAGCATAGGCAGTATTTCAGTAGAGAGGTTCCTCATTCTTAGCATTTCAAAAGCACAAAAATGCTGTTATTTTTTAGGGCAGAATAAATACATTGATTATTAGCATATACTTAGGGAACTGGATTTCCATGTTTCTTTTGGAGTGCTTAGCAAAATACCCAAAACTGAGTACTTTATAAAACAAAGAGGTTTATTTATTTCGTGATTTTGACCTCTGAAAGTCCAAGATTGGGGAACAATGTCGGGCTAGCCTCTGTCAGGATCTCTGGTTGCTTTATAATATGACAGGAGAGGAAACAAGAGAGTGGGTGGAGGCCAGCCTTATTTTTCATAGTAACTCAGTTTTTGTGAGAACTCTTTTCCTGCAAGACCTGGTCACTCAGACAGTCTGTCAAATCCCAGTTACTTGGAACTAGGTCCCACCTCTGAAAGGTTCCTGTACATTAGTGAGGAGCTTCAAGCCAGTGACCTCTGAGTGACAAACAACAGTGTCTTATTTGTTTATTAGAGTCATGTGAAGGATCAGTAATCATTTAAGTTTATGAAAATTTGAAAAATTACTTTATTTTCATATTTTATATTTATTTTTTTAAAGACAGGCTGTCATTATGAAGCTTGACTATTAGAACTTGCTGTGTAGACCAAGCTGGTCTCAAACATGTAGTAATCCCCACCTGTGCTTCTTATGTGCTGGGATTATAGATATATACAACTACAATCAGATGAAAACTAGAAAAATCTTTCCTGAAAAATAAAATAAAATATCTGATTTGTTTATTTATTTTTTATTTCTGAAAAAGAATCTCATTTAGGTTAGGCTGCTCTTGAATTTGCTATATAACCTATGTTTTTGGCATGTTTGCAAATGTTTAATGCTTTAATTTAGCATTTGTATGTTGTGTGGCTTATACTTACAAAGAAATACAAATACATATTTTTCTATTGAAATTCCAGGTTGTAGCTGCCTGTGCTATGCCAGTAATGAAGGGCTGGAATATCCTGACAAACTCGGAAAAATCTAAGAAAGCCAGGTACTTTGTTGTTCTGATGTAGAAGATTTCTTGGTGTAATATTTAAACCTTTTTAATATTAAACTCTGAAGAAGTTTCTGTGCTTTGCTTCAGGACAACAGACCAACTCAGGGATTTATGGTATCAAATTAGAATAGGATCTGCATTAAAAATCTTTGTGTAGTACTTTGATCAAATTTTGATGAATAAATATAGGATTAATTGAGCTGAGCTGAATTACTTCAGAGATATATTACTACTACTAACTTTCCTAGTATTGATTGTGTGCTTATGGTACTTAAGAAAAACATGGGACCTTCTGTGTGTAGATATACAATTCCAGCTTTGTTTTTATTTTGAATTAATATAGATATTTTCAGAGAATCCTTCAGCAATTTTTTTATGAGACAATGTCTTAGGATGTAGCCCAGGCTGGCCTTGACTGAAATATGTAGCTGAGGATGACCTTGAACTCCCCTTGCCTGCACTTTCTGCATGCTGGGATTACAGGCATACCACCATGTCCAGTCTTCATGAGTAAACACAGGCCTTTCTGTATGCTAGGCAAACACTCTACCAGCTAAACACACACACACACACAGAGCGCGCATATGCACAATTGAATAAAAAGAAAAAAAAAAGTGCCAGGCAGAAAGGGCAGCGGCTTGCTCTTCTGGCTCTGGTGGGCAGAGCCTGGGAAATCCAGAGCAGAGCACAAAGGAGGTAGAAGCAATCCAGGATGATTCCTGAAGTCACTCTTGGGCCTCCACAGGGATATATAGTGCCTTCTCTCTCTCTCTCTCTCTCTCTCTCTCACACACACACACACACACACAAATAAAATAAAAGTAAAATAAAAGTAAAAAAAATCTCCTCCAAGTCATAATTTCCTAAGCCATAATTTCTGTAATACTTTGTTCTTAACTTTACCAACATTCTCAAGCTGTGTGTTTAATGCTGTCATAAAGTTATATAACATATTGTCATGTCTGACAATAAGTATAAAATTAGTACTTAACTGTGTAAGAAAATGTACAGTTTTCTGAAGGTTATTTCAAATAGCCTATAGGTAATCTACTTTGGGTTGTGGCTGTTTATGTCACTTTTTATATTATAATTTTTCATGCAGAGAAGGTGTGATGGAGTTCTTGCTAGCAAATCACCCATTGGACTGTCCTATTTGTGACCAGGGAGGTGAATGTGATTTGCAGGTATTTATTAGTTTTGTAAATCTTTTGATGAAATCATTTTTCATTAACAGCATTAGATTGACTCTCTCGTACTCTGCTTAAGGACCAGTCTATGATGTTTGGAAGTGATAGGAGCCGATTTTTAGAGGGGAAGCGTGCTGTAGAGGACAAGAACATTGGACCACTGGTAAAAACCATCATGACTAGATGCATACAGTGTACCCGATGCATCAGGTAATTTCCTTCTTTCTTCTGCATATAATTGATTGACTGACTGACAAGGTTTGATAGCACTGAATAAGATAACTACTTTTTTTAGCCTTTTATGTTTTTCACATGCTCCGATAAAAACTTTTTGTTTTCAGTAAGTGCCAACTCTAGTTGTATGTAAAAATTAAACTTTGGGGCCAACAAGATAGTTCAGGGAATAAGATACCTGCTGACAAAACTTTGTAACTTGAGTTCATTTCTTGGAAGCCTATATGTTGGAAGGAGAGGGCTAATACCTGAAAATTGTCCTCTGACCTCCACCTGTGTACCATAGTGTGCACATGTGCACTTCTCTCTCTGTCTCTCTCCCTTTCATGAATAAATAAAAATACCTTTAAAGGTAATAAAAATTAAAATTTAGGTCAGTGAGATAACTCAGTGTGTAAAGCTAGTGAGATAACTCAGTGTGTAAAGCTCTTGCTCCTAAATTTGATGATCTCAGTTCAGTCTCCAGAAATGCACATGATAAAAGGAGAGAACTGACTTCCAAGAGTTTTCCTCTGACCTCTGTGTGCCATAGATGAATATGAATGTACCTTTTCTCTCTCTTTCTCTCTCCCCCCCTCCCCTCCCTTTGTCTTTTTCGTTTACTCTCCCTCACATAATTTTCAATTTTTTATTGAAAAAAATTTTCATTGTTCCTCAAGGATTATGCTTGTCATCAAGAATATACTAGTGCCTTTTAGTGTTTTAAAAGTCATTATCTTTGTGAGCATATACATAGGAAAGGAAATAACTTGGTTGGACTCAACCATTTGACAAGAAATTTTCATTTTCTAGGTTCGCAAGTGAGATTGCAGGAGTAGATGATTTGGGGACAACAGGAAGAGGAAATGACATGCAAGTTGGCACATATGTTGAAAAAATGTTTAAGTCTGAATTGTCTGGGAATATCATTGATATCTGCCCTGTAGGTGCCCTGACTTCTAAGCCATATGCTTTTACTGCCCGGCCATGGGAAACAAGGTATTCATCTTTGTCTTTTTCGCCAGCTTGGATTACATTTCTGTTGTTTGTTTTAATATGTTTAGTTTATTATTTTATGTATGTGAGTGTGTGTACCTGTGTGTGTGAATGCAGGCACGTACTGTGATGCATAATTTTGGCAGTCCGTTTTCTTTCCTTCCGTCATATAGGCCTCAGGGTCAAACTCTGGTCAGTGGGCTTGGAAACAAATGCCTTTGCCTGCTGAACTATCTTGTCAGCTCTTTTTTTGTTTGTTTTTGCTTGTGTGGTGTGTGTGTGTGTGTGTGTGTGTGTGTGTGTGTGTGTGTGTGTGTGTGTATATGCAAGTAGAGTGCACATGTGGACATATAAGGCAATGTCAGGTGTTATCAGGAATGCTATCTACCTCTTTTGAGACAAAGTTGATCACTGGCCTAGAACTCACTAGTTAGACTAGACTGGTTAGTGAACCATACCCCTAGCCCTAATTTTTTATTTTCATGTATATGTTGTATGTGGTGTGTCTACATCTCTGAGTGTTTGCGTATGTCAGTGCACATCCATATGTGTGCATGTGAAACCCAAAGTTGATGTTGAGAAATCTTACTCGATGTTCTTTTACCTTATTCTTTGAAACTGGGTCTCAGTTAATGCCCAGAGCTAACTGATAGGGGTAATCTCATTAGCTGACTTTGATTGAGGATTCCCTATGTTGCAGTTCGCTTGCATGGTTGCTGATAAATGACCATCAGCCGGCTTAAGGGAACAAGCAGTTAATTTTCTCTTATGATTTTCTGGTTATAGTTCTCAGTCCAGATTGACAGGAAAGCTCACACCAACCCCAGGGCCGAGGGAACTGGTCACACCATCTCTACATAATGGTTAAGAGAGGGACATTCATTACTTGCCAGACCAGTATGTCTGGCCAAGTATACACAAGGATGCCAACTTTCTCAATCAGCTCTTGGTATTTTATTCTAGAGCCTAGTCCCACCCACCATGGGCTGGACCTTTTCCATCAGCTAGACAATCTCTTGCAGGTTTTCTCTGGGCTTAACTCAACCATTGATTCTCTACAAACGTGCCTGGAGCTCAAGCCCTCAAGTGTCAAGTTGACACCTGTGCTTAACTATGACACTCTACCCCTTTGTCAACTTGGCACAAAAACATAGCATTTATAAACTGTAACCTTCTATCCTTGTCCCCATAGGTATTAAATTTACCTTAAAATATAAAAACATTTAATTTTATTAATTCTAAATCTCTAAAAGTTCTCATAGACAAATTTGAAAATATTCTGTCATTAAAAGTTCAGTTATTAAAATGTTGGAACTGAAAATTTCAAAAAATGTCTCAAGTCTTTTAATTATAAGAGTCTATCAAATCAAAATATGTTAAATGATTCAACAAGATAAAACATCAAAATAAATGTTTCATGACATAATAAGAAAACATTACATTAAAATCAAGTCCAGCGAATCAGTTACTGCATCCTGTATTTCAGTGTCCATCTTCTGTTGCTTATCATGTAGTCACAGTGGCTCAAAGATTCTAGGCAATCCCAGTCCCTGTTCGAAGCTCAAAGTTGTAGAAGTAGAGTTCCTCTGAACCAGGCTGAATCTCCACTCGCAGCCATCCTCAGCATACATCCCATGGTTCTGGCATTGCAAACAACACTCTGGGTTCACCTCTCCAGCTATAAGCTTCACCCTCCCTTGCAGGAACTTTACGCTTGTGACTTGGTGGCAAGCTTTTGCTGCTGTCCATGAAACCTTCAATAGTACATCAAAACCAGTACCACTTGGGGGACGCTGTCAGATTCTGAAGCGAGGTTGAAACATAGCTTGGTCCACTCAAGCTACAGGTGTACTAACTTTAGCGTGCTGATCTGGAAAAGCCTCTTTCTAGGTAGCTGAAACTTCCAAAGTGCAAAAAATGGTTTCAACTTGGGCTTTTGGTCCCTGAAGGAATCTGGGTTTTCAAACCACCAACTCGCCATACAGTGGTATTCATGTTTTCCACCGTCCCAGTGCAAATCACTAGATTTTCTTTCATTGATACTCATTTGTTTAACAACGGCAGCTATTCTGCTGCCTGCCCTTTCCACATCCAGAGCTTTCATGGCCATCAATATAGCTCTCCTTTATCAAGCAAACCAGTCCATCATATTGAAATTCAACTTTACCAGAGTCCTCGTTCCCTTCATCATAAACTGGGCTTAAACAATCCACAACTTTCTCAGCATTTCCATTATCCAAATGGCCCTAGAGCTCAAGCCCTCAAGTGTCAAGTTGACACCTGTGCCTAACTATGACACCCTATCTCAGAGCCCTTCTGAGCCCTTAGCTATAGGTTGGATGCTATATGGTCATTTATGTAGATTTTGGGAATTTGAACTCCTGTCCTTTTGCTTGCATGACAATTTTTTTGACCTCTGAGCCATCTCCCCAGCCCAACTTTAGCCCTGTTTTTATTTCATTATTGTTTGTGAAATGTTCCATGTTATTTTTTCCCTAAATTTTCAATTTTTTATTTTGCTAAATTTTTGCTTGCTTTAAATAGAAACTTAAAAGTATCTTTATACGTGTTTGTGTGTATACATGTACGTGTATACTTCTTTGTGTGTATCTGCTTAAGTTGTGGAATCCCTTATTTTTAGTGTGTGTATATACTTCAGTTGTATACCTTATTTCTTGGGAATATGGTCTTTCATTAAACTGGAACCACTGATTTGGCTGGCAGCAAACCCCAGGAATCCTGTTATCTCTGTCTCCCCAGCTTTGAGACTGTTGTGAACAACTTTTTACCTGGGTGCTGGGGATCTGAACTCAGGTCCTCATGATTGCACTGCAAGTTCTTTACTGGCATATCTAGACCTGCAAAATGATTGACAAAACAACATGCCCCCATAGACTATCAAGGAACGTAAGAGAGATAAGAACATACAATGGAAACCTTGGGGACTAAAGCTGAATAAGTGGAGGGAAATGCCCCTATGAGTGGAGTGGCCCGAAGAGAGGCAACTTGGTATGCCATAGAGGCCTGAATCCCCACAAGAGTAGACAAGCCGCCAGGGTGAACCTTGGGGTCCATAGAAGTGGATAGGCAAGAAGATAGGAGGGAATGGAATGGATTGAAGGGAAGGGAAGGAAATGGGGGTGGGGGGAATAAAGGGAACCACAGGTAAATACTGGATATGCTTATAAAACTAGAAAAATGAAATAATAATAAAAAATGATTCGTTGGAAGATAAGTACTTACATTGGAGAGAAGGAAGGAAGTAGTTTCTTTAAACTTAATCTTAGCGGGTTTTTTTAAACGTAATCTTCCAAAAAGTAAAAGTATTTATTTTAAATTTATTGTCTGTTATTGCTTATTGAGTTTTCAACCATGTGACTAGGTGTGGTGGCTTATACTTGTTAATTCTAGCACATGGGAGGATGAGGCAGAAGGATCACTGTTAGTTTAAAGCTAACCTGTACAAAATGAGGCTGTCTTAGGAGAACAAAAAAGTTTTCAACCATGTGGAAATATTATACTGTTTAACCTCTCGTTATACATTTAACTTTCATTGTGTATTTACCTACCGTCCTCCTCCCACATTGGCTTTATATATGATAAATAAGTGCATTATTGTTGAGGTACTTGTCCACTCCAGAGGTTTTCATTTTGTTTGTGAGATAGAATCTCTTTCTAAGTACCAAACTGGGCCTAGAATTCCTTACTCTGTGTCCCAGGTTGGCTTCACACCAGTCTTCTTGCCTTAGTTTTCTAAATTCTAGTATTATTGGCATGAGCCATTCCCAGGAAGGTCGTCCCTGTTTTTTCTTGAAACAGGATCTTGATATATAGCCCAGGCTACTTTGAACTCCTAGACCTCTTCATTTCAAGTTGTGGGTTCTGAAAGTGTGTCCCCCTCACACCTTGCCTGCCCTGCAGTTTTAATGTCATACTTTCTAGCTCTTCCAGAATTGAAATGGCTGTTGTGTTGTTGCTGCTTTATTACTTATTTAAAATACTTTCTGTATTACTAAGAATATGTTTGTTGATTGATAGTTACCTTTCTTCCCTTGTAATAATTGAAATGACTTTTTTGGTGTTTTCATGTTTCTGAACTCTTTTTCTTTCTTTCTTTCTTTCTTCTTTCTTTCTTTCTTTCTTTCTTTCTTTCTTTCTTTCTTTCTTTCTTTCTTTCTTTCTTTCTTTCTTTCTTTCTTTCTCTCTCTTCTCTCTTTTTCTTCTCTCTCTCTCTCCCCCCTTTCTTTCTTGCCTTGAACTTGAAGTCTTACTGCCTCAGCATGTAAGTAATAGACTTACACAAGACTGTGCCATCATACTTACCCTTGAACTTATTTTATACTCTTTATTTAAGAGTTGTCCTTGTATTTGTATAGCTTAGTAGTTTAATGATGGTGCTCAGACACTATGAACCAATAAGACTTCTATCCTTTGCCAATTTATGTACGTATAGAGGAATATATTCAAAATAGCATTTTCAAGTCTGTTTAGCTGAAGATGAGAAAAAATTCATTTTCACTTGTAGTTTTACAGGTTTCAACCCATGATTATGTAGTTAGGTGGCCACATTGCTTTGGAGTCTGTGACAATGCCCTCTTCATAACAGGAGCCAGTGGCAGAAGGGGAGAGGAGAGAACAAGAGGTCGGAGTTGTGTAATTCTTTTCGAGGGCATGTCTGCTACCTTGACCTAAAAATTTCTCACTGGACCCCACTATTTCCAGTAGCATTGTAGGTTAAGAAACAGTCCTTTAACATATGGATCTTTCGGAATATTCCAGCTCCAATCCTCAGCACTGGTTTTTACTTCATTTTATGCCTTTTGATCTCAGTGTTGTCTAGAAATATGTGAATACATTGAATCTTCTCTGGTCTTAACTGTGTACATGTACAGCCTCACAAGGAATGCTGTGACTACAACTCAGATTGACAGATGCTCCTGTTCTTAGCTAGGGTGACCGCCACATCCCATATCTGTTGCAAAGCTACCCATTGCTAAAATTTAAGTAGTCCCTATCTGTAGAAAGAACCTCCCACCCTCCCATTTACACAGTTTTTCCTACTTGAATATCCAGTTGAGAGTGTGGGCAGGAGCAACATCAAGCAAGCCCCAGAGCACTATAGTTTTTAGGGTACTCAACAATGAAATTAAGCTTTTCAAATTTTTATGTGCTGTAAAAGCTTTTTTCTTTTTGTCCACTTTGTTTCACTTTCTTGGGGAAGTTATTTGTTGACATCTTTAACTATCCATGGTCCAAATTTAGTTAATTGTAGCCCCTTCAAATCATCCTGTCAGAGAATAGCTTCAGTTGGTTTCATGATCACATTAGTAATTAATATGATGTTTTTAAAATGTGGGATTTTTCACTGCTATTCTTCTGAACTACACTAATTTTTAGAAATTTAGAAAGGGAGGTTGGGTTCGGTGGTGCACACTTGTAATTCCAACACTTAAGAAGTATAAACAGGAACTTAAGAAGTTCAAATCATTTGGCTACATAGTAGGTTAGAAGCAAACATGGGCAACCTGCACCCTGTCTCAATGCAACCCCTCACCTGCTGCCACAAACGGAAAAAGTAAACCAAGTAATAGAAACCGTTCTTATTCTCAGAATCAGTGTACTAAATATATGGGTTTATTTTCTCAGAAAGACAGAATCCATTGATGTAATGGATGCAATTGGAAGTAACATTGTGGTTAGCACAAGAACTGGAGAAGTGATGAGGATTTTGCCACGAATGCATGAAGATATTAATGAAGAATGGATCTCTGATAAAACCAGGTATTGTCTTTCTTATTTTTTGCAATTGATTTAAAAGAATTTTATAGGAGGATTTAAAAATTTTTTTTTACTTATTGGGGTAGACAGGCATGTTATGTACAGGTATGGAGATCAGATGACAACTTTCAGAAATTGGTTCTGGGGGATTGAGTACAAGTCACTAGGTATGCATGCAGGTATGTTTACTTATTGAGCTATTTTACCTGACTTTTACAGTAGTTTTTTATGGTGATTTTTATGTTTGCAAAATGATATAAACTATTGAAATCTGTGCTTTTAAATAGGGAATGATAAGAAATTATCCTTAATAGTTGCAGATGTTGGGTTTAGTGGCGCAAGTTTGTAATCCTAGCTACTTGGAGGCTGAAACAGCAGGACCTGAAATTCAAGGCCTGTCTAGGCAACTTAGTGAGATTATGTCTCAAAATAATAAGAAAGGTCTGGACTTGTAGCTTGATGGTAAGAGCACTGGCCTGTTGCATTCAAGGTTCTAGTTTCATCCTCCTTAGGAGAAGAAAGTAAAGACAGTTGTTTCACAAACTTTTGTGTTAAAAACATGGGAGGCAGAACCAGGAGGATTGCAGTAGGCCAAAAGTAGAATGAAGTACTTTTAGATTTATTGTTTATTGGAGAAAATGTTGGATTTTACACTATAATTTTGGTAAAATATCTAATGATACTCATTTTTTATACTAATGACTTGGCCTTTCAACTATCATTTTGCATATTGTCATGTTACAATATTAGGATTTTCCAGCTTGTTGAAAATATTTAAGAAATATGCTGGGCCTATAATCCTGGTTACTCAGAAGTCTGATTAGAAAGATTTTCAAGTTCAAGGCAGCTTGTGCAATTTAGCGAGACATAAAAAGAGGCTAATATTTGATAAAACTGAGTAGCCGAGTACTTGCCTAACATACATGATTTAATCCATAGTATCTCAGAGTTAACAAGCAGAAGAAATACTTTCTTTGATAGAATTTTAGGTTTAAGTGATGGTCATAAAACAAATATTAGTTCCTCTGAAAAAAATTGGAATGGTTATTTGAATCTAGGTATTTTTATTTTTGTTTTGTTTTCCAGTAGCAGGAATTGAACCCAGGGTTTTACACATGGTAGACAAGTCCTGTACCAGTAGACAAGTGCTATTTCCCAGCTCTGTTGAATTTCACTTTTTATTTTGAAATAAGGTCTTACTTAAGTTCCTGGGTTGACTTTGAACTTTCTGCCTTGTCCTCTTAAGTAGCTGAGATTTTAGACCTAGGCCAAATACTTATTAATTTTTTACACATTCAGCTATTCTTGTATTTAAATAACATTTCTGATATGGTTGTTTCTTGTTTGTTTTTTTTTTTTTTTTTGTATGTGTGTTTGCACATGTGTGTACAAGAGGGCATTGGGTGTGTGTCCTTGTGGAGGGCCAAGAGTGACTTCAGGAATCATCCCGGATTGCTTCTACCTCCTTTGTGCTCTGCTCTGGGATTTCCCAGGCTCTGCCCACCAGAGCCAGAAAAGCAAGCCGCTGCCCTTTCTGCCTGGCACTTTTTTTTTTTTTTTCTTTTTATTCAATTGTGCATATGCGTGCCGTGTGTGTGTGTGTGTGTGTGTGTGTGTGTGTGTGTGTGTGTGTTCAATTGTGCATATGCGCGCCGTGTGTGTGTGTGTGTGTGTGTGTGTGTGTGTGTGTGTGTGTGTTTATTCATTTGTGCATATGCGCGCCGTGTGTGTGTGTGTGTGTGTGTGTGTGTGTGTGTGTGTGTGTGTGTGTGTGTGTGTGTGTGTAGAACCACGGGCGAATTCGGGAACCATCATGGACGCCTCCACCTCCTCCTTGTTTACTCTGCCCTGGGATTCACAGGCTCCGCTCTACCAGGACCAGAAACGCAGGCTGCCCCCGCTTCTGTCCAGCATCTATATGGGGTCTAGGATCCGAACTCAGGACCTTCCGCCTGCAAGGCAGAGGCTTAACCCCTGAGCCACCTCTCCAGCCCCTCTGCCTGGCACTTTTACATGGAACCTGGGATCCGAATTCAGGACCTTCTGCTTGTGAGACAGTTTTAACCCCTGAGCCATCTCTTCATCCTGAATTGTTTTACTTCCTTATTGCTTTGCTCTGGGGTTTCCCTAGTTCTACCCTTCAGGATTAGAAGTGTAGGCCGTCTCTATATACACCTGACATTTTGACGGGATCTGGGGCCTAAGCTCAGTTCCTTTTGCTTATAAGACAGAGGTTTTAGCCCCTGAGCCATCTTGCCAACCCATATTTCTAAGGTGTTTTAAAATTAAAAACTATGGCTGGAGAGATGGCTCAGGGGTTAAGAATCTGTCTCATAAGCAGACGGTCAGGAGTTCGGATGCCAGGTCCCATGTAAAAAATGCCAGGTGGAAAGGGTGGCGGCCTGCACTTCTGGCTCTGGTGGGCAGAGCCTGGGAAATCCCAGAGGGAAGAAAGAAGGAGGTAGAAGCAATCCAGGATGATTTCTGAAGTCACCCTTGGCCCTCCACGGGACAGTAGTGCCCTCTCTCTCTCTGTTACACACACACACACACACACACACACACACACAATTAAAAATAATAAAAATAAAACTAAAAACTAGAGCTAGAAAGATAGATGGCTCGGGTTAAGACTCTACCTTGCAGGCAAAGGATCCTTAGTTTAAATTCCAGGCTGTATGTAAAAAGGCCAGGTGGAAAGGGCGGCAGCCTGTACTTCTGGCCCTGATGGGTGAAGCCTGGAAAAATCCCAGAGCAAAACAAAAATCCAGGATATGATTCCTGAAGTCACCTGTGGTTCTCCATAGGGATACAGTATCTTCTGACACTGACACATACACACACACACTAAACTTTTTTTTTTTAACCCATATTTACTTTCAAAAAAGATTTGTTTGTTTACTTATTGTCTGTGTGTGTGTGTGTGTGTGTGTGTGTGTGTAGTCTGTGTGTGGTCTGTGTCTGTGGAGGCCTAGAGGTAACTTTGGGAATCATGCTCTACCTTCTCTTTGCTTTGTTCTGGAGTTTTCCAGATTCTGCCTTCTAGGATCTGAGTACAGGCTCTGCCATTTCCTCCTGGCATTTTAATGTAGGATCTGGATCCAAACTCAGGATCTTCTGCTTACCCTTTGAGTCATCTTTCTGGCCCTGTAGTTGCTTTTTAATGAGATTCTACAAATGATGTGATTTCTTTTGTCTAGATTTGCCTATGATGGGCTAAAACGTCAAAGACTTACTGAGCCCATGGTCAGAAACGAAAAAGGACTTTTAACCTATACCTCCTGGGAGGATGCACTCTCTCGTGTAGCTGGAATGGTAAAGCACTGAAGTATAGAATAATAGTATGGGTTTCACAAAACAGTTTTGCCATGAAGCGGGGGAGGGATATACATATATCTCTTCTTTCTTATTGCTATAAGTAATCTCTTTTCATTTGGCTGTCTTTGAGAGTTGTATTTCAAATAGCATGTAGATACATTCTAGAATATAACCCATGAATCCTTGGTCTATGATTGGTATCTCCCATGATGTCATAGTAGAGAAAGATGTATAGTTGAATGTCTTATTCTAGTGGTCTGAAATCAGAGAGATCAAGTAGGGGAGGGAAGCCTAACCAGAACTGCCTGTGAAGATGCCTTCCTACAGAAGCAAAGAGATGACTGGGTGTATCTTAGTTATAGTGTACATGCTTAGCTTGTAAAGCACTAGATTAAATTTCTAGCCAAAAAAAAAAAAAGAAGAAGAAGAAGAAGAAAGGGAAAAAAGTTTCTGATAGAGAAAGGTATTGTGAACAAGGACAAAGTCTTAAAATCTAGAGGGATTGACACACATATTTCTGATGAAATTGCATTTATGGTATCTCTACAGTTTTCATTCTTTAGATCTCATTTGAAGCCCTTTTGATCTCAAATATAAAACAAATAGCTTCCTTCTGAGCCAGTATTACTAGCTTTGGCTGGACATATGCACCATTTTGCTTTTAGATTATTATTAACCAATATCAAAGTTTTAAGTTTACTTTTGTATGGGAGGGATGTATATGCCATGGTACATTTGTGGAGGTTAGTAGATACTCTTTGTGGAGTTGGTTCTCCTACCATTTTTGTTCTGGAGATTGAACTGTGGTTGTCAAGCTTGTGCATCAAGAGCTTAATCCCCTGAACTCTCTTGAAAGCCCAGTGTAAAGGTTTTTAGTCAGATACATACTAGTTTTTTGGTATTTAAAAATAAGTTGTCTTGCTAATATTTTCTGAACAATTCAGTTCTAACTGGTGGTTTTTCAATGGTACTTTTTTCATCCTTTTCTAGTTGCAGAGTTTTCAAGGCAAGGATGTGGCAGCCATTGCAGGTGGCTTGGTAGATGCTGAAGCCTTGGTAGCTCTGAAAGATTTGCTTAATAGAGTGGACTCCGACACCTTATGTACTGAAGAGATCTTCCCCACCGCAGGAGCTGGGTGAGGATCAGAAGCTGTGAACCAAGCTTTGGTGTTGGATTTTGTTTTTTGTGTGACACAGTCTCATGTAGCCTATGTTGGCCTCAAACTCCCCATATAGCTGAGGGTCCTCCTACCTCTGACTTCTAAATGCTGGGAATTAAGATATTCCATCCTTTAATACATGCAGCTAATTATTCATTTTAAAGAAATCAACTACTTATGTGGTATTAGTGATATAATTTGATATGTAATATGATTCTCTAACTTACTAATGTACTTTAATGTACTTTTCACATATAAATCAAAATCAAACAACATGAAAGTAAAGGAAAATGAATAGGAATAAAAGGGGAACCAGAGAGAGAAATATGAGTGAATATATTAGTATACATTGTATACATGTATGAAAATATGATAATAACTATTGTTTTATACAACTAATATATGGTAAAATACTTTTTTAAAAATCAAAATCTAAAGATTGTTGGTTAATCCAGCCATTAATAAATACTTTAAGTTTAATTTCATTAGATACATTTACTGGCGTAGTGTCTCACTCCTGGAATTTTAGCACTTGGGAGGCTGGACAGGAGGATTGTTGGAAACTCAAGGCCAGACTGACCTTTGGAGCGAGTTCTAACCATCTTGGGCTACAGAGCGAGACCCTGTCCCCAAAACAAAACAAAATTTAGACATACTTAATGAAAAATTTTATGTAACAGTGCCAAGGATTTGATACATGAAATGTTCCATAGATTCTTAGCATTAATTAGCTTTACATTCATCTTACAGGATAGTTTTTTTTGGGGGGGAGGAGGATGTTACTGTCATTATACTTTTTGTTTTTCTTTTTAAATATGTCATGTATTATATTTCTAGCACAGATTTGCGATCCAATTATCTTCTCAATACTACAATTGCTGGTGTGGAAGAGGCGGATGTTGTCCTTCTGATTGGTACCAATCCACGTTTTGAGGCACCCCTTTTTAATGCCAGAATTCGAAAGAGGTTAGTAATATTTACTTGAGACTTTGAAGATATATATTGTTTTGTGTGGTATATTGAAAATGATATTTTAGGTGATTCCTAGTAAGGGTTGGTGACACTGATGGAAAATTCCTAACAGAGTCATTCATTCCGTGTCACTCCCATGTCTTTTATTTTGTTAGTTTTTTCCCCAGTATATTGTTTATAATTATACTGTTGACACAATTGAGACTTAACTTTGAATATATTTATTTATATTTTCACATTTATTGATTTGTCTATGCATGTGTGGGCATGAGTGTACCATGGCATCCGGGTGGAAATGAAGGACTAGTTGCAGAAATCAATTTTTTCTACCATGTGGATTCTGGGAATCAGCTTTCGTCAACAAGTCATTTTCTAAGCCCAGAGTTTTTTTGTTTGTTTGTTTGTTTGTTTTGTAAAATGAGATTAGGTCTGACTGATTAGTACTGGCTGGTCTCATATTTCGGCTCCAATGCTAATATTACAGGACTCTCCACCAGGCCAGTTTTTTGTTAGCTTTTTATTTTTAAAAATTCAGAATGTTAAACTGGTCCTTGTATGCTCTGTTTTTTTTGTTTTTTTTTTTTTTTGAGGATTAAGGTAGAGTTTATTAAAAAAGAGAAAGGTTGGAACTCATGGACTCCAGACATGGAGTGCCATGAGGAGCTAGAGCGCCTCCATGAGAACTCACAGTGCCTAGGCATGGAATTCATGAGGAGCAAGGAAACAAGAAACAGACTCATGGCACTAGAGGGCCATGAGGGGCTAGATTGCCTCCAAAAGAAGTAGGCAGCTGGAAATGGGCTCACTGGCACTAGAGGGCCATGAAGGGGCTAGATCGCCTGCTCTGTTTTTTTAATAGTTCTAACCTAGAATAACTCTACTTAACATTTTGCCATTTTTTAATAGTACTCTGTATATGTATATGGATATAATTTTCTGAGTCTTCTGAAAATAAGTTGTAAACATGATACCCTTTTGTCCTCAAAATATTTCAGTATGGTTTCCGGGGGCAGCATTGAACTCAATAAGTTTAGTATTAATGCAAGATTATTGTCAGATCCACAGTTTATATTCAAATGTAATAAAATTTTCTACAGTTTCTTTTTGTTATTTTGAGACAGGGTGTCACATAGCCCCATCTGGCCTCAGACTTTCTATGTAAGCTAAAGATGGCCTCCAGCTCCTGATCTTTCCTGCCTCTATCTCTCAAGTATGGGATTACAGACTTGGGCCACCATGTTTGGGTCTATAGTTTTTTATTTTTGAGTTAGTCTCACGTAACCCATGCAGACCTCAAACACATGTAACCAAGGATGACCTTGAACTCCTGATCCTCTTGCTTTTATCTTTGCTGAGATTGTAGAGGTGCATCATCATGCCCAGTTTTTTCAGTGCTGGGGTTTGAATCTAGGTCTTTGTGCATACTAAACAGGCATTCTCAGTCAACTCAACTACATCCATAGCTCCAGTTTTTAAAGAATATTTTATTTATTTGAGGTAGAGTGAAGGAGGGGGGAGAGAGAGAGACAGAGAAAGAATAGAGACATAGAGAAGAATGAGAACCACACACATGCATATCATGATGCATGGATGGAGGTCAGAGGACAACTTTCAGAAGTCAATTCTTCTGCCATGTGAGCTTCCAGGTATTGAACTTTTGCTGACCCTAACACATCTTTTAAACTATATATACACTATAAGCTATGTATACACACATACACACTTATTTTGTGTGTGTGTGTCAGAGGGCACTGTGTGTCTCTATGGAGGAACAAGGAAGACTTCAGAAATATCCTGGATTGCATCTACCTCCTTTTTGCTTAGCTTCTGGTATTTCCCAGGCTCCGCCCACCAGGGTTGAAAGTACAGGCCACCACCAGTTCTACTTTCTGTTTTTATATGGGATCTGGAATCTGAACTCGGGACCTTCTGCTTATGAGGCGGAGTGTTAACCCCTGAGCCATCTCTCCAGCCCCACTACCACATCTTTTAATAGCACTGTTATTTTTCCTGTCCAGCATGCATCTGGAGTCTCATATTGCAGTTAATATCATGACATTTATTTTGAAAAGAACAGGGTAGTAATATTTTATGGAACACCTTCCTACTTGTACTCTTGTTTTTTTACTTGTGCCTCGTAAATCTTTTAAGACATAATTTATTGTCTAAACTGGGAAACTGGAGAATGAAAGAGGGAATTCATGAACTACATTTAAGTGGATAATTGGGAGATAACTGGCTTTGCTATGAAAGTATTCAAAATAAAAACTCCTTTACTTATCATTCCTACATAGTAAATTAATTCACTGAATTGCTTTGGCATGTATTTTTGTAACAATACATTTTGAAAAGTACTATTTTATTATTGTTTCTGTTAAAGTTAAATATTGTGAGTTCTTTTGTGCTTTTAGCTTTTGCTATTGTAAATAAAGGTCAAATAGTCTTGGTGAGACTAAGGCCTGTGCTTAAATTTTCTTGACTCTTAACGTTGTTGTTTTTATTTCAGCTGGCTTCATAATGACTTAAAAGTAGCCCTCATAGGCAGTCTTGTGGACCTCACTTATAGATATGACCATCTGGGAGACTCTCCCAAAATTTTGGAAGATATTGATTCCAGTAGCCATCCATTCAGCCAGGTACTGTCAAGTTATATGTATCTCCTGTGTTGTTTTCAATTATTGTTGTTGTAAAATTTAGCATTTTTGTAGTGATAATGTGAGATACACACACACACACACACACACACACACACACACACACACACATATTCAGTTTTACTTAAAATTTTTTTAATCATTTATTATTGGTATATGTGTTTACATATCATGTTTGCATACATTTATCACTTCAGGTGCCTGGAGGTCAGAGGACATCGTGTGTGAAGTGGGTTCTTGGGTTTCTGGACTCTTTCCTTTTACCTTTATGTGGGTTTCATGGTTGACACTCCTTTCTCTGCTGATCCCCTCTTTTTCGTTGTGTTTGTCAGTCTGTCTGGGCCTTTGTAAATAATAGGAAGTATGATTTTCCTTTTCTTCAGTACTTTTTCTTTCATCATTGTTTGTTTTTGTTTGTTTCATTGGCTGTATAGCCCTGGTTGGCCTGGAACTCTCCTTGTTTCTGCTGGGACTACAGACCACCAGCTCTTCAGTGCCATATGATTCTCTAGGGCCAGCCTAGGGTTTATGGGACAAATCCATACTCAGTCTCTCACTAGGATTTTCATTCTCAATGCTTACTTATATAAGATCTGTTTCTTGTGATATTTAGCTTTTCCACAACAACATTAGCAAGATGCTTTTGATTAATTACCTCTGGCTATATGTATATTTATATGTTGGTAAGTAAATTAAAGACCCTTTGTGTTAGACCTAAAACTTCAAACAATATATTGTAAATGCATTCAGGGTTGGATGTTTAGCTTACTTAAAATATTAAATTTTTTTTTAAATAGGTGTTGAAGGAAGCTAAAAAACCAATGGTGGTCCTAGGGAGCTCTGCACTCCAGAGAAATGATGGCGCAGCCATTCTTGCAACTGTGTCTAGCATTGCACAAAAGCTTCGAGCAACCAGTGGTGTTACTGGAGATTGGAAAGTCATGAACATTCTTCATAGGTTTGTAGTTATTATTTTATATATTTTAAAATTAAAATAATTTTGTATATATATGTTCTTTATACATGCCATATATATGAATAGCATTTAGAAACATTGCCAAAAGATAGAATGTTTTCTGTGTAAGAATGTGTAATAACAACTTGAATATCTGAAATGGGACAGGTGAGCACATTGGAGGTAAATAAAAAAATACAATGATATGTAAGTATGAAAATGTAGTGAAATCCACTTTTTTGTATGGTGAGCAAAACATTAATTTTAGAAAATGTGGTGCTGGGTCTGTAGCTCAGTGGAATATTTGTCTAGCATACACAAAGTCTTGTATTTAATCCCCAGCACCACATAAAAACTGGATGTGGTGATATGTATCTGCATTCCAGAGATGGAGGCAGGAGGATCAGACGTTCATGGTCATCATCTTCTACATACCAAGTTTAAAGCCTAAATGATAAGAAAACTCCTGCCCCCCCCAAAAAAAACACATCAGAAATACCAGTGAATATTAAGGAAAAAAATTAATGCTTAAAAGTTTATATGATATTTTTATCCCTGATTCAAAAACTACAGCAAATTCTCTGACTAAGCTAATATGCAAATTCAGCTAGAGATTTTTCCTAACTATGACAATTCTGCAAATTTATTTTAGGAAAAGTTTTAAAGAGAACAAAGTATAAAAAAATGGAAGCAGTTTTTATTTCATCATCTATAAATACTTAGTTACTATTTTAGTGCCTTCCAGTCTTTTTCTTTTTTTTAATTGTATCTCTTTTTTTATTTAAATTATTGAAATATTACTGTGACAATTCTGTATGCTTTTTTTGCATGCAGGCATGTGTGTGTGTAGGCTCAAACGTGACTTTGGGAATCATCCTGGCATGTTTTACCTTTTTATTCTAGGGTTTTCCAGGCTCCACCTTCCAAGCCCTGAAGTGCAGGCCAAGCCGTTTATGCCTGGTATTTTTACATAGGATCTGGAATTTGAACTCAGGTCCTTCTGCTTTCAAGGCAGAGTCTTATTAATTCCTGAGTCATATTAATTCCTGAGTCATCTCCTCAGCTCATGTGTTCTGGTTTTAATTTTTTTATTGCCAAATAAGAATTTTTTCCTATGATTAGAAATTCTTGTTAAACTTTAATAGTTATTTAATATTAATCCTTAAAATATGTTTCCTTTTTAACATGTACATTGATGCAAGTCTTTTGACTAAGTAATAGAGTATGTAGCTGGGAAATGTAGCTCAGTTGTAGCTTATGTAGCACATTCAAGGCCCTGTGCTCTGTCCTTAGCACCATGAGATTAAACAAATAAAGTAATGAAAACACAGATAAATCTGAACTTCAGAGACCCTTGAAATCCCTGCTTGAACTATTTTATGAATAGATTTAAAATTTTTCTCTTTTAGTGTTTTTTTAAGATAGGATCTTGCTGTGTAAGACTGGCCTTGAAATTCCTATGTAGCTCTGGCTGATCTCACACATGACAATTTTCCTAATTCTCCTACTTTGCATGTTGAGTATTGGGATTACAGTAAGTATATTACCACACTCAACTTCCTTTTGATTTTTTTATTTTTCTGTCATGAATATGTTTGATTTAATGTATTTGATTATAATGAATAAGACACAAATTTAAGGAATTTTACAGTTGGCATAAAGTTCCCAGAATTATTTCATTGCTGTTTATTTGTTTAGTAATAGAGGTAGAATACTTGTCTAGAATATACAGTAGCACACACACACATACACACACATACATCCGTGTTCATGAGACTTGATTTCCTATGCATCTTATATTTAAGTGGGTAAGAATTTTTTTTCTTAAATTTTTTTTTCCTTTTGCCTGTGTGTATGTGTTTGTTTGTATGCGTTTGTGTGTGTCAGAAGGCACTGTGTGTGCCTCTGGAGGCACAAGAGTGACTTGGGGAATCATCCTGGATTGTTCTACTTCTTTTTGCTTTGATCTGGATTTTCCCAGGCTCTGCTTTCTACAGCTGAAAGTTCAGGCCGCTGGTGTTTTTACGTAGGATTTGGGATATGAACTCCCTCCCTTCTGCTTACAAGGCAGTCAACCCCCGAGCCATCTTTCCGGCCCACGAAATGGTTTTTGAAACATTGAATATCTAAGAAATTAGGTGTCATTCCAAGATTCACATTTCAGAGACTGAAATGTGAATGACTTAATGGGTAAAAGCACCTGTTGCCCTGATTGACAACTTTAGTTTAATCCTAGGATTCCATGTAAAGTCAAAAGGAGAAAATCAACTCCACAAAGGTGTCTCTGGCCTCCACACACGAAGTATATTAGTGTCCCTCATAAACAAATGAAAATTTTAAAAAATGGTATTTTAAAGAACCCATGTAATTGCTTATACTGAATATGCGGCAAATATTCTTAAAAATTCCATTGTTGTTTTGTAGGATTGCAAGCCAGGTAGCTGCTTTGGACCTTGGTTATAAACCTGGGGTGGAAGCAATTAGGAATAATCCTCCGAAAGTGCTATTTCTTCTGGGAGCGGATGGGGGATGTATCACACGACAAGATTTGCCAAAGGATTGCTTCATTATTTATCAAGGTAAGTAATTCCTGTGGGATCAGAAGTATATTAAAACTATTTGTTACCTGGAAGAATGGCATTATGTATGAAATGCCAACACAAGAGCAGTCGAGATAGGACCAGGAAGAGTTTGAGACAAGTCTGGGCAGTGAGATGCTGTTAAAAAAAAAAAAAAAAGTATTTCACAGTTCATTTGGTAGAGTGATTGTTTTCCATTTGAGAAGTTTGCCGTAAACCCAGTTTTTTAAAACCAAATTGTAGGTGTTATTATTATAGTTGATATAATATGCTACTATGAATTATGACTTGATGTTATTTATTAATGCTAATAAATAGGAGTAACCTATTTTCAGTAATAGGAGTGGTCAATTACAGCGGAATTTTAAATTATAGTAGAATGTTAAAATAAGCATAAATGCTCAACTTTCAGTTAAGAATGGTGGTCTTAGAGGTTAAGACAGTATAATTGCAAGCTCACAGCTAGCCAGGGTAACATAGTGAGACTCCAGAGAAAAAGGAATAACTTAATATCTTATTATATACTATTACTATATTATCCACTGTAATATACTATCAATATTGTATTGTCCATAGTACTATATTAATGAGGGAGGACTTATTTTTATTTATTTATTTATTTGTTTGTTTAATTAATTTATTTATTTATTTGAGGGAAATAGAGAGATGAAGTGCACACATTTATGTCATGGTGGAGACCAAAGAACAACTCTCTGGAGTCATTTCTTGCTTTTCACCCTATGAGCTTCAGGGGATCAAGTTCAGGTCACCAGGTTTATGAGCAGGTGCCTTACCTGGTGAGTCATTCTGCAGCCCAGTGACAAGTATAAACACTTTTTATATATAAAATTTGGGGCATGGGAATATGTCTCATGTAGCCCAGACTGATTTCAAATTCATTAAAAAGCTGAGTTTCACCTTGAACTGCTAATCCTTCTGCCTCCATCCACCAAGTGTTGGTATCTACCTGTATACTCAGCGGTTAAGTGTTTTAATTTTTAAAAAAATACTCCATAATTTAAAATGGGAATTAGAGCTGGAGGTGCAGTGGTAGATGGGTTGTATATCATGCATGAGAACATAGGTTTGATCCTGAGAACTACAAAGCAAGTAAAAATGGCAACTAGAAAAGATATGCACAGCTGTGAGCAACTAGAAAAGAGGTCCAATGCAGGTTAGTTTGTTTTTGAGGATTTTAGTTTTTAAAATAAGGTTTTACTGTATGGCTCACACTGGCCGCTCTCATTTCTGCCTCAGCTTTCCAGATGTACAGCACTGTATCAGATTTTTTAGTTTTGTGTGTGTGTGTGTGTTTATATTTGAACAATCCTTTTTTATTAATACTGAAATGTGGCTCACATTTTCCTTCTCCTAGGACATCATGGTGATGTTGGTGCTCCCATAGCTGATGTTATTCTCCCAGGAGCTGCATACACAGAAAAGTCGGCTACTTATGTTAATACTGAGGGTAGAGCTCAGCAGACCAAAGTAGCAGTGACACCTCCTGGCTTGGCACGAGAAGACTGGAAAATCCTAAGAGCTCTTTCTGAGGTATTGTTTTTGTGATATTTCTTTAAGGTCTCTTTAGTTTATTTGGTACTTATTTAGGGGGTTGGAGGCGTAGTTCAGTTGGAAACTACTTGTTGAATCCTTGTGTTTAGTCCCGAGCACTGCATAAAATGAGGCATAGTGACACACCCTTGTAAACCTGGCACTAGGTGGTGGAAGTAGGAAGATGAAAAACTTTAGATCATCCTCAGCTACATTAGCATTTGTGGCTCCCTAGAGTACATAAGATCCTGTCTCAAAAAAAACCTAGTTGTGGGAATAGAATCCAGGGCGCACATGCTAGGCTACATCCCATGTCTTGAGGCATTTCTTGGTGATGCTGCTGAAGGGATGCAAGACTTGTTAGTCTGTTAGAATGATTTGCAAAGTCAAGGAAAAAGTATCCGAAATGCACAGAGGATTTGCGTAATCTCTGTGTCATGAAGAAGAAAATATATTCAGAAAATGAATATTTTTAATTGGCTGTCTTTTTTCCAGAACACTTAGCTATAAAAATAAGCATCATATTTAAAATAATAATTACTGTTGTCAGTAAGTTTTCATAGGATATCTGACAAGTTAGAAGCATTTAGATTTAGTATAGCATTGTCTCTTTAATTTTATTTTCTTTCAGTTTATTTGAGAGGAAAAAAGCAAAGATACATGCATGTATGCCATGGCACATGGGTAGAGATCAACTTTTAATTCTCTCCTTCTAACATGTGGGCTTCTGGGGGTTGAAATCGGATTACCAGGTTTGTGAGCTGCTGAGCTAACTTGTTGGACCCACGAATTGTTCATTTTATGATGAGACACTTTCTTTTGGTGCTGAGGCTTGAACTTTGTACCTTGCACTTGCTAAACACTCCCTTAGCCCCAGTGACCTCAGGTAAAGCGCCTGTCTGAAAACCTGGCAACCTGAGTTCCATCTGTTGAAGCCCATATAGTAGAAAGAGAGAACCAACCTCTGACCTCCACCCATGTATCATGATTGCATGTGTGTGCTTTCTCCCTCTCCATCTCTCTTTCTTGCTCAAGTTAAGTAAAATATGTTTTAAAATATAAATTAATAATGCTACAGATCTTTACAAATCAGAAAATTTGACCTTTGTTTTCCATGCTTAATGCTTTCTTGATCAATTTATTTGCTAAAAGATATCAATAGATTATGATTTTTTCTTTACCAAACTTCATTATTTCATCAGAGTTGCAATTATGTACTTTGTGCACTCTTTTTGTATCCTTAGCATTTTCTGTACCTCTGTACTATGCTACCAATCTTGACATTTCTCTTTGTGTGTGTGTGTGTGTGTGTGTGTATGTGTAAGTGTATGACAAGGTACTGTGTGTCCCTATGGAGGACCAAGGGTGACTTCGGGAGTTACCCTGGATTGCTTCTACCTACTTTTTATTTGCTCTGGGATTTCCCAGGCTTTGCTCACCAGGGCTGGAAGTGCAGGCTGTCACCATTTCTGTCTGGCATTTTTATGTGGGACTTGGGATCCCAAGCTTAGGACCTTCTGCTTGTGAGGCAGACATGCCTCTGAGACATGTCTTAACTGTCAACCCTGACATTTCTAAGTGTAGAGCTGTGTGTCATACTGGTGTATCTGATCTGTTTCAGATTGCAGGTCTTACTCTTCCATATGACTCTCTGGATCAAGTGAGGAACCGATTGGAAGAAGTCTCTCCTAATCTCGTTCGATACGATGATGTTGAAGGAGCTAATTACTTTCAGCAAGCAAATGAGCTCGCCCAGGTAAAAGTTAGCCAATATGCAGTTTTCCTAGTGGCATATATATACTGGTACAGTGGATCTAGTCTTTAATATAATTATTGCTCCTTTTGTTTTTGCAGCTAGTGAACCAGCGTCTTCTTACTGACCCACTTGTTCCACCTCAGCTAACTATAAAAGACTTCTACATGACAGGTATGTAAGTTGTCAATTTGTCGACCAAATATGAAAATTGAGAGTAAGTGAGAGCACTTCATTTAGCTTTATAGTTACTTATTGTTGGTAGTATGTGCTAATTTTTAAAATTAGCTACAGGTATGCGGAGGTCAGAACAACTTTCAGAAGTTGGTTTTGTTTTTTCACCTTGTGGATTCCAAGGTTCATACTCAGTTTGTCAGGCTTACATGGAAAGGGCTTTACCTACTAAGCCAACTCTCCAACCTGTAATTGCTATTTTTAACTGAAGATTTTCAAATATTAAAACTAATACAGTGTGTGTGTAGGTTCCTCTAAACTTACTGTTTCTGTGTAGGTCAGAGAATAACTTTTTGAGTTGGTTCTCTCCATCTTTACATGGGTTTTGAGGACCAAATTCAAGTTGTCAAGCTTGTATACCTATTGAACCATCTTACCAACCCCCAAACCCTGGTTTTGTACATGATATGCTTAGTTGGCACCGTAGTCCCAGCCCTATAGTCATTTTGTCTTTCAGATATGTAAGCAAAGTTTGAAAATAATTAACAAATTTGACTATTTAAGGAAAATCACTGTATAAAATTTTTGATGCAGTAATTCTGAGAATATAATTTCTGAGAATTATAGATGGAAGATTCAAAGCAGAACTGAAGTATGTTAAACAGTGCTTCTGATGTAATTTCTAGGAGTGTTTTTAAGAAATCCAAACCACACGAAACTTGTTTATGTAAATTGTGAGGTTGTTGATAAAAATTTTCTGCCTAAAAGTACCTAGGAGCGGGCTGGAGAAATGGCTCAGGGTTTAAGACTCTGCCTGGAAAGCAGAAGATCCTGAGTTTGGATCCCAACTACTATGTTAAAAAAAACTGCCAGGTAGAAATGGTTACTTTTCTGGTCCTGGTTGGGAGGGGCCTGGGAGACCCCACAGTGAAGCAAAAAGGAGGTAGAAACAATCCAGGATGATTCCCAAAGTTACCTTTGGTCTTTTACAGGATACACAGTGTGAGTATACGCGTGCGCGCGCGCACACACACACACAAAATGAATGAATGAATGAATGAATAAAATATTCAAAAAAGAAAAGTTCCTAGTTCTCTTGCAGCCAAGCTAGTCTGTTCACAAAATAGAAAAGACTTTGTCTTCCAGTCTTCTGTTTACACTTCCTGAACTCCAGATTTCAGATGTATGCTACCTTGCTCAGCATGTAGCATGTTCCACAATTAATACAGGGTTTCTACTAACTGATCTATGTCCTCAGCCCCAAGATTATCTTTTAGTAATTTTTGTTTTTGTTGTTTTTTTAAAGACATTTTTATTAGTCTATATTAATATGCTTTTCAGGAGGATATAAAAGTTAGGATCATTGTAGAATACATACTCAAAGCACAAATCACAATGAATCACAAGATCACAATCATTATGAAGCAGCCCCTGGCAGGCTGAGAAAGAATTGTTGTATATTTGAGGCCAACATGGACTAACATAATACAACCATATCTCAAAAACATTCAGCCAAACTACTGAACCAGCTCTATCTTATCCACCTGCCCAGGGAATGATCTCATCTACATGGGCTAGATCTTCCCACATGAGTTAGATAATCTTCCTATAGGCTTGGTTGAGCCTCTATTTCTTCACAGATGTCCCTAAAGCTAAGTCTTCAGTTGTCATGTTAATACATGTATCTACTTGGCACAGTGGGACAGTGAGATGGCTCAACAGATGCAGGTGTTTGCTGACGAGCTTTACAACCTGAGACAATGATAGAGAAAACTGATTCCTGCAAAATATCCTTTGTCCTTTGTGTGTTCACTGTGGCATACATATGTACACACATTCAGACACACACAAATGTAAAAGAATAAAGTTTTAAAAAAAATCCAACAGAATAAGTAAAAAGATCATTACTATCAGTATAATTGATTTTGACATTTTGATCCATCCTCTTATGAATGTGTTTTATTCACCAAAAAAACAAAATTGTCTATAGTTATTGTTAACTTTGTTCATAGGTTTATTGAAAAATAGTAAAGATTATCAAATTCACTTGGGTAAGTATAAGGTTTGATAGAATGTATACTAAGTTGATTTTAATATGTATACCTATATTCTTTTTTGGAGATAGGTTCTTACTGCATAGCCCAGGCAGGTTTTGAACTCAGCAGTCCTCCTATCTTAGCATCTGGAGTGTTGGGCATAAGCTACAACATCCACTTTACAAACTACTTTGCAAATTTTTTCTCAAAAGTGGCATTATACCATGTTTTTCTTACATTTTAAAAACTTTTCTATAATTTTTTAGGTGTCATACTAGTGTGTTACCTAGCTGTTGTTTGATTATTGATAAAGATAGTTATTAAAAGCAGTTAGTCAATCATTATGGGGCACAAGAGGTGGAGGCAGGAGAATCAGAAGGTCAAGGTTATTCTTGGCTACATAGGCAACCATCATGGCATACATGAGGAACTATCTCAAATAAAAGCAAAAAGCAACTAGTAAGGAACCTGTCGTCATAGTTACAAAAATTGTTAAGGGACTAGCAAGATAGCTCAGCAGGTTAGGCACTTGCTCACAAACCTGGTGACCTGCTGTACTCAGTTTGCAGAAACTTACATGGTGGGAGGAGAGACCTGACTTTCTAAGTCATTCTCTGATCTTCATCCTTGAACCATGACATGCATATGCATGTCCTCTCTCTCCCATCTCTCCTAAATGCATAGTGGCTCACATCTGTAATTCCAACAATTCAGGAGGCTGAGACAGTAGGATTGCCCAAAATTCAAACCTGCCTGATCTACGTAGTAAGTTCCAGCTCAGCCTGGAACCTGAAACTTGAGACACTCTCAAAAATAACAACCAAAAAATTTGAATTAATAGAACGTGTACTTTTATAATATTTTTCAGATTCAATTAGCAGAGCCTCACAGACAATGGCCAAGTGTGTCAAAGCTGTCACAGAGGGTGTGCAGGCGGTAGAGGAAGCATCCATTTGCTGAAGCATCCACTAGGAACCCAGTTTTGCTACAAATACTAAATGGACATTGGAGTAAACCCTTGCAAATTTGTTTTCTTTCTTTTTTTTCCAAAAGAGGAAAAACAAATAATCTGAACGGTAATAATATTGTGCTTATTTGAAAATGGTATTGCACTTGCAAAAATCTGGGCAGTTTCAAATTTATGCGTGTAAACATGAAGTACTTTAATAAAACTGTGTACATTGTTCTTTCATGTTGAAATAATTCATAACATTTGTGCCAGAAGCAGAGAAATTCCTTAAAATTTGAGTTTTTTCATAGAGCGTTTTCTCCCCAAAATGAATGAGCTCAAAAGGCCTTCTAGTGGCTATCTAGCATCTCCAGAACATAGAGTTCAATACCTGGCACTTCGGGAATGGTGGTGGGAAGCTATTGAGTTCCACATTTTTTTATTACTAAAAAAAAAGACTTACGGCTGGAAACGGTTGTTCAGGCCTGTAACCCCAGCACTCAAGAGGACTCGCTGCAAATTTGAAGCCAATCTGGGCTACAGTGTAAGATACTGACTCAAAAAATAAAAAGTTTATGTTTTCCTTCAGGAGAGAAAGTGGAAAAAATTGTGACATACATCAGAAATGTGTCTTAGAAAACTGTAATATAGTTATGTTACATGAATTTCCTTTTTTGTACTTGTTGCAATCTTGTAAGATAGTAGTATTTCTTTTACAGCTGAAATAAACTGAAAATTGCTCAAGTACACATAGCAAAGAAGTTCCAAGCTCAAGTTTAGTTCTCCTTTAATGCAGAATCCATTGTTAACTGCTGTACATTATTCCCTCTTATTAACATAGTTGTGCAGTCTGTTACGTCTAAGAGGTACTGTTGAGTTTAATAGATAATGCACTTTTTCTTTTAAATCTCTTTCTATAATTTCATGGATATTGTGGCAGTTTTCTTTTATAATAGATTACAATGCATCCTTAGCATAAGCGAGATCCTAAGAGATAGAATTAATAAATATATCTCTTCTGCTGCTGCTGTTGCTTTTGTGTGTGTGTGTGTGTGTGTGTGTGTGTGTGTGTTCGCGCTACACCAATTTTCTACTACTGAGCTATATCCTTACCTGTGCTGGCTCAGACACTCATAGACTCACATGTTAGTGACACTGTTTGTGGAAGGCACTGTGCTAGAGGAAGCACATTACTGGGGACTGGCCTTAAGGTTTTGATAGCCCAACTTTGCTATACCTTTTTCTCTTGTTCTTCCGATAGCTGTGATGTGAACCTGCCATCTGCTGCTGGCTGCCCTGCCTTATGCTATGCAACTTGGTTCTGAGATTTTTTTCTTAGAGTAATGGCAAAACTACCCCTCTGTATTAATGTTCTATTTATTATAGTAATACCATTTGTAATGTTAAGTCAACTATTCTATACCATGATTTAATGTAAGATAAAACCAACAGCTTTGTAACATTCAGTTGTTAGAAAAGAAGCTGAGATTTATAATTAGGAGCCAGGGTATGACTCAGTGGACAAAAAGCTCTTGCTATGCAAGCCTGACAACCTAAGTTGAACCCTGAGTTCACAGAAAAAGCAAGATATACACATTTGTAGTCCAGGGACCCTTGTGGCAAGATGAGAGGAGAGTCAGTAGGAAGGTTGCAGCTGCCTAGCCTGGAGTGTGCCATGCAGTGGCAGCAGAAGCAGAGAGACAAGAGGGAGGGTAAGGACTGAGTCCTCAAAAAGCAGCACACACATTTGCTCACATAATGTAAGCTTCGTAAAAAAAAAAAAATCTGTGATGAATTTAGGAGATAATCCAAAGGTAGGTTAAAGTTTTTGTTGTTTGGTTTCTTTATTTTTGTTGTGCTAGGGTATTGAACCTAGCGCCTGAGCAGGCTGGATAAGTGTTCTATCATGGAACTAGCTACATCCTCAGCCCACCTGAGTTTTTGTTTTTATGTCGTTGTTGTTTAACTTTTTACTTTATTTTTTTTTTATACTTTCATACATCCTGTGAATCTGTGTACCCATTCCCATCCCTTCTCTCCAATCAGCCTTTTTTTTTGCATGTGCGACCCACTGGTTTTTATTTAGGATGCCTGCACAGTAATTGCCTGAGCACCTGCTGGGGTGAGGGGTGGGGGAGGGATGACCCTTTAGTAGGCAAATCATTGAGTAAAGAAGCTCCACTTCTGCCTGGCATTTTCCTTCAGTAGTCTCTCAGGCAGTATATTATTTCTTGAGATCTTCCCATATGCTTGGTGAAGTGTTAATAGGCCTATTGTTTAGGTCTTGTGGAAGTGGACCTCACCTCAGTGAGTTCTTGGTGTGACAGCTCATGACATGAGGATATTGCCTGGCAGACCACTCCCCTCACCCATCAGCTCTTACATTCTTACTACCCCCTTCTTCCCACAAGGTTCCCTGAGTCTGATGGGCGTGGGGGTGGTATGATTTTGATCTTCCATTCAGAGTGAGCACCCTCAGTCTTTTGTTCTCTGCACTTTGGCCAGTTGTGGTTTTCCATATAACAGATCTTCCATTGTAAGAGGATGCTTCTTGGTTGAGTGCTCTATGAATATAATGAGAAGTGTTTAAATGGTAGTTTACTATCATCTACTTAAAATTAATGCTAAGAAGTTTGTTCCCATGTAAGACCTATGATTCCCCCCACACACACACACACATATTTGACTAGGTTTATACAACCAGGTATGTGCTCACTATCAAAATGCAGGCCTTAGTTCGAATCAGAAAGCAGTTAGGTATCTCCATTACTTTACATGCCAGTATTGTACCAATGGTCTGCCCTTGCCAGAGTGGTTGCTACTGTAGCTTGTAGCATTCACAGCTGGGAAAGGTAGATGCTTGCTTTTCTCCTCTGGCAATCTACATCGTCTAGCACCATAAAAGGTTACCTGCCAAGGAAAAAGCTTCCATATCCATTCCTCCTTGTTTCTTCTGTGTCCTATGATCCTTGTGTGTGGTGTCTTCAGCAATAGGTCTTATTCTCAAGTTCTGAAGGGCAACCAAGAGCAATGGAAAAATGTCTATATTGTTTAGAGGGCCTTTGAGAGCTATATGGCCAATAGAACATTAGGACATATCACATGCTTGATACTGGGAAATTTATTTAGTGGTTCATGATAGAGCATCTCTGAGGAATTTCTTCTTTTTCTTAGATTTTCTGTGTTCCCCTGTGTAGGGTATATTGTCTAACATTTAAAGAAATTGTACTTTGTTTGAGTAAAGAACTTCACTTTTATTGAGAGTGTAACTCAATGATATGTGCTTAGCATATGTGAGTCCTGGTTCAAACAAACAAAAAAAGAACTTTGCTTAAAATTTTTAGTTGCCTGAATTAGAGAATTCCTTGCTGAAATTACCTCTCATTATTCTTTACCCCTTACCACTGCTGACCTCTAGGAGACTTACTGTCAGTTTTGTATTTCACGCAGTACTCTTCAGGGAATATGTAGGCCTTGTTAAGAGGACAGAAGTAGCAGATGTGGTGATATACAGACATTTAAGATTCTTGGACTACCTCTAGGTAGTACTTACCACATGTTGAACAATTTTAATTCACTAAAGAGTACTCTTGGTTGAGATAAATAATATTTAAAGTAAATATAAAAAGGACTATGTCACAGACATATTAGTTATCTAATGCTAAATATCAGTGTGATTGTGAGTATAAATATTAAAGGTGGTTGCTAGGATTAAAAGACTGAAAACAGCCCCTTGATAGAGAAAAATACATTTTGGTGAGAATAGCTTGCCTTTGAAAGCGAAGGGTCACTAGTGACAGTATCTATAAAGCCTCAGAGCTCAATTTCTTTGAGTGAAGAAGGCAGTCTGGGCAGATCTTGTTAATGCCATTTGCTGAGGACTCTCTGTGTGTCCTAAGAGATTTTGAAATATTCCTGCTAATTTTCATAATAACCTACAATCATACTGAGATTTAAGGAAGATCACAGATCTCACCAGATTACTTTGTGGTATTACCAGATTTAGTAAAATTTAGTGAGTTTTGTTCTTAACAGCAAAATAACGAAACTGCTATCAGAAGAGGGAAACCACATACTAGTAATAAATGCTGAAGGACATTTAAAACTGCTAGTATGCATAATGGACACAAGTGGGTCCTTTGCCACCACATGTCAATGAGTAACATATACTTGAACTGATTCATGAAACCTCTTGCCTCCTGCTTATTAGCTTAGACTATAGGACCAGGCCACCACCATTTATTATTGATGGTTGCTGACTTGTTGAAACACTTCTTGCTATACAAGTAGATCATATAAATATAGCTTCTTCATGTTCAAGCTGAGAATAAATTATTTAATAATTGTATTTGTACCTCTTATGGTTGCTATGAAGGTTAATTCAGAAAGCTTATAAAAACCTTTTCCTATTTCCTAATGAAGAACAACTGCTCAATTCATTTAGTAATTGTGGACCATCAAAGTTGTCCTGACCTCCAAACACATGCCATGCTATGCATGTCCCCCCACTACATTCACAAACACACACACACACACAAAGTTAATACATAAAATAATTTTAAAGTAATGTAACTCAAGATTCTTGGCTCAATAACATTAACTGAAATTCTCTAAAAAAGATAGAAAGAGACCTTTTTAAATTTTATTTTCTACTATTTATTATAGAGTGAAGAGAACATGCACATCTATCCATAGAATACCAATGGAATCAGAGGGCAACTTCAGAAGTCCTTTTCTTCTACCATGTGGGCTTTTGGGGACCAAACTTAAGTTTGGGTTTCTGATCAAGCACTTTACCTGCTGAGCTGTCTTGCCAGCCTCTACAATGAATATTTATTTGCATATGTACATGTCTGTGTGCATCAGAGGACATTTGAATGTGTGTGACTATGGAGGCCCAAGGGTGACTTTAGGAATCATACTAGATTGTTCTACCTTCCAGGACCAAAATTAGAAGCTGCTGTCCTTTTTGCCTAGTGTTTTTACATGGTATCTGGGATCTGAACTTAGTTCCTTCTACTTGTGAGGCAGTGGCTTTAATCCCTGAGCCATCGTCCCAGCCCATATTTCTAGCATGTTTAAAAATTAAAAACTACAGTTGCTGTTTAGTGAGATTCTTTAAATGATGTGATTTCTTTTGTCTAGATTTGATGGGTTAAAACATCAAAGACGGGCTGGAGAGGTGGCTCAGGGGTTAAGCCTCCGCCTTGCAGGCGGAAGGTCCTGAGTTCGGATCCCAGATCCCACGTATTAAAGAAGCATAAGAGAAAATATTTCAATAAAAGATTGTCAGATTAAAAAAAAACAAAAAAAAAAACATCAAAGACTTACAGAGTCCATGGTCAGAAATGAAAAAGGCCTTTAAACTATACCTACTGGGAGGATGCACTTCTTCTGTAGCTGGAATAGTAAAACATTGACATATAGAATAATAGTATGGGGTTTTTAAGAAACCGTTTTGTCATGAAGGAGGGGTTATGTATATATCTCTCTTTCTTACCATGGCATACTGGTAGAAAACAGGGTAACTTTCAGAAGTCAGTTCTATCCTTCTACCAGGTGTGCATCTGAGACTGAACTCAGGTTGCTGGTTTTATGATCAGGTACCTTTCTCCCTGTGCTAACCTGATGAGCACTGTTTTACTATTATTTTTTTTTTATTATTTAATGTTGCATTAAATAAGGAAGCCTAGTCCCTTAGTGCCAAATCTCACCGCCCCCCTCCTTTTCTCCTTATAACTCTTCATCTCCCCTGCCAGATTGCCTCCTATTTTCAAATCTTTTTGCTTGTGCGGCCCATTGCGTTTCATTTAATCTTTGATGACTTAGGCCTGACCCATTTCAAGCTCTAGCAAGCATCCTAAATGGTACAGTGGATGTACCATTGAGGAAAGCATCCTCTTTACTTCCCCATCAGCATTAGTTCTCACCAGTCTCTCAGTGAAGTGTGGCGGTTGTTGAGATCTTTCTGATGTTATGGTGAGATGGTGATAAGACAGTTCCCATGCAATCTTGGGTAAGTGTACATCTCTGCCATGAAATCTTCATATCACAACTATGTCCAGGGGATAAAGCCTGGCCCACTGCCTTTCCACTTCAGATTCTCTAATAATTTTGCTGCTCGCTCTTTCTCAATGTTCTCTGAGCCTTGGGGTGGGTGTGAATGAGGCTTATATATCCTGTTCAGGGCTATGCAGTCCGTAGTCATTTGTTTTCTACATTTTAATTTTTTTATTTTTTATTTCAATTGTGTATATGCTTGTGTGTGTGTGTGTGTGTGTGTGTGTGTGTGTGTGTGTGTGTGTGTGTAGAACCACGGGCGAATTCAGGAACCACCATGGACCACCTTCACCTCCTCGTTTACTCTGCCCCGGGATTCACAGGCTCCGCCCTACCAGGGCCAGAAACGCAGGGGGACCCTGCTTCCACCTGGCGTCTTTATGTGGGGTCTTGCAAGGCAGAGGCTTAACCCCTGAACCACCTCTCCAGCCCCTGTTTTCTACATTTTAACAAATCATACTTTACAGTAATAAACACCTATTGTGAAAGAGGCTTCTAGGTTGAATGCTAAGTGTTCAATTACCACTATGGGTATAATAATAGGTATATACTGAACAGTTTGGTACATTGTCTTCCTAGTTAAACATTCATAGTCTTCCCTTGTGACCTATTTCCTTCCTTTTCATAGGTTCTTGTTCTAGTTTACAGTAACAGGAATGTGTTCTTTTATGACAAGTACACCTTAAATCTGATCAGAATACTGTTGGTTGTCTTACTGTCAGTTTTTGGAGGTAACCAAGAACAATGGCAAAAGCCTACACTGTTTGGGGGGCCTTTGAGACCTCTCTGACTAGCAACTTCAGGAAATGTCACATACCTGTTAACTTCTAGCGTAGTTTTAATTGTCATTGGGTTTTAAGTTGAGCAACCCAAGCAAGCACTGTTGTTTTTTGAGATAGAGTTTTACTCTGTATCCCAAGCTTTGAACTCTCTATGTAGTCTCAGTGACCTCTTCACTCTCAGCAATCATCCTGCCTTTGTCTCCTAGTGTGGGGATTAAAACATGTGCCACCATATTGGTACCACATGTTATTTAGAATGATTTAGTATCTTTTTTGCACTCAAGGGAGTTACAGAGTATCACATTTTCCTAAAATCAAGCTAAGTATTTATTTTATTCCTTTTTTTAAAAGAGAATCTTTGCAGTTTTATGAAAAAAAAGGCAAGTCTAGGTGAAGAACACGTGCAGAAAATGTAAAACTTACTTTTTGGAGACAAGGTCTTCAAACTCTATAGCTAGGATGACCTTAAACACTTGATCCTCCTGTCTCCATCTCATAAATGCTAGGATTACAGGTGTGTGCCATCATTCCCAACTTTAACCACTGTTCCAGTAAATGAGATAGTAATAAAAGATTTGAACCCGTGGAAAACATACTTCATGTATGATAGGAAATGACATGAGAGGGACATGTCAGGTAAGGAGCAAAAGTTTGAAAGGTGATGAACACACACTTTCTGATAGTGAGGGATAAACAAGAAGTGAGCAAGGATCACAGGCTGGGAGGTACTGAGGAATAGTCCCAGTTCCCAAGGGACTCATGCTACCCATGGAGACTTGGCCTTAGACCATTCCCTCTGGGTTTGCAGTGCAAAACAAGCCCCATCCCAAGTAGAGGTATAGGTATGGCTGTATATTTCTTGCTATGTAAACAAAAAATTTCCACTTCATACTTCATGGGAATTATAGTTGGAAGCTATAGCAAGAGACTTGTTCTGTTATTGTTTAGTTTTATCCATGTAAATACACCTCAGATAAATACCACTTTCCTTTATGTATTGAAAGAAAAAGAAAGGCAATTTATTCTTTTAAACTGTTACCCACTCTAGCTTGGAACTTTAGCCTCTAGAATGCTAGAAGCATGCACACATACCCAGCCTCACAAACAAAACAATACAACAAAAAGTACTTCTGGGTGGGAGGATTGAGAACTTTTATTCTTGGCAGAGAAAAAGGTTAATGAAATTAGGTCATGCATATGTTCTTTTTAGGTTACAACCCTACCCCAGAACTTATCAGTAGCAAGTAGATACTTCTGTTCTAGAGCAGTGGGACAACTTCACCCTACTTGTCTAAGGGATCTCAGTGGGCTCAGCTCTTGTCTTAGTTTGCTCCTAAACTTGCCACTTTCTATTATTCAGAAAATATATTAACAATATTAATAGAATTCCATTGTCTGACAGGGAAGTTACTTATCTAAAGAAAGCAGTAGAGGATAGGAAGGTAGCTCAGTTGGGAAAGTGCTTAACTTGCGGACATGAGGATCTGGGTTTGATTTCCCAAACCTACACTAAAAAGTCCAGTATAGTCTCTGTGATCACTGGTGAGCCAGCCAGTGTAAAATTCTCTTAAAAAACCTTGAAGGATAATACCTGGTCCGTCCTCTAACCATTACCCATGCGTACACACATACTCATACAAACAGTAAACTTGGTAAAGTACAAATGGAACAAAAGACTATGAACCTAGTTGTAAGTTTCTCTCTTGTATACAAACTGGAGTACTAAATACATTTTATGAGGACTATCACTTTACTTAGAGCTCTTGCTTTCTATAGAAAGCCAGACTTATACAACCAAAAAGCTACCTAACAATGTTTTTCCTATATAAAGCCTTAACCTGAGTCAGATGTGGTGGTGGTGGTACATGCCTGTAATCCCAACACTTTGGAGACAAAGGCAGAAATATTGCAAGTTTTATGTCAGCTTGAGCTACAAAAAAGATTTTTGTTCAAGAAAAAAATGGATAAAGTCTGATGAGGTGGCTTAGCAGGTACCTGTGCACAAATCTGGCAGCCTGAGTTTGATCCCAAGAGCCTATATGATGGAAGGAGAGAACCTACTTCCAGGAGTTGTCATCTAACCTACACATGCACCGAAGCAAGCATGTGTTGTGACACTTTTCCTGGGAAGACACCATACAAACAGATTCAATGATAGGCTATAAAGTGTGAATACACCCGATTCCAATGAGTTTACCTGGGTTACTTCAGGAGCAGGGAGCTACATCACTGAAAAGGAAACCAGTCTGTCTCTCTGCACAAGTTAGCTCAAGACTGCTTTGATGACTAGGAGTATCCTTCCCCTTCTCCACCCAGCACTTAATTTACTGCTTTCTTTATCTAGTTTTTTTCCCCACAATAGGTCTCACTAGTTTTAGGAACTTCCTGAGACTTATGAAATGTTTACTTTCTGAGTCTCATAAACCTTACTTTAGAACAGAAAACAGTTCAGATTGTTCAACAATCTCCTCTTACGTTAGACCAGAGGCAAAATCTGAGATGGTGTCATGTTATGTTGGGAGGAAAAATGCGATACAACACAGGTTTGCATGCAGACTACTTTAGCCATTGACCCATCTCCCTGACCCACTGTTTACATACATTTTCATTTAACATAGCTCAATCATTTTGTATGTTTGATTGTTTGTTTATTTATAATGGGGTTTCTTACATCATCTCAGAAGAGTATATCCAAAGGTAGCATATACTGGGAATAGTGGTACATGCCTGTGATCCCAGCACTGGGGAGGCAGAGGAGAAGAATTTAAAGTCATCCTTGACTCAGGCAGCTTGAGGCCAACCTGGATTCCATGAGACCCAGTCTCAAAACAAAATAAAACAGCATGTTTCAACAGCGTAATAGGTGTGGTATAGTAATATGCTGAGAGTAAATGTATTAATGGTATAATCCAAAAATGAAAATTTGGGCAACTTGGTATGTTCATGAAGGATTTTGTTTTGTTGCTTTGATGTCCCTTTGCTTTTGTTCAAAATAAGTTAGTATTTATGACATAAAAATAAACCCTTGGCCTTTGTCCCTGATTTTTAACTCCAAGTTTCAAAACACCCTTGTAATTTCCTGAATGACAGGCTAGCAGGAGTGTTTCTTTTTCAAATATTTTGTCTTTGTCCCCAGTTCTTGATACAAATCTGAATGTTTGTGATTTCCTGGATTGCAAAAGCATCTTTTTTTCTAGTAAGTTGACTATCCAAAAAACAAAATACTGTTTCCGTGTGTGGTGTATGTATGCGTGTGCCTGTTCCCATGTGTTCAAGGTTGGCATTAGGTATCTTCCTTGAATACTTTCTACCTTTATTTCCTAAGGCAGGATCCCTCTGTGAACTGAGAGGTAATTTTTTCATCTAGCCCAGTTAGCCATCTTGTCCTGGGGAAGCTCTTGTCTCTGCTTCCCAAGGACTGGGTTTACAGGCATGTTGCTTTTGCATGGGTGCAAGAGGATCCGAACTCAAGCTTTTTCAGCAAGTGATTTATCCACTGGGCCATCTCCCCAGGCCCCATAAGTTGACTCTTAGCTTGTCCCCTAGACAGCTTCAGGATGAGGGCTGGTGACAACAGACACTAAATCTGGATAGATACCTAAAACCTTTAGCCCCTTTCCCCAATCTTCAGGAAGGGGAGAGGGCTGGAGATGGAATTAGAAATCATGTCTATATGATTAACACTCTAACCCTCCCCCCATACATGACAGGATTTGGAGAACTTTCAGAGTGGGGAATGCAGCCTAGTGCTCATCTGGGTTCATGTCCAGAGAAGACACGGAAGCACTGTGGTTCAACCCTAGATCCTTCACAATGCTTACCCATCTGTCTCTTTAGTTTACTGTTCCTGAGTTATATTCTCTGTAATAAACCAGTAGAAGTGAGTCAGGAATGCTCCTGTTTCTATAAGCTATTCTAACAAATCAAACTAGAGCTTGGCTTTGTAGCTAAGTCAGATAAATGCGTGAGTAGCCTATGGACCTGACACTTCCGAATAGCATCTGAAGCGAGGGGAGTTTTGTCAGACTAAGCCCTTATACCCGTGCAATCTAAGGAAAACTTTGGGTTTTGTCAGAAATGGATTGGATGGTAAGTCCTTGTTATATCCAGAGAGTGGGAGAATTAGTGAGTATGAGAAGAAAAACCCATGTTTTCTGGTTATGGTGCCTTTTTTTCTTTTTAAAAAATTATTTATTCATTATAGTGTGTATTTGTATCAGATGGCACATGTGTCCCTGTGGAGGACTAAAGGTGACTTCAGGAAACATCCTGAATTTCTTCTACCTCCTCCTTGCTTCGCTAGGATTTCCCAGGCTCCACCCACCAGGGCTGAAAGTGGGGGCTTGGCTGCCTTTTCCGCCTGGCGCTTTTATGTGGGACCTGGGATCCGAACTCAGGACTTTCTGCTTGCGAGGCAGAGTTTTAACCCCTGAGCCATCTTTCTAGCCCATAAGGGTCTTGTTATATTGTCTAGGCAATCTACAATCGCTTGTGCACCAGTGATCCTCCGGCTTCAGCCTCCAGAGAAGTTGAGATTGCAGACACACATACTCCACTGTGCCTAGCAGTGTCAAGAATTTTGTTCAGAAAAACAGGTCAGTGTGTAAAAGAGATGCAAAAAAGAAAAGTTACATACTACTCTGACAAAAACTGTATTTTGTAAGTGCAACAAATATGTAATATTATTTGACTTGGATGAGGCAGAAACTTCTGACAGTGAAAAGTGACAAATGTCTTATATATGTTCTTTTTGACAGTGGTATGTGGATCTGTATTTCTCTGAAATTTTGTTTTTTTCTTTTTCTGAGACAGGCTAGCCATGAACTCCTCATGTAGCTGAAACTGACCTTGGACTTCTGATCCTCCTATCTCCACCTTCTGAGTGCTGGTGTTATAGGTGTGCTGCCATGCTCCATTTATTTGGTGTTAGGGATAAAACTCAGGGCTTTATGCATAGTAGACGAGCACTCGGCCAACTCAGTGATATGTTCTAGCTCCAGTAATCAATCTGCCTCAGCCTCTTTTTTTTTTTTTTTTTTTATTTTGGGTGTAATCCCTATTTTTTTTTAATTTTTTTCTTTATTCAATTGTGCGTGTGTGCGTGTGTGTTCTATGTATGTGTGTGTGTGCGTGTGTGTGCATGTGTGTGTGTGCGTGTGTGTGTGTGTGTGTGTGTGTGTGTGTGTGTGTGTGTGTGTAGAACCACAGGTGAACTCAGGAACCACCATGGACCGCCTCCACCTCCTCCTTGTTTACTCTGCCCCGGGATTCACAGGCTCTGCCCTACCAGGACCAGAAGCGCAGGCCGCCCCTGCTTCTGCCCGGCGTCTATACTGTGGGGTCTAGGATCCGAACTCAGGACCTTCCACCTGCAAGGCAGAGGCTTAACCCTGAGCCACCTCTCCAGCCCATGCCTCAGCCTCTTTATTGCTGATCCATGTATGCACACTGTGACTGGCTCTGCAAATTTTCATTAGAGATGGATACATGCTGTAGGAATTCAATGACGACTTATCCTCACTATCAGTGACTACTGCTATATATAGGTACTCAGATTTAGTTCATAAACTTTAAATAGCAGGGCATAGTGGTGAACCCCTGTCATCTCAGCACTAGGCAGGCTCAAGCAGGAAGACTGCAGAGAGTTTGAGAGTAGCGTGGGCAGCCTGAGCTGAGAAGCAGTGGGATCCTGTCTAAAAACAAAAGGATAGATAAATAAATTAGCAAATAAATAAACTTTCCTAACAGAGCTCCCTCCTTCAATAGAAACATAATGTCTAGCTTAAGGCTGGCCAAAGGGCTTCCTTTGAGGTTGATGTTAACATTCTGGATGGGCAACAGGAAATATCTGTGTATCCTCCTGCAAATCAAGGTGATATTTTCTTTCCCTATTTGAAGTGTTTGATTACCTAATTGCTCTTTATACACTTAAAGTGTACAAAGAAGTTATTTAGTAATAACTCTGAGAAAATGGCAATGATTTATGACTGTGACTCTTGATTATATAGTTTTTTTTTTTCTTGTTGGTAAGTAGCAATACTTTTTTTCTTCAATGATTTAAAGGAAACGTTATGAAAGTTCTTTTTTTTTTTTTTTTTGAGGACTAAGGCAGAGTTTGTTAGACTAGAGAAAGAACAGAATTCATGGATTCCAGAGGTGAAGTACCACAAAGGGCAAGGGCACCCTGGAGAACTCATGGACTCAGACCTGGAGTGTCAGAAGGGCAAGTGCCCATGAAAGTTATTCTTACAAATCTTTTGTTATGTTCTAGAACTATCTATAGTAACAACAAAGTTTAGGAAACAATATTAGTCAATTAACAATTACCAACTTACTGGAAGAGCCAATGGGATAACTGATGACATTTTACAAAACAGGACAAGAGAATAATACCCAAAGGTTGTTGCTCAGATAGACTAAAATTTTGACAGCCACACTTTTTTCTTCTTGTGTTTGGATGTTATTCTTGTACATCAGTTTTTATGTTTTGACCTGTACAGCTAGTCCTACAGAAACAGCATGTGTACAAGCTAAGCATTTTTGGCAATGAAGAGTGAACGATAGAAATATGTCAATGGCACCAGTCATGATGGTGCATTTGCAATCCCAACATTTTAGGAGGCCAAAGGAAGCAGGAGGATCATGAATTCCAAGTCAGTTTGGGCTTCCTAATAAGTTCTGAGACAGCCTGTATTACATGGTCTAAAGGGTAAGAGATGCTTAAACAATAAAATTTCCTCTCACTGGAAAAGAAAAAGCAAAATATTTAGCTGTTTCTGTGATTTTAGATTTTGTTATTTGTGTGTGTTTACGTGTAAGTAACAGGATCTCATTTATCCCAGGCTAGCATCAAACTTGTTACGTAGCCAAGGGTAACCTTGAATTTCTGATTCTCCTGCCTCAAAATTCTGAGTGTTAGGATTACAGGGTTTTGTGCATACTAGGCACTTTACTAGTTGAATTACATTTCTAGCCTTTAGTTGTTTTTTTTTTTTTTTTGAAACATAATATACAAACGTTTATTCAAAGATAATTCAAGAAAGACAGGTTTTGGTCATCTTTTAAAGTAAGATTAATTGAAGATATCAGAAAAACTATATCTGGTCCATACACGTGCCTAGCCTTTAGTTTTTAAGATAGGTTCTCTATGTATCCCAGACTGGCCTCAAATTCTGAACCAACCTACTTCATCTCATATATTTTGGGATACAGGCATATTCTACCAACTGTACTCAGCTCCCAGTTTTGATATTAGACTATAAAATGACCAATTGGGGTATAATTTGTAATATAAAGCTTATCAAATGGAATATAATGTTGACAATTCTAGAATTGTATTTTTCTATCTTGAACATTTTTCCAGTATATAGGTGTGTGTCTATGTCTCTGTGTGTATGTATACATGCATGAATGCTGCTGGTAACAGAACCCAGAGCTTCATTCATGCATGCTAGGTAAACACTCCACTACTAAGCTACATCTGCAACTCCTAACTTGTTTTTTTAAATGGCATTGGTATAACCTAACAGCCTTTCTCACTTAGCTGTCTGAAAGCTATATTTTAACTGGGAGGTCAAGTCATTCTCAGCCACATACTAAGTTTCTGGGTTGTATAAAACCATATCTCAAAGCAAGGAGGGAAATAACAAAAACCCTATCTTGATTTATCTAACAGGCTCAAAGGGATTGTACTTATCAAGAATACAAAAATCTCAAATACTCATTAATCCAAAAAATATTTATGTTACATGTTTTGAGCCAGGCAAAAAGACAAAAAACTAGCCTTCAAAAGACTGTTTTTTTTTTTTTTTAAAAAGGATCTAGGGAGAAGTTTAGGGAGGCTTAACAAAAATCATGTATGAGAACAAAGTAATGAAACATTACTTTTATGATAAGAAACAGGATAAATATGATCAAAATATGTGCATGTATGAAAATGTCACAGTGAAGCCCATATGCTAATAAAGCAATGCAAATTAATAAATATAATGTTATAACTTAAAAAGTAAAGTTCTAAAGAGGGATCTGGGGTTGAGAGTATAGCTTAGTGGTACAGCACATGCTTTGCACTCATGAGACCCTGAATTCCACTTCTTATGCCAATAAATAATAAAATAAATAAAAGTCTATCTGTTGCTGGTTTCTTGTGTCCTGGAGTCAAAGACTGGAACCAGAACACATGGAGAGGTTAAAGCAGGATGTATTAAAAACAAAAGGGAAAAAACTCTCGGACTGGGTTGGAAGGGGCAAGGACGGAGCCATAGCCTTAGAGTGGGAGACTTCAGAGTAGAGGAGCTAGCCTAAAGTAAGAACAGGGAGAGACACAAGAACCACAGACCATGAGACTGAGCAGATGGTGTGTGTGGAGGGATGAACAATCTTTATAGCCTTGGGTGTTACTAAGGAGTGGCCCAGGAGTTACTAGGGAAGTGAGGCAGTAAAGACTGGAGGGGTGGTTCCCACAGGACAGGAAATTACTAATTATACTAGTTGTCCAATCGAAATTATTAGCTCTAAATAAGAAGAAAACATCAATCTTTTCTCTCTGGCCATATACTCCGTAATAGTTAATATAGCACTGCACTACAACTGACTCATGGGTGCTCCAGGAATATTTGAATAGCAGAGAATTCTTTTTCATTCTTTTCTTCCTTCTTTCCCTTTTGCTTTTAAATATTTCCCTTGGGTGAACAATTTAATATACAGAGAATCTACATCTTTCACTGACTGTATTCACAACCTTGGTTAAGACTTCCACTGCTGTATGAAATACTTGAAATGAACATCTTAAGTGTGTGTGTGGGGAATGTCTTATTTTGACTCATTATTTCCAAGGGCTGCTGCTGGATAACTGTATTTGTGAGGCATGGCTAGGCAGAACATCATGGTTGGAAGGGTATGGAAGAGTAAAGTTGCTCACTTCATGGGAGCTAGAAAGCAAGAAGACCAAGGAAATAGCAAGAGACAAGAAATAGCCTTCAAAGGTACAATCTTACTGATCTACTTTCTCCACCAGGCTCCATCTCCCTAATTCCATTAGTATCTATGAATCCTTTCATGAAGCCAGAACCCTTGTGATCTATTCACTTCCCCAAAGCCCCAATCAACTGGCAAATAAGCTAGTATATATGAGCCTTGGGAGGGTAGTATTTCATACTTAAGCCACAGCACCCATCAGGTTTCTTTTTACACAAGAGAAATCTTCGTATTCTCATGTTTCTTTTTATTCTTTAGACTGCACAATGGTTTTATGCATCTTGTGTGGCTCCTTTGTGTCTATGAAGCAGGGTGACCTAAATCTCATAACACGCTACATTTCCATGAGGTGCTCTATTCAGGGATATATTCTAATTAGTCAGCACATTTCCCATGGATTCGCTTAGCTGGGCCAGCAGCTGGGGGAAAAAGACTATATTTTAAATCAATAGCCTCAACTTTTTCTTAGGCCCCATTCATTCACTAGTTACTGCTGAATGCACAGATTTCACTCTTGTAAATAAACAACAGTGATCAAACTTCTTGTCCCAATCTAGTATGTGTATATATATTCCATGCTATGTTAATTTTTTTTTCAAGTATTGGTGCTCAAACACAAGAGTCTTGGAAATGCCAGCCAAGTTTTCTACCACTGAACTGTACTTTCAGTACCTAAGTTAATGCATTGGTCACAATGACTGGATTTTCTTTTTAATTTAAAAAAATTTTTTTTGCGTATGTGGGGAATGTATATGCATGTTCGTGTGTGGGGGTACATATGTTGTGCAGATGTGTGTGTGTGCAAAAAAAAGTAATGCTGGGCTGGAGGGATGGCTCAGAGGTTAAGCTTCTGCCTCACAAGTAGAAGGATCTGAGTTCGGGATCTCAGGTCTCATGTAAAAATATCAGGTGAAAAATAGTGGTGACCTATATACTTTCAGCCCTGGGGGGCAGAGCCTGGAAAATCCCAGAGCAAAGCAAAAAAGAAGTAGAAGCAATCCAGGATGATTCTCCAAGTCCTCCACAGGGACACACAGCCCCTCACCCCCCACCCCGCACATAAATAAATACTAATAAATGTAAATTTTAAAAATTTAATTAAAAATGATGCTGATTATTTTCCTTGATTGTTCTCCATTTTATTTTATTGAGGCAGGGTTTCTCAATTAAACCCAGAGCTCACAACTCACAAATGAGCTAGTCTAATTAGCCAGCTTGTCCTGGGGGGCTTTTCTCTTCCTCTACAGTGCTAGGATTACAAGTGGTCCCAAGTCCTGCCTGACTTCTCAGTGGGCTCTTGAGATCTGAACTCCAACACTCATGTTTGCATGGCAAGCATCTTACGACTGAACTGTCTCCCTAGCCCCAATAGTTCCTGATGGAGGTGGATGGCCATGGTTTTCTGCGTGGAGTAAAAGAGCACGGGCCAGAAGGATGAGGTTGAGTAGCAGGGGCATCTTATCTGCTTTAGCCATCCATCTCTTTCACTTCTTGTCTCAAGTGTAAAAAACGGCATGGTGGCTCACGCTTATAATCTGAGCACTTAGGGGACAAGACTGGAGGAACTCTGTGCTTTCCAGGCCAGGCTGGGCACAAACTGAAACCTGGCTCAACAGAACAAAGCAAAGCAACTCAACATAATGGCCAGCAGCAGACATACCAGTGGCACCTGCCTGCAGACCTCATGATCTGAGTTTGATCCCCAGAGTCAAAAATTGTCCCCTCACCTCTGTGTACCTGCTGTCTTTCAAAAAATATAGATACATATTTACACACATAATGACAGAATAAAACAACATACAAATAACTATAAGCTCATCACCCCAGAGCTGCAGTGTGTACAAAGTAAGGCTAGATAGTCTCATTTGCAGTTACTGAGGTTTTTTCTCTTCTTTTGTACACTAACCATTTTTGTTTTTGATAACCTTCCATTTTGAGTTATGTTAATAATTATTCTTATTTGAATTTGTGTATTTTTCTCTTTATTTTCCCTCTTACTACTGAACTCCAGGCAACTATAATGATGGCATGATAAGAATCTTGTAGTATAGAAAGTCCAAATTTATTAGTGTGCTGTGTTCCACAACATCACTGTAAATTAGTTGTCTGGAACCTGGAATTTATTTTCCCATGGAAATAGTGGTTATGTTCCCAGAGGGTCTACAAAAGCTCCTTTAGCAAGAATGTCACTGAAATGAACACTCACCTTTGTGCTAACCTCTGGTTATTACCCTGAGGTCTCTGTGGATTTCTCTTCTTACTACCTACAATGTTTTAACTAACCTCCACTTTGGGAACATTTTTTCATTATAAATTATCCAAAAGATGGACTTTAATGCCTGCTTTGAGGCATTTCCTTTTACCAGTCATCACAGAAGGCGTGACTTGTGTTGCAGTTATTTTCTTAACATCAGGAGCCAGTGAAGTGGCCCCAAAGCCTGCAGCGCAGGCACCAGGGCCACATTTTCTGCAGTAAGAAAGTGTGAACTGCCAGGGCCGTGTCTTGCCTACTGTCTACTGTCTCCATGCCACTGGCCATCCGGTTTGTGGCGGGCAGCTTGGAATTTCAAGGGGTTTATGACAAATGAACATGCAAACAAATCCTTCCAGAATCCCCAAACTCCTTTCTTGGTTTCTGAAATGTGAGATAATAGTTCCTAGGTCCGAGTGGCCCTTGTGTCAGGTGTTGGAATTGAAATTACCGGGCTAATGCTTCTGAACATTTTTTATTATATAATAACGTTTCTTTTTTACATATGTGGGCATGCACATGCACACATGAATGTTTCTGTGTTTGTGTAGAAGAGGGCACTTGAGTGTGTGTGCTTTTCACCCAAGGGTGACTTCAGGAATCATCCTGGATTGCTTTACTTTCTTATTACTTTGCTCTGAGATTTCCCAAGCTCTGCTTTCCAAGGATGGAATTGCAGGCCACCACCATTTCTGCTTAGCATTTTTTAAATTTTTATTTTAGTTTTTAAAATTTTAATTTTTACTTTTTAAAAACTTTAAAAATTTTATTGATTGTGTGTGTATCACATGCACTGAGTGTCCCTGTGCTACCATGTCCACATGGATTTTTTTAAATGTGGGATCCGAACTCTGGATCTTCTGCTTTCCATACAAAGTCTTAACCCCTGAGCCCTTTCTCCAGCCTCTGCTCAGTATTTTTATGTGGGATCTGCGGATTCGAATTCTGGAATCTTAATTTAGGTCCTTTTGCTTGTGCAACAAAGGCTTGAAACCCTGACACATATCCCCAGCCCAATTTGTTGTTGATGTTGCCGTTGTTTATAGACATCTCAAATAATTTAAATGTCAAATAACTTAATATCTGTCTGACAGAATGAGAAAAAAAATGTATGTGGTCATCTTAATGTTATGGCTTTCAAAATGTTAAGACTACTCTTATTTCACTTCCACCTGTATACTTTTGGGATCTTCTGGGGGGGGGGCAGTGCTGCCCAGACTGAAGTACAGTAGTTAGGCGGGACCCCACCATTGAACAGCAGATGCTGAACCAAGTGTGAATTCTAGACCCAAGTATGGACTCCAATCTGCATAGCACACTACAGTATCAAATTGAGCTCCAACAACCCTACCCAGTCTCTCCAGTAGCTGGGACTATAGGTGCATGCCATGCTCTTGGCACCTTGGGAGTTATCATATTCATTTGTACAAGATCTCATTATTTAGCCCAGGCTAGCCTGGAATTTGCCACCCTCCTGGCTCAGGTTCCTAACTGCTAGGACTGAAGCATGTACCACAGTGTCTGGCTCTGGCATACTTGAGAGCAGCCTGTTCTTACAAATGTTAGGAAATGCTAGGTGTGGTGGCACATGCTTGTAATCCCAGGATTTGAGAGGTGGAGGCAGGAAGATTAGCTACATGAGACGCCTATCTAAAAACAAAAAATACATAACAAAAACAAAATATCCCCAAGCCTTAAAAATACCCCACTAAGGGCTAGAGAGATGTTCAGAGGTTAAGACTCTGCCTCACAAGCAGAAGGTCCTGAGTTCGGATCCCAGGTCCCACATACAAAATGTGCTAAGTGAAAAAGGTGCTGGCTGGCTGGACTTCTGGCCCTGGTGGGCAGAACCTGGGAAATTCCCAGAGGGAAGCAAAAAGGAGGTAGAAGCATCCAGGATGATTCCTGAAGTCACCCTTGTTCCTCCACAGGGACACACGGTGCACTCTGAGATACACATAACACACACACACACCAACTGAAAAAGGCGTGTGCAGCCAAATATGGTAACACATGCCTACAGTTCTAGCACAGAGGAGACTGCAGCAAGAAGCATGAATTCAAGACCAGCCTGGGCTATGTAAAAAGGTGGATGATAGCCTGGAGACTGGACTGCACAACACAGTCCTTGGTCAAAAAGTGAAACAAAAAACAAAACAAACAAAACCGAGAAGAAAAAGAAAGATAGTATCAAGTATTTTGGAGCTGTGGAGATAGAGGGGATAAAATGAAAGTGTCTATGAAAGTTACCAAGATTCATTAAGTATCCAGGAACATTGAACATGAAAAGGAATTTTCATTGGGGGAAAAGAAGCTCTTCAAACTATGTAATTTGTATTCTGTTAATGTTTGTAAGTTCAAGGGATCAGATATGGTACTTGAAATTAGTTTAACTATCAGCCTAAGTAAATACTGCCAATCAAATTCTTCAATATTGTAGATTCCTTTGTACTTGGTTGAATTGTAATCCCCTACATTTTTGGCTAGTTAGCTAAGACATGGATATGAAGAGGAAAACACTGAAGTCTTCTGAATGTATTCACAGCCTCACCCCTAGAGACATACAAATGCTTCCTTGGTGACAAGTGACAGCATAAGATTGTAGCCAATGTAATGCAAATACAGCTTAATATCCTGATGTATTCAAAGCATATCTGCATAAACTTATAGAAGGAAAAACAAGTTAGCAAATTTACTTGTCAAGTCCACTAGAGATCTAGTGAGGGGAAGTAATTTCCTCATTGTTGGCACTGTATGTTACTTTGGAGTATTAGAAACATATGGCGGTGCACACCTGTGATCCCAGAACTTTAGATAGGCAGGAGGATCACACTGAGTTTGAGGTCAGCCTGCACTACAGAATGAGTTCAAGGCCAGCTTGAACTACATAGTGAGATCCTATTTCAAAAAAATACAAACAAAATATTGTACATATAACTCAACTTCACAACCAGGTTTTCAAAGATGATAGGAATAAGTTAATTTCTATACCTCCTATAGTTTTACCAATCAGAGAAGGAGGAAAAATAAGAAACCTAGGATACTAAGATTCGAATTTCGAAAAAGGAGGTGGGTAATTCACAGGAAAATACATCTGCTATATGTATTACCTGGGCTTATCTTAAAAAGTTAGAATAATGTCTACATCTAGAAGCTCAAAAATTGACGTTTTTAAGCAGAGTCATCATTTACTTCTAGATGCTTTGTAGTAAGTTTTAAATGAAATTAGGCAGCCTATTAACTCTAGACACAAAAAAATCCATTCCAACATCCAACATGGCTACCCAACATTTGTCAAAAACTGCATAAGATTGAGTTTCTCAAACATATAAAAAGCTGATCATTTTTCTATCTCTTCACAAAGAAAAAGTGTCTGCAATTCATTCTCTTGTGCTCCAGTTCTGGTGGAGTTGATGAAAGTGGGCAGTGCCTTTTGCCCTCTTTTCGTTGCTTTAACTTTGAGCCCATTTATCTACTAAAGCTCACCAACGAAACAAAGTAGATGCATGCCATCCCTTGCCATCTGTGACAAGTCACTCAACAGTCTGGCACCACGTTGGAAGTTCTGAGTATTTCCACTCTTAACAAAAATAAACACATCCCTCCATTTCGTATTATGAGACGCAGACAGCAATATTTATAATGTCCCAAAGATCTAAACTTCAAGAATCAACATAAACTTTTAAAAATCACACAAACGAAACATTAGGTGTAATTCCTAAACAATTTTACTTACAACTCAAAGCACCTTTAAATACAGCTCCAGGTTTATAGTAACCTTTCTTGGGCAGACCATAACAGATGTGATCAGTGTACACTGCCGGTTTAAAAACAACAGTGCTTTTATTTGCACTGTTAAAAAAAAACCAGACAGCTGTATTATGCCTTTCTGGACAGTCAATAGGTTTTACTTACACTCCTTTGAGAGAAGACAAAAGCCATCTCTTTACAATTGATTTGCAGCAGCACCCTAAGTTTGGAGGACACCATGCATCACAAAACATAATAAAATGAACACAAACTCACGGATACGACAATATAAACGGACAATAAAAGAAAGACGACAAAGTCACTGTGAAGTCAATCGTAAGTACAAATTTACAGACAGACCACCAGAAACAGAACTTGGACCTGTAATGGAGAACAATCATTATCTTCCTAAAAAAAAAAAAAAAAAAATTAAAACTGTCACCCACATGGCAAAAAAAAAAAAAAGAAAGAAAAAGTTAAAATGGAAAATAATAATACCGGAAGACCTGGTCTTGTAAAGATTTCTTTCCATTAGAAGAGGCAGAAACATCCCCCCACGGAGCAATCAGTTTCTCACGTCCTCTAGTGCCTTCCCCGCTTTTCTCCCGGGCGCCGGTGCAGGCGACGGGTGTGGACTTTTTTCCCGAGATGAGAGGTAGACGTTTGCACTCGATCCGGAGGAGCGAGCGCACTTTTCCCCTCGCCCTCGTCCCTCTGCCTCCAAGATGGTAGAAAGTTGTCGTTTCGGAGGGCAGAGGAGCGGCTCTGTGGTGTTATGTCCTCGTGGTGCCTGTAGTGGTGCTGTAGGAGGCTGCCGCCTCTTCTAGCGCAGCCCCGGCAGCCCTGCCTTCTTGGCTGCAGAGTATATTCAGGGATTTCCCCTTAATAATCACAGACCCTGGGAGCACTTTTGAGTTTCCAAAATAAAAATACGATCCTCACCCCTCTTGCTTGACAGGGAAGACTCCGGCCGAAGCCCCCGGGGGCGGGGGAGAGCAGGAACAGCAGAGCTTCCTAGTCCACTGCCAGCGCCTCTCACTCTCATCTGTCAGCTCAGCCGAGGGAAAAGGGGGGAAGGAGGAAAAAAAAAAAAAAAAAAAAAAAAAGGCGGAAAAAAAAAAAGCAGCTGAAAGGTAAGCAGAGGCGGCCCCAGGCCCAGCCCACATCCCCGGGCTCCCGTAGGGCGGCGGGCTGGGCCGCGCAGGCAGGGCGGGCGGCGAGCGCGCTTACGTGAGGCCGGGGATCTGCCGGCCCACGCCAGGCCGCGGGCGGAGAATGAAAGGGTGAGTGGGGCCGGCGCTGGGGTGGCGGGGGCCGGGGGGCCGCGAGCCCGGGGACGCCCACGGAGCCGCGACGGCGGGGCTTCCGGGCCCGGCGAGCGGCGCGGCCTGAGCGGGCCGGGGTGGGGGTGCGCTGCGGAAGGGGGGCGCCCTTAGGCCTCGGGCCGGCGGGCCGCGCCCTGCCCCCCGCGCCGCGGGCCTTCCGCACCCCTTGGGGTCCCCCGGGGCCTCGGGGCTGGGCCGGCGGCGCAGCGGGCTGAATCGGGCGCTGGCCCCAGGCTCTGTCGCGGGGCGGCAGGCCCGGGCTGCCGGAACCGGGGCGTCGGGGCCTGGGCGGCCGCCCCTGCCGCCCCCCGGGCGTCGCGCAGACCCCCTCCCCCCGGATTCCGGTAACAGTCGGGTTGCTTTCTCCCCCTCCCCGGCGCTCCGGGCGGCCTGGCCGGGGCGGGGCGGGCGGCCTGGCGGGCGTGGGGTGGGGTGGCGCGGCGGCGAGGAGTCAGGTGCAGCCGCGGCCCGGAAAGTTTCCTTTCAGGCCCGAATCGGGGGCTGCCCTGCCTTGGGGAGTCCAGGCCGCAGCGCCCGGGACCCCCGAGGGCGCGGGGGAGAGCATTCGGCTATTTTGAAACTCTTGGCCAGTTCCAGTCCATTCAAGGTACTCCGCCCCGGCACCCCTGGCCCGCGCCCCACCCCGCGCCCCGCGATTCCTTTCGGGGCTGCCAACTCCAGCCCACTCCCCCAGAGGTCCTGGGCCGGTGGGGAAACCTTCTCTTCCGGCTCGGAAAAGTTTTCCGGGGATTTTCTCAGCCTTATTAGTTGGTGGCTGGGCTCTCGGGGCGGAGGGAGGAGGGAGGCTTCAGGTAGTGTTTCTGCTGCACCGTCTGTGCTCGGCGCCTCTTTTTACCCCGTATCCCACCAACCCGGGTGTTAACTTGCCATTTTATTAACCTCCCCTTCCTCCCCCCCCCCTCCTGTACTCCTTTGGGTTCCCAAGGCCCCTTTTCTCGACAGCTCCGGCAGAAAGATACTAGGGAGCAGCGAGGAAGCTGTCAGCGAGGGGCAGGACCTCATTCTGGAGCGGTCCCCAGTTGCAGGACGTAACCCTCTTCCTTGGTCACTGTCCGGGACAGCTGGCTCAGGAACCCAACCTGGGGGGAGACCTTGGTTGTCAGACGCTGAGAAGCATTCAAAATTAAGGGGGGGGGGTTCAAAGGACCAAGGCAGAACAGCTTTCGAAGCAAAGTCTACCTGGATTGAGGGGCAGTAGTTTATTCCAGTAGTTAACTATTTACATGTATGTGCTATAATAAATTTTCACCTTAAACAAAGAAAAAAAGGGTTTTAAGGAAACTTAAACTTGTTATTGCTGCAACTCAAAGGGGGTCTGTGGAAGAACCCTGTAAAAACTGAATGTACCTGCACTTTGCTTTTGGCCTACCCTCTCCGTATAAATGAATTCAATTTTAGTTTTAGTTTGGTGCTGTGAACTCTGAAAGTTTTTTCCCCCTCCCTTGTCATGTAGTGAACGTAAGTTTCCAAATCTAGATTTCCCTCTTTTCAAGGATAGGTTATTTCCTGTGGGTACAACTGACGACCTCCTGGTTGTTTCTGTTGAAATTAAAACGTTCATGGACCTGGCCTCTCCCCCACCCCCCACCTCCCACACCCCTGAGTCAGTGTGGGCATGTAAGAAGAGGTCATTTTACTTCTTATTGTTCTTTTCTGTTTGTTTTTATTTTTCTCTTAGAGCTTGGGGCAGTGGGGTGTGTGTATGTGCATGCATGTGTATATCCTGTATGGTAGTAGGCTGGAGATGGCTGGCAGAGGTGTTCCACATTCTGACCACTTCACCTGCCAGTGAAATGCTGCCCACCACTTGTGGAGTAATTACTTACCAGGCACAAAACTCCTTCCATCAGTCTTACCAAGGATGTCTATCTGTCCTGGCCTTTTTCTGTCTAACGTGCAACTTTTTTCCTCCACAATATCAGATATGTAGCTATTTCAAATTGTGCTTTAAAAAAGGCTTGATAGTTGAAGTCTGAATGGATTTGATATCAAAATGCAAATTACATTTAATGGTTTTAACATTATGGATTTATTGAAATTGCTTATTGACTTAAGTGTTTTCATAAAAATGTGTAGCAAAAAAATCATTATTTCTGTTATACTTTGTCCTTATTTTTAGAGCATGCTGCATAAAAAAAATCATTCTCTGAGTCCTTTTTCCAAGAGTATTTTAAGGGTTCAGAGAAATTTTGTCATTTCATATGTTTAAAGCATACTGTCACCTTTATGTTGCAACACTTTCAAAAACTACATGTACAAATACCAGATGTTTTGTAGCTTTTCCCACCCTACAGCTCATGGGCTAGCTACATCATTTCTAAAGGAATGGCAGGTTTGATGTTTTACAAGTTATGTTTTATTTGAAACTAATGAGAGGCTTTCAGGGAAGGTAATGACTTGGTGGTTCTTTTTTTTTTTTTTTGAGAGAGAGTGCATGGGTGTGTGTGTGTGTGTCACAGTACCCTGGAAGAAGTCAGAGGACAACTTTCTAGAGTCAGTTCTTTACTTTCACCTTTATATAGGTTCTAGGGATCAAACTTAGATTTAAATTGCTAGGGATTTTTTTTTTTTTTTTGCTATGAAATGTTTAGTTTAAAAAGTAGATGTTTATATTAAGTTGTAAATGGGAAATAATAAAGTTTTCTTTACTGTGAAAGATTTTATAAGGAATTTTTTTCCAGCACATCTTATTGCTGCTATTTTTAGAATAATGAAATTTTGGTTTAGACCAACTTAAAAATTTAAAGTCTGAGTACTCAGAAATGTCAGTTCAGCAAAAAATCCATATCCAATCATCCTTACTTGAGATCTTCTGGAAAGGTTAGCAGTGGTTTTAGATAAGTAGTGAAAGGCCTTTTGACCATTTGTATCTGAATATGGTTAGAGAGCTGTATTCTCCAACAAGCAAGCCCCCTTAGGTGAATAGATGCTGCTCTGTATATACAATGGAGTCCCTTCACTTAGGTGAATACAACTGTGTTTCTCAGCAGCAGGACTGCCTTCCCACTATACCAGTTTGAGATGTCCCAGAGGCCTAGACTCTAAAAGCTGATTTTAGACAATGGTCTTGGCCCTTTGAGATGCCAGGAGAAACTCAATTTAAAGTGTTAGACCTTCCTTTTTTTCCTCCCTGCACTTAAGGTGACAGACTTCTTGGTTCTCATCCTTTTGGGTAACATGGCTCACTCCTTTTGGTTAGTTGGTTTGAAATAGCGTCTTGCTGTATAGTGCTGCTGACCTGGAACTCCATACTTAGATCAGACGGTCTAGAACTTGTGATGATTCTCCTGCCTTCTGAGTACTGGGATTATTGACCATGACCAGCTGTGATTTGCTATTAAAACTACTTCTTGGTGCCACTAAAATAGCTAACACCGTCTCACACACCTAGTGACCTGAGTTCAGTTCCTCCAAGACCTGACTTCCAGAAGCTGCCCTCTGACCTCTTACTGTGGATTCTGTCATTATGTGCGCCTTCTCTCTCTCTCTCTCTCTCTCTCTCTCTCTCTCTCTCTCTCTCTCTCTCTCTCTCTCTCAAATAAGTGAATGAATAAGTGAATGTATCTAAAAACCAATCAGTTCACAGTGAGAGGTGGCAGTGGATGCTTGTAATTTCAGCACTTAGAAGAATTGAAGTAGAAGGATGTCAAGTTCAGGATCAGCCTGGGTATGCAGTAAGACCCTGTCTCACCCAGAACTACCCAGTGAGGCACTGGACTGGGCTTTGGGTTGTGTTTTGATCCTATTTCTTTTTTTCTGGCAGGTTTAATCTTTGGTTTCTTTATTCGGAAATGGGAATAAAATTCTTTTATATAAGGATGAGATGAACTGGCTATATGCTTGGCCCTTTATAGATGCTTTGAAAATTAATTTCCCTAGCCCACTCTGTTATTGGGACAAATCATCTAAAAGTCTCATTGTTTTTGCTGCTTTTCTTACTAAAAAAATAATTATCCACTCTATATTTTTAATAGTTTATTTTTTTTGTGTGTGTATCAGATGGCCTGGCGTTTTTAGGTGGGACCTAGGATTTGAACTCAGGACCTTCTGCTGACTAAAAGTTTTGAGACAGAGTCTTAATCCTTGAGCCATCTCTCCAGCTCCCACTCTATATTTGGAGAGTAGACCTATTCCTCTCACTTGGGATAATAACATTTTAGTGTCTTTCTGTTTTCTGTGTGTGTGTGTAGCATAAACATAAGCTTAGATCCTGTGGGTAACAATTATTGTCTACTTTTGCATTATTTAAAAGTTTGGTACCACTGGTCTTAATTCCTAGCTGTATGACATCAATGGTTAGTTAATGTCATTAGTCTCAGCTAGGCCTGGTAGCTCAAGCCTGTAATCCCAGCATTTGGGATGTTGAGGCAAGAGGATCAGTATGAATCTGTGAATGAATTTCAGGCCAATCTGGACTAGAGTGAGACCTGTCTCCAAAAGCAAACCAAAAAAGAATAATAGTACCTATTTAGTGGTGTTCCTAAATTAGATGTAGAGTTGTACATTAAACTTCTAGAATGGTAGAGGAGGAGGTAAAAGAGGCCTCAACAGTTTAAATTTTTTCTTTTTCTTTTTTGGTGGTGCTGGGACTCACATCCAAGGTCTCATGCATGTCAGATATACACTCTGCCCATTTCCTACCTCCCTTAAATTTTTTAAAACTTTTTTTATGTTTCAGAGTGAGAGACTTAGGGAACTCTTGGAAGTCTTCCTTTGTCATGTGACTCAAATTTTCTGGTTTGCCTGCAGGTGCAAAAGTCTTGCTGAGCCATTTCTGCCTCCATTCATTTTAGGGTGGAGGTCCCTGAAGGTAGCTCATGTCCTTGAACTTGAACTTGCTAGCATCCTGGCTCAGCTTGAGTAGCTGAGGTTAAGAAATTGCATGGGAGTGCCCTTACTTCTGACTGCTCTTTAGGATTTATTAGCATTAGTATTAGTACGAGTGTGGATGTCAGAAGTCTTTAGTTCAGATTTTGGAATTACTTGTGTGGCTTTGAAGGGCTGGGTAGTTTGTGGCCTTGCTAGCTAGGCTTTTTTGAATATTGAAGCCAATGCTGGGTTCTTCTGTTTAACAGAGCCTCAGCCTTGTTTTAAGCTCCTAGCCTGACAATACAGAGACCTGTTCCCTGTCTTGTCCTTGAGGAGTTTTTAGCCTGCATTTGCATCATTACAGGCTAAGAAATGGTTAGTTTGGAGGAAGGAAGCATTTTTCATGGTGGTCTGGGGAGACCTTAGGGTGAGGCCTTTGCTAAGATTTCCGCCCTAAGCAATTTGGAGGAGTTAGGTATTCCAGGAGGTGGGACTTACAATAATGAATAAATGCTTAGGGACAAAAGAGTATTCTGTTGCAAATTGTGGTTCTGTGTGGCCTTGGACTAGAGGGACTAAATGGTGATACAGAGGTCAACTAGGCTAGATATAGGGAATCTTTCTGTTAAGACTAAGGAGTATAGATTTCTTTTGAATTCACAAGCAGACCCAAATGTCTTTGACCAACTCAGTGACTTACAGTACAGAGGATTCAAGTTGTGTGAAGAGTAGAATACAAGACTGGCATTAGACAAGTGAGGCAGCCATTGAGAGAAGAGCAAAGAGGGTCTGAACTAGAGTGGTGGTGAGGTGGAGAACAAGAGATGGTAGAAGCAGCTTCTGAAGTCAGCAGGCTCCCCAGCTGGCCACGTGGAGATGTAGGAGGTGGCTGCTGAAGTGCTCCTCTGGGTAGGTTTGATCTAACCAGTGATATGACAAAAAGGAACATGTTTTCATAGACAATTTATATGTTTGGTTTGAAATCTTGGTTATAAACTTGTTGACAGGTAGACACAAGGAAAATTAATAAATAATAAAATCCCCTAGAAATGTTTTGTTTGACTTAGCTTTTTTGTGTTTATATATAATTAATGACTGCTATCTTTGTGTGTGTGTGTGTATGTCAGAAGCCACTTGAGTATTTGTGTATCTAGAGGCCTAAAAGTAACATTGGGAATCATTCTAGATTGCTCTGCCTCCTCATTGCTTTGCTCTGGTATTTCCCAGATTCCACCTTCCAGGATCAGAAGGGTCAGTCAGGCCTCTGCCATATCTGCCCAACACACTAGTAAGGGAACTCAGTTCCTTTTGCTTGCTCTGCAAAAGCTTTAATCCCTGAAGCCATCTCCCAAGCTCATATTTGTTGTTTTATAGATGAGAAAACAGATTTATAAATTAACTTGATCTTGTATGTTTACACATTTAACCAGCCTTTGACCTGAAAAAAATAGTAGATTTTGTGAGAAGCTTTGGATTCCCTTTTTAAAGATATTTTATTTGTGAAAGAAGGGGAGAGGCAGAAAGAGAACATGCATACCATGGTACACAGGTGGAGGTCAGAGGACTTTCACAAGTCAGTTTTCTCCCTTCTACCATGAGGGCTTCTGGGGATTGAACTCAGGTTGCCAATTTTGCCAGCAGGCGTCTTACCTGCTGAGTTATCTCAGCCAGCTCCCACTTTGAATTTCTTAATCATGAAACCCACTTACAAATCTGGAAACTTTGAAGTTTGCATTTTGATTTATGTTTCTTTTTCAATTTTTTTGAAAGGTCTCAGTCTCTTGTAGCTCATACTAGTCTTGAATTATGGCAGTCCTCCTCTACTACCTGATTACTTTTTGGTTTTCTTCTGTGTTTTTATCTTTTTTGAGTCACCGCTGCTGAGCTAGCCTTGATTTACCATATGTCCCAAACTAGTCTCAAATTCATAAGGCCAAACTCCTGCCTCAACCTCCCATCTATTGGGATTACACCTGGTGAGGTTTTGGAGACTTCCATAGTGCACATGTGCAGTATGGATTTCAGAGGACAACTTTCAAAAGATATTTTCCAGGGATTGAACTCAGCCTGCCACATTTGCATGCTGGTGCCAGTGAGCCATCCAGCCTGCCTGCGTGCTTTAGGAACGTGCAGTAACTTGCTGGAACTTGTTTGAGCCTTGAGGTGAACACTTTGCTAACGTCTGCCCCTCCTGTTTCATCTCGTGCTTCTGTAAAATAAGATTAAAAGAACGCTGGGCAGCATTGGCCTGTCAGTGTGGGGGCACAAAAGAAGTCCATGACTGAGAGCCAGGAAGGAGAGGGTTTTCAGGAGAAAGTGATGTCAAGTGCAGCAGAGGTCAAGGAAGAGAAAGGGGAAAGTGGGTGGAATCTAGTAACAAAAAGGCCATTAGTTTCAGATGTGTAGAACAAAAGAATTTGAGTTTAAGCCAGGACTTACTCTCTCTCTCCTTTCTTGTCCCCCAGTGTAGGATTTCTGTAACAATAGTGACTGACATGGATAGGAATTCAGAAAGCATTTGTTGTGAAGAATTGTGAACTGGAGCTAATACATGTTCTAACTAAATCTCTCAAACACTAAGAGAGAGAGAGAGACACACACACACACCCCTTAGGGCCTCACATGTGCTAGGAAAGAAATCTTGAGTTACCCCAGCTCCAAACATAATTCCTTGTGGTAATATTCCCAATCACAAGAAAACTGGTATGTGTGTGTTTTAAAGAATGTAAAAAACACTTTTAATGTAGATTTTTAATATAGATTATAGGATAGACTTCTCAGTAGATTCTGTAACTCTAGCCCTTACAAAGAGGGAAGGTCAAAATTCATGAAGAATTAAACCATACAACTGAGAAAATCACTACCAACTGGAAAGAACATTTTAGACTTGCAGATTTAGGTTAAAATGATAATATTAATAAGCTGTTACCTCTTCTAATACTAGATTAATTCTAAGTGATTGCTATGTACTGGTTATCATGCTATGTATGGTTCTTGAAATACCTAATTTAATTCTTCTCAGCAACTCATTGAAATGCATACAATTATCTTCCTTTTGCAGATGAGGAAACTGACTAGGTTTGAGCCCCAACTCTGACTCCTACCATAGCCGATGAGTGATCCCCACTGCTGCATAGACTATCTTTACCTTTCTAATAAATCAGGTAAGGCACTAGTGTGAAGGTCATTTAATTAATTTAAATTCATGATGTAAGTTTTTTTGTATAGACCAGTTGAAGAATCTTTGGCACACAACAGATATTTAACAAGCATTTTTTTTTTTTAACTATTTTGAACTTCATTGTGAATAGTTTGTATTCTTGGGAGATTCTTTTCAGTTTTATCAGTTACGATATTTTCATCGTTCCTCAAACTAATTACTACTTTCTCCATTGATATGTAGATGTTTTAAGTTTTTAAAATTAATGTAGTCTATTTAGAATTTTTTTTTCCTTGATTAAGCTGAGTTAAAAAAAGACAAAACAAAGTTTTAAATATGAGACTCGTTCCTGGGATGTATTTTTCATCTTCATTAAGTATACTGGAAAAATAGAGTTTGTCCTCATTTTATTTTTCTTCTTTAGATTCATTCTAATTTAAAAAAAAAAAAAATGTCCACTGTCAGGTTGATGCTTTGTAAGGACAGAGGGATGTAAAAATCTAGTTGCCTCCCAGAAAAGGACCCAGGCAGTGAATAAGTGTTCTTTGGGACAGGCACATGAGAATAGAGTGCTATGTGCGTGCGTGTGTGCGGGTGGCACAGTGGGCCCAGTTAGAGGTGTGTTAGCACTTGCTCAAGCTCTCTGAGGTGGTTCTTGAAGACTGGAAGGACTGCGGCTGCTTTGTTCAAAGCTTATCTTCCTTTCCTCCATGCTGGTACCTTTTCCTTCTCTGTTTTGTTCCCATAACTAGAACTGATAGTTTCTAGAACTGTCAATAAAGTCACACTGGCTGAGATTTTCCTCCTTTTATTGACTGGATGAAGCAGGATCGCCTGTATCCCAGGAGGTCTCCAGCTCACTGTGTGTGAGGCTGGCCTTGAGCTCTCCATCCTTCTGCTTCTACCAATTGGGATTGCAGGAGCGATTTTTCAGGTTGGAGAGATGGCTCACCAGGTAAAATTCTGTACCCGAGTTTAGATCCCTGAAACTGAAAGAAACATATAATCCAGTGCTCTTATAGAAGAATCCCCTCTTTTTTTATGGTGCTGGGGATTGAATATAGGGCTTTGGATCAGCTGTGTAAATATTATACCCCTGAGCTGTACCTCTAACTCTTCATTTTTAAAAATTTAAATTATACTAACTTCTCTTGATATATAACTTTAAGAAATAATTACGTGTACTATCTGAAGTACTAGTTTAGTGGGTTTTTTAAAGCACTATTAATAATCAGCAGTGACTTGGAGTAGACAACCTGGAGTTAAGAATTACTGTTTGTTTACATTTTAAAATTGTAGTTAGATTAGTCCCATTTTGATCAAGAATCTCTCTTTTGAGCATGCATTCATTGAGTGTGCTATAGTGGAGTATGGTGATGTAGACCAGTACTGCCAACATTTAGAAAGTTTCTGTTTTTAATAAAGCCAGACTAATTTTGTAGGTGACTTTTTAAACTTATTTACATCCAGGGTGTTTTTATAGACCTGCAAATAGACTTATTAGAACTGACTTCATAAGAGATTAAAGATGAGCAAGAGGATGATTGGCGGCCAGTAAGAAAGCAAAAAGCATATTGAGCTCACTTTGGCAAGTTTTCTGCTTCTGGGCCTCTAGATATGCAGTCCTTTAACCCAAGGTCAGACAGTACTATTGAGCCACATTTCTTACCTAGGAATAACTAAATGTAAATTTTAGTCCAACTTTCATGTTTTTCATTGTATACTGAACTGACTGAAATGTTTCTCAAGGAGAATATAGATCTATCATCACTATCAGGTGAAATACAGCAATTACAGAAAATTTCCATTTATCTCAGGCTTACCGTGCATTAGTAGTGACTGTCAGTGTGTTCCTGTGTTATCACTGTGATAACTGGTGATAGCGCTCTCTCTCCTTTTCATTTATGTGTGTGTGTGTGTGTGTGTGTGTATGTATGTATGTATGTATATATAAACTATTGTTCCTGTTTTGCAGATGAGAAAACCAAGACTCAGAGAGTTTAAATGATCACTTCATGATAACACAGTAAGTGGCAGATATTTTGGACTTCATCTTTTCCGAATCCTCTAGTTTTATTTATTTTGTTGTTTGTTAGTATAAGGAATTTCATATTCAGTCCTTCTTGTTTGATTTTATTTTTTTATTTTTGGTCCTGGGAATTGAATTCAGAGTCTTGCACATGCTTAGCATGTGCTCTATCACTGAGCTATAACCCCAGATTCATAAAGTTTCTGTCTCTTGCTTGGCCCCTCTCTCTCGCTCTCCTTTTTTTTTTTTTTTTTTTTTGAGACTTAAGAAATGAGAGTTTATTTAGAGTTGGGAGCCTGATATCCAAGGAAGTCATAGCTTAATCTTAAAGTGGGAGAGCATTTAAAAACTTTTTCTTATTATTTATTATTTGTTCAATTGTGCATGTATGCATATGTGCGCGTGTGTGTATGTATGTGTGTGGAACCATGGACGAATTCAGAAACCTGCCCCGGGATTCACAGGCTCCGCCCTAGGGATTCACAGGCTCCGCCCTCCCAGGACCAGAAACACAGCTCCCCCCACCCCGCTTCCGCCCAGCATCTATACGTGGGGTCTAGGATCGGAACTCAGGACCCTCCGCCTGCAAGGCAGAGGCTAACCCCTGAGCCACCTCTCCAGCCCAGGGAGAGCATTTAAACAGAAGAAAGCTTTAAGTCAGAGGGGACAAGGGAGAGAGCCATCATGTGGTGAGAGGAGGGAATGTGTGGAGAGACCTTAGGGCTTGGAGAGCTAGAGAAGAAAGCAAAAGAGAGGGAGAAGAGAACTCCTCTTTAATTTTTCCGAGACAAATCTCATGCTCATGTTGCCTAGGATCACTTTTGGTCCTTCTGTTTCTGCTTCCTAAGCTCATGGGTATGGGGGTTATAGGCATACGCCACCATGCCCAAGTTTATGTGGTACTGGAAATGGAATCCAAGGCATCATGCATGCTGAACAAGCATCTACTAACTGAGTTACCTGCATCTCTAGTACCCATATTCCAGCTTCTTGAAGGAAGGGGGATTTCTTGACTCTTTTAGTAACTGGTGTCCAGGCTGTCTCATTGGTGATTTAGTAAGGGAGCTAAGGCTATAAGTTCCTGGCTTTACTAAATGGTTCAGTTCACTGTCAATAAACTACACAGCATTACATAATTCCTACACTTGGCCCTTATATGTACAAAGGTAACAACTATTGTGTCATTTCTTCTTTACCTTGTCTTAGGAATCTCAAAAGGTCCAAGCCATGATTGTTGTTTGAGTGATTTAGGAACTTCCTGTGGTACAGAACACTGAACTGAATGATGTAAATATGGTCAAAGTGGCTAATCTTTGGACTCAAGAAGTTTTGTAGTGTTTGGATGGGATCGATGCAGCAGAACATTAGAAGAGAAGCAACAGTTCTTTTTAAAGCCAGAATTTGTTCTGTTTCACTTATTTATTTATCTTGCTTTTTGACAGAGGTTCTCATATTGCCACACTAGTCTTGGTCTTTAACTTTTGATCCTCTGGCTAGGATTACTGTGACTGTTACCATGTCTCACTCTTTATATATGTAAACAAAGCAACAACAACTCAATCTGTCTATGTAACTCTGATAGCTAGAACTTATCATGTATAACAGAACAGAATTCTTGCTTTGAATTTGCAGCAATCTGCCTGCCTCAGTTTCCTGGGTTCTAGGATTACAAGAGTGTGGGAACCATGCCCAATTCTGTTTTGAATTTCATAGAAACATTTGTTACAAATTATTACATATTTTTTCAAAATCACAAAAAAAATGACGATTTTTTTTGTTTTTAAGATCAAGCCCTAAGTAGTCCAGCCTTGCTTTAAACTTCTAGGATGATCTTGAACTCCTGATTTTCCTAATTCCACTTTGCAAGTGCTGGGACTACTGGTACGGGCTGCCACACCAGCAGTGACGTTAACCCTGCACCTGTAATGTTCACTTAGCGGAAGGCTTCTGCTGCTTGAGCCAATCATAGAACTTTAGATATAGAATGTGATTTAGTTCAGTGTGTGGTGAGGGGGGAGTGAGGTAGCATACTTTGTAGTTTCTGGGTTTTTGGGGTTTTTTTCCTATTTGACCTCATGTTGGGATAATAGACTGTAGTGACTTCGTCACATATGGAAGCTTGACATTGAACTACTCTGTGTTCTGAGCTAGCTGGCTTTGCTGTTTTCTGTTTGTTAACAAGGCTTCTGATGTTTTTATAGACAGTCTGCTTTGTTTTGATTCAGCAACATTCCAAGCTGTGGTATCCTTGGGGTTCTCTTCACATTGCTGTGGTGCAGAAGATTTAAAATCAGGTATGGCTGAGAGGCCACAAGTCCCTCAAATTCTCAACTTGAATTTGCCTTTCTGACTTACTTATCATTTGGATTTCTTTCTTTCTTTTTGTGATGTCCTTTAGCTGATGTTCACAAGGAACAGAGTCACGTGATGTATGAAGGGAAACATATACACTTCTCTGAAGTTGACAACAAGCCCTTGTGCTCATATAGCCCCAAACTCTGCAAGCAGCGACGACTCAACGGCTACGCCTTCTGCATCAGACACGTTCTGGAGGACAAGACTGCCCCCTTCAAGCAATGTGAATATGTGGCCAAGTATAACAGCCAGCGCTGCACCAATCCCATTCCCAAATCAGAGGATCGTAGGTGAGCTATCAGTAGGATCAGCCTTGACTATGAATTGGCTTTTAACTTTTCCTTGTCTTCTCTCTATTCCTCTCACTCTATTCATTTTGATGTGATGAATTTAAATTTTCAAGTAAACTTTGGAATACCTCTGGAGATAAGAGATAATATCTTTTATTGATTTCACGGGACTTATACAATTATATAAATCCTTGAGAATTGCTGCTTGAAATCTTGGTACTTATTTTAGTTTAAAGCTGCTGATATCTTCACTTATCCTTTGCCTAATGAGAGAAGTTATAGGGACTAGTTAAGTGTTATTGTTGATAATAGTTTGTGTTTTAGAAAAAAAATCTATGTTTGAAAAGTAGTAAAAACTGTGTACTTAACTGAAAAAGATTTTAAAATATTATTGAAAAAATTGAGAAGATTTTCTTTCTACCTGATTATTTAAGTAGTGTTTGGCATTGGTTTACTTATAATCTTGCTTTTTGTTGTTGTTAAATAGAATTCTAAATATTATGGTTAACATTTTTAGAAATTGTATTTTCACTTTAAGGATATGTTTTATTGCTAGAATTGTGAATGAGATCTTAGACTTTGTAGAAAAATTAATACTTTCACATAGAACTCTTCATGTTGGATTTTTTTTAATTCTCTGTAATTCATAGTGATCATTCTAGAACATTACAGAGAGATGCATGGTTATCTTCAGATACTTAGAATCCTTAGGTAGAAAATTTGAACACTCACTTTTTTGTACAGAAGCAAATGTTACCTTGTATAAATTGTCTAAAAAGAATTGTGTGTGTGTGTGTGTGTGTGTGTATGTGTGTGTGTTTTAATGACACTAAATAACTTTTTCCCTTTCAGTATGAAATAAATAATTTGTATCGGAAGAACTCCTACCAAAATGAATACATAGAGTGTGGTGATTTGGAGTACTCTCTTAGAATTTCTAATGAGCTCTTAAGGCTTCAAATTACAATACCTGAAAGTTAGAAACAGCTGCTTAGTGAGGCAAGGAATAAAATTTTAATCTCAGGTGAGGAAAAAAAACTATGTATTAGGTTAAACATGTCTAGTGAGTGTTAGGAGACTGAAAATTATTAATTCTTACCCCTCGTCTTTTTTAACATGAAGAATTGCTGAACTTGGATCAATTTTTTACTTTAAATTCCATTGTAAATCCATCTCTACAATTTTGTGTTAAATTTATCACAGGTATGTTATTCTTGTATATTTCTTTTGTTTGTTTTCACTAAAGTAAACATTATTTTAACAGGAAGATTGAATGGAGAGTCAAATATTAATTCTCTAAAATGTCTGTCTTCACTTTTGTCTTTGAAGTTTTTTTTCCTCTTCTCAAAATAAGAAGGGAAAGACTTTTGTATTTTCTTTTTTTAAACCAACCCCCTTCCCTGTAACTTTTGTATTTTCTTGTTAAAACAAGTCATGCTTAAGACATGTTAAGTTAGACTTCTATGTTTTATGAATACAAAGGATTTTTGTTGTTAGGTTATTTGCAAATATAATAAAGTACAGTCAGAAAGAGATAATAGTTCTGCCGCCTCAGGAAATCTAGGTTCAACTCATTATGTTTAAACCTATATAGCTATATTGTGATATTATATAAAGAAAGTTAGTGTTCATTATTGCTAATGCAATTACTCTTTGAGCACTCGGGAATTTGAGATCATTTTATTGTTTTAGAAAGCAATAAGCTTGTTGACAGATTTTGCTGGTATAGTCCAGGCATGGGCTAAGGCCTTGAGAGGCTAAGGCGGGGTAGATTGCTGCAAGTTCTGTGACATCCTAGGCTAAGTGTGAGAGTCTGTCTCTAAAAAAAAAAAAGGAACAAAACAAGCAACCACAAAAAGTAAAATTATATAAAAACAACTAAATGAAGAAAACAGAGTTATTTGATTGGAGTCAGCAAAAAGAGTCTTTCTTCTCTTTTTTAGATTGTGCGCGCGTGCGTGCGTGCGTGTGTGTGTGTGTGTGTGTGTGTGTGTGTGTGCAGGTATGAGTATGGAGATCAGAAGATAACTTTTGGAAGTTCTCTTTAAATCTTTATATTTCTGACCTAGCGCCTTTACCCTTTATTTAATCATTTAGTTTTGATATTTTAAGACAGGATTTCATGTAACCTAAGTTATCCTTAAACTCTTCCCTTCCCAAGTGCTAGGATTTCAGATGTTCAACACTATGTCCGACTCTTAGCAAAGTCTTTATTTATTTCCTTTCTTCTTTCCATCCTTTTTTTTTCCTTTTCTGTTTCTATTCCTTCTTTTTCTTCCTTTCTTTTCCTTTCTTTCCTTTCCATTCTCTCCTTTTTTCTTTTTTTCCTTGCCTTTCTCTTTTCTTCCCCTTCCCTTCTTAATGATCATTGACACAGGGAGCCACTCTGTAACTCATGCTGGCCTCAAACTTGAGGTAATTCTCCTGCCTCAGACTCCTAAATGCTGGAGTGGCAGGCGTGTTTCACTACTTCAGGCAGATTGTAAATGTTTGGTTTCTAACTTGTCTAGTATGTGATAAATGCTACCCTTAATGGTTTTTCACCATTTTGAAAGGCACTGGTGAAGTCCTTCTTTTATTTACTTGTCAGTGGGAGGAGAAAACTCATTAATGCAGCCTTAGTTTCTTAAAGATAAGTGATTATATAAAATCAACCATTTTATATAATAAGTGCTTTAAATTTAAGTGTACTATAATTATACATGCTTAATAGTATGTAACTGCCAAGAAATGTTCTTGTTTCCTGTGTATTCTTTTTTTAAGCATCTTAATTAAGATATGATTCACATCCCATATAATTCATCCATATTAATGGTACTATCTGGTATTTTTTTACTACTTTGCAAGATTATGCAATCACTCTGAACCCTTCAGAATCAATCCTTTAGATAAAGTAGAAACTCATATTTATACTTACTTTCAAGGCTTTGCATTACTCACTAAATGTTCTAGTATAGTTGTGAATTTTTCCTTTTTTTAAGAAATAAGTTTTTTTTCTTCTTCTTCTTCTTCTTCTTTAATTCTGTAGCCTAAGCTGACTTGCAACTTACTAAGTAGCCCAGGCAGGCTTCAAACTTATGACTCTCCTGCCTTAGCCTCCTGGGTCCTGAAATGACGACATGCATAAACCGCCGTGCCTTTTGACTTTTTTTTCCTGAAGTGTAGAGACTTGCAGCTTTGATAGTGGTGATCCAATGACAAGCCAAGCAGCTTCTTGTGATTGAAAACCCAGGAGAGTCTTCATGAACTTTGATCTTAGTTCAACTCTCTGCTTAGTCACTTTCCAAGTAGAAAATGGATTTGGGCAAATTTGTTTTTGTAAATATAGTATTTATTAGTATAAAGGGCATTATTTTAGTACTTACTTCACATTGGTGCTGAGAAATTCATTCCAGTTTTTTCTTTCTTTTTATATAACACACACAGTAGACAATTGATAGTCTTGAATAGCATTGGAATTTAAAACTTTCTTCCATAAGATAATCTTGATGGGTTACTTTGTCAGTAGAGGATAACAAAGCTACATGAGAAGTAATAGGTGTGCTGTTAATCTGCAGTCACTTACCAGCTGACCAACCTGCTGTCTGGCCACTTCTATACATAAACAGTTCATATATTTGCTTTAGCAAAATTACTACACTCAATTGAGAATTTGCTTGAGAGTAGTAGCAGTTAAACTTTTTTTTTTTGAGACAAAGTCTTGTTGAGTAGCTTACTCCAGTTTTGAACTTGTGATCCTCCTGTCTCAGTATAGCTCTGTAAAATGTGTGTGTGTGTGTGTGTGCGCGCGCGCGTGCATGTGCTCATGCATGTATTTGAGGCAGACTTTCATGTAGTTCAGGCTGGAACTTGAACTTCTATGTAACTAAGGATGACCCTTAACTCCCATCTTTCTTCTATTTCCCATGTAACTAAATTTTAGACATGTGCCACCATACCTGACCTTGTACAATTTTTAATGTATTAGGAGTCACACTTTATAATACAGTTTTCTACTCTACTTTTTCTGTATGTGATACACATATTCTGAGTGTTGGTGTGTGGGGATTTTTTTGTTGTTGTTTTTTCAGGTACTGCAATAGCCACTTGCAGGTACTTGGCTTTATCCCGAAAAAAGAGAGGAAGAAAAAGAATGACCCAATAGATGAGGTGAAGGTTAAGACCCAGGTGGATACCATGGCTTTTAGCCTGACAGTGCCCACACTGGCCTTGAAGATGCCCAATGGACTGGATAGCATGTCACTTTCTCCACCAGGGGCAAGGGTCCCTCTCCACTACCTGGAAACAGAGTTGGAAGACCCCTTTGCTTTCAATGAGGAAGACGACGACCTAAAGAAAGGAGTAACTGTTAGAAAGAAATTGCAGAGCAAGCTGGCCCAGAACCGGCAGCGCCAGAGAGAAACAGAGATTTTAAAAGTTCGGCAAGAGCACTTTAGTCCCCCTCCTGCCCCTCCACAGCAGCAACCTCTGCAACAGCACTCCCACCTGTCACCTTTATCCACTTGTTTAAAACCTCCAGCGCCACCACAGGGTTCCGTCTGCAAGTCACCTCAACCTCAGAACACCAGCCTACCAATGCAGGGAGTGGCCCCCACCACACACTCTATAGCACAAGCAAGGCAGTCCTCTCATAAGAGGCCTCTGCCCCTCCTGCCATCCACTAGGGCTCCTGTTGCGGACCCCCCCAGGACTGACCGTGTCCTCATGAAAGCCACGACCTTCTCTCCACACTTCTCTTGTATCAGTCGACTGCAGAGACTGGTGAAACTGTGCACCCAGAAGCATCAGCTGGACACAGATCTGTTTCCCCACTTAGGTGAGTGTGATGTAAGTGTACCGGTCATCCGAGGCTTTGCTCCCACAACCTCATAGGGGTAAGAGGGTAGAACAGACCCGACAGTGCAAGGTTCTGGCTTTAGATGTTCCTTCCTGTCAGGGACGATACCGAAGGAATAGAATCCAGCTCAAAATTGGCAATTTGGAATTCTAGTCTTAGCCTTATGAAATTAATTTATATTTCTAATGATGTCATATATTATTAAGTGTTATTTTCATTAAATTCAACCTTTGTTCTGTCTCTTCTCTCCCTGCTCTCTCATAGAATCCTTTCTTCCCAGCTAGTCTCTCTTCAACTTTCATGGAGTTTATTTGTTTGCTCTTTTAAAAACTTTTAACTTTTTAAAATTTTTGCTTATTTAAAAGAGAGTAAAAGAAAACAAAGAACCAGAGTGGGGTCAGAGGATAACAATTCTCTCCTTCCTCCATATAAGCTTCTGGGGATTAAACTCAGGTCACCAGGTTTTTGAGCAGGCACCTTACTGGCTAAGTTCTATTCCCTCTGCTCCACCTTTTTTTTTTTTTTTTTAATACATTTTTTTACCGCTCATACAAACTTAATAGGTAGACCAGTTCCCTCCCTCCCTCCTCCTCCCCCTGAACCCCCTGTTCCCCCTCCCTCCCTCCCCATCCCCCAGTGCCTCCCCCCCCAATTCCCAGAGAGTCCTTTATTGTGTATGCCTCACTCTCCTCTGGGCCCTCCTCTCCGATGATGTACAAGGACCCAGTGGCATTTCCCTGAACCCTTTCTCATGTTCCCCTTAAGCATAGGAACACTACTGTGGCTGCCAATCCCTTGCCTCCAAGGATCTTGGTGCCTTTAGCTGATGGTAGACTTTGTGAGGTCAATAGTGTGTTGGACATTGAGCAGGGCATGCAAAGTCCTATTATGATTGCTTCGGCCCTAACTAGTGTTGAGAATCTTGCAAATCATTGCTCCTCCCATCCTTTTGCTCTTACAATTTTACCACCCCCTCTTCCGTAAATGTCCCTGAGCTTCAGGATGGGGAGAGATTAGGCTGGCCTAGTTCTATGCGCTCCACCTTTTTTTGATCAGGTTTGCTTGCATGAGGATGGGTGAGGACAGGCATAGCTTTTATTAGTGGAAATAACAGTATTTATAAGACAGTAGGGTTTGGCTATATGCCTCTATGAGATTAGAATCTGAATGTAAATTCTCTGTCTTAGGCAAGGCCTTTGTTGCCATGTTGCCTTGACTGGCTTCCAGTTCTTCAGCTCATAGATACTCCTACTTAGCCTCTTGAGTACATTTTATTGTATTATATGGACTATGTATATTCCATAGGTCTTTGTCTTGGGCTTTGGAATAGTGTCTAGTATGTCTGCTCATAGCTTCTTCATGAAGAAACAGTCATAGTTCCACCTGACTGTCATTTTATCACTTTGGAGGCAAAGGCAGGATGATTCCTACAAGTTTGAGACCAGACTGATTTACAAAGTTGAGTTCCAGGATAGCTGGGGGTATTTGATGAGACCCTGTCTCAAAAAAAAATCAAAAACAAAAACCTTCCCCAAACAGCCTCATTAAAGAAAATTCTCCAGGCACATCATGTCATAATTAAAAGTAAGAACATACGAATAAAATTCTTAATGTAATAACATGTCTGCCTTTCTGCTTCTTAATCCCAAGTTTATGTAAAATTCCTATACTTGCTATTAATAGTGTGATTCTGGTTATTTTTGAAATTTGAGACAGGGATTTGCTATGTAGTCCTGGTTAGCCTCAAACTTGTATTCCTCTGACTTAGCCTTCCACGGTCTAAATTTTAGGAATATACTGTCACCTCTCCTTATTTTTGATCTTTTAACTCTTTAAGTTCTAGGATTTTTTTTGAATGTGGTAGGAACTAAAATTCTCACTTCAGGAAAAGTTGTTTATTGCTTGTAGTAGTAGTAGTAGCAGTAGAAATGTGTATAGCAGTAAAGATGTGTATAGCAGAAGTAAGAATATTAGTGGACCACTGTGAGCCCCCAACTCTATTTCAGGCAAGGAGATGCAGATTTAAGCAGCAGTTTTAATAGCACTTTTCAAGTAGATATGGATCCTCTTTGATTCTAAAATATATCAGATCTTGATAAGTTTCATACAAATTCGCTGCTATGTGGAATCTGAAATGATATCAAGGATACCTGAGACTGGCCTCAAACTTTTGATATTCTCAAGAATGAACTTTGAATTCTGTGCCCCTATATCTCAAGTACTGGGTTATAGGCATGTCCTACCACATCCATTTTCTGTGGTGCTAATGGTGAAACTCAGAATTTTATGCCTGCAAGATAAGTGCTTTACTAACTGGACTACATCTCCAGCTTTCAAGGAACTTTTCTCTTGTTTTACATGGATCTTTTACTTTGCAATTTTTGTGATACCATGTGTTACTCATTTGGGAAACATTAGTTTGCAGGTATTTAAAAGGTTGACAGACTTAATTATGCAAAACAAAAGAATCAGGCGGAATTCTGGAGTTCACTGGCCAGACATTCTAATCACTCAGTGAGTGCTGGATTCATTTAAGACACCCTGTCTCAGAAGATAAGGTGGAAAGTGATGACTCCTCTTCATGCATATACACACACACACACATGCACCCACAGTACAAAAACAAAACACAACAAAAAGATACTGAGGGACTGGAACTATAGCTCAGTTGCCTAGCTTGCATGAGACTGGCTATGGGGTGCATAAATCTGGCATGGGGTGGTGCCTGAAATCCCAGCAGGAGGATCAGGAATCCAGGGCCAGCCTGAGTTATGGGGGAACTTATCTAAAAACAAACAAACAAAACAAAACAGACAAACAAACAAAAGCAATTCATTGAAATCACTTATAAAACAGTTATAAGTCCTTTCTTCTGCAGCAGTGGAGCACTGTGACACTTCATGTCATACAGAATATTAGACATGGGGCCTTGCAACCTGAGATCCCATGACAGCCCCCACATAGTGAAAGGAAAGAATTGACTTCTAAAAGTTGTTTTCAGACTACACCTGTGCATCATGACATGCATGTGCTCTCTCTGAAAGAAAGAAATATTAAAATAAAAATATTAGGCATATACTTGAGGGTTGAGGTGAAATAAAATACTATTTAACATATAGCACACTAAATAAAATTTTTTAGCAATCTACATATCTAACTTCTTAACTTTGCAAGGCATGTTATGAAGAAGTCAGTGATATTGGTAGAGTTGGTCCTTCTGCTTCTCTTCATGGCAAGGTGTGGGTAGTTACCTATTGTTCCACCCTTTTATGCAGTTTGGTATATGTGTCCAGGTATGTGTATAAGCAGATAGTGTCTTAGTATTGTTTTGAAAAAGGTGTTGGATTTTGAGAGAATTTTTGGGAGCCTCAAGACTTAAGGACTCTATTTTGCAATATATTTGACTCCTGGTTTATATGCTTTATGAGCCAAAGTTTATTTTGTATTTTGGCTTTTTCATTCATTTGTTTTGAAATGTTTCCTTTCCTTGTCAATATTGAGGGCTTTTTATATTATATCTGTTGCAAAATTTCACCCTCTTGTTGTTATTTGCTTTTGAATATCATATACTAACATTTTTCCTTTTTCGGGTTTTTGAGACAATGTCTCTGGCTAAGTAGCTTAGTCCATCCTCCTCCTCTTGTCTGTCTCCAGAGTCCTGGGTTTACAGTGTAAGACACTTTTATAGCTCTGATTCTTCTTCATTTTTTTCAGCATAATGAAACTTAGAGAAAAAGCACTTAGCTCTTTTTAAAATCTGAGCATATATCCTCAGTCTAAGATTCTGAACTGTGGTTATTTTGTAAAATGAGAAATTACAGTGTACTCTGACCATCAAGTAGACTCTGTATTCAAGTCAGCAATGAGTAGTAGAGTAGTCAAAGACAAGTCAGTCTTGTAATTAGCTTTTATAGGCTTGTCTGAGCTCGTTCTATCAGTTAGTTACATTAGAATTGGAGATAATCAAGGAAAGATCAAAGGTTGGTTTTATTGGACAATTAATTTCACAGTAGGAGAAACGCTTCCATCATAGTTCTGCTGACTTAGGTTTTAGCATTTCCAGAGAAAGCATAACTTCTTAACAGAAGTTGTTATTGTATCTGCAGAAACACTGAAAAGATGGATTACCTTCTGATTTTCAAGGGACTATTTTGAAGGATTTCATTCTTCTACACTGTCTGGTTGAAGTGATGCCTATCACTTGTTATTTACTTTTTTCTTCCTTAAAATTATTAATTACTATAGTTGAAAGAAAGTACTCAGTTTTAAGGTAACCTCATACTTAAAAAGTCATCGTGGAACTAGACTGCAAGTTTTATGTCAGTGGCAGTATATCATTTAAGCATTTATAATTTACATTTCAATTAACCTTTGGTTGATTTCTGTGTTTGGTATGTGTAAACTCACTGGACCTATGGAAGAAATCTTCAAGGTCTTTTTTTTTTTTTTTTTTTTTTTTTTCCAGTGCTGGGGAATTCAAGGTCTTTTTTAATGTAACTCTGTCTAGTGAGGATGATGTTTTGGTTTTTGAGGTTCCAAGGAAGATATAAGTTAAATAACAACTATGATAGTATATGTTTAGTGAAGTTACATGAACTTACATGCTGCTATATTCAGGATGTGCAGCATCCATTTATCAAAAAACTCAAGACACAGGCTTAAAAAGGGAGTTTTTAATGTTAGAAACTGTTAGTTACCTTCTCACTAAAAGTTACAGTATGCAGCAAAATGAGCATTGTGCAACTGTATTTCTACTCCTTCCCCTCTAATGTTGTTTTTTAAAATGGCTGCAAAATGTTGCAGTTTTTGTTTAAGACAATGGAAAAGAGCTGGGGATGTAACTCAATAGATAGAATGCTTGCCTAGCATTCATGCAGCTGTGGTTTTGATTGTCAGCACTGCATGAACCTAGCACTTGGTAAAGAGACTGAAAGATCAGAAGAACAAGTTGAAGGCTAGCCTGGAATATATGAGACCTGGTCTCAAAAAAAAAAAAAAAAAAAAAAAGAAAGAAAGAAAGAAAGAAAGAAAGCAATCCCCTAGATCATTAGTAACAGAAGCTGTTCATCTTGACCATCTTTCCTTTAGAAGTGCTAGGAACGGGGATTGGAGTATGCTTAACTTTGACAATTGATTCTGGGGTGATCTTGGTTGTATAGTGACTTTTTTTTATTGCTTGGATATATAACTTGTTTCACCCTCTTCAATGGGCTTTTTGAGAAAAGTCTCCTGTATTTCAGTTTGACCTCAAGGTGAGATTGACCTTGAACTTCTGATCCTCATGTCTTTACCTTCACAGTGCTGAGATTATAGGTATGTGCCACAACACCCAGTTTATGTGGTGCTGGAGATCCAACCCAGGACTTGGTACATGCTAGGCAAGTACCGTACCTCAAGTACTCTACCAACTGAGCTATAGTCCCAGTTTTATTTAGTGCATGATGTCGTGATATTTGAAAAATTTCCCTTGTATATATCCTGAGTTCTTTCTTTTCTTTTTTCTTATATTGTTTCCATTCTGTTAATAAAGCATCAGACAGATTCATCCTTAGAACTCAGCATAGCCTTACTCTTGAAATGCCACTTTTTTTACACCTGAGTGTGCATTCAGGTGTCTTTGTAAGAATAGAAAGGAGACTCATCTGGAGGCACATGTTCACGCTGTGATATAGCATATGCCATAGGTGTTGCTTATATATATATATATTTTTTTTAATCTATTTTAAACAAAAGTAAATTTTTTCTAACTTGCAATACTCACTGTCTGCTCCAGGCTTGGACTGGTCTGAAGAGAGTGGAGAAGAACTGGAAGACTCAGATCAGGCCTCACCCTACCAGGTTGCATGGTCTATCCGAGAAACCCTCAGATATGAAAGACACATGTAAGCTTCTTTTTTATTTTCTTGTTTTTTTTTTCACATTGCCAAAAATTTTATTTCAAACCTATGAAACACTTCATGAATTTGAGTGTCATCTTTGCGCAGTAGCCATGCTAATCTTCTCTTTATCATTCCAATTTTAGTATGCGTGCTGCCGAAGCATGGGCTGGTTTTGTTCTTAAATGTGCAGCAAACTGACTTCTTTACTTTGGCTGTGATAATGTTTTTATTTTACTGAAAGTAAAGTTGATTCTGTTTGGAAAAAAATGGTTGATAATGTTTGAGCCTTCACCTGCTGAAGCACCTCGCCAATCTCTATTCCTGTATTTAAACTTCCCAATGAAATCTTGATTCCATTTTCTTACTGTAGCTACTGTCTTTTATAGGGAAGTAGGACTTGGGCAAGCTTCAAAAAATGGCTCTGCCAGGCCTTATTATTGTATATTCCAGAATGTTTTGTTGTTTAAAGTTTCTCTGTGAGTTCATTTAGTTTTTGGAAGACAAACTGACAAGAGTCTGATTGTGTTCTGTCTAAAGACCCTTTTCCATGAGTTTTCTTGCTAAACCAGGATTGTACTCCCAGAAGTGTTTGGGGTTGGGGAGATGTTTCAGTAAAGTGATTGCTCTAAGTATGAGGACCAGTGTTTCGTTCCCCAGAACCTACATAAAGCTGGATACACCAGCACACATTTATAATTCCAGCATCCCTATGGCGATCATACCTGAATCTTGAAGGCCATCTAGCCTGGTGAACCTTACCGTGGTGAACAAGAGATGCTGCCTCAAATCAATGCAAGGCGAGGACTAACACCTGGCGTTGTCTTATGACTTTCACGCATGTGCTGTGGCATGCCAGAACTCTTCCATACAAGCACACATATAACTATACACACATTTAAAGAAGAAAAAAGTTTTGAAAAAGATTTTTTCTTTTGGCAAGTTTGTCTGTTACTAGTTTAATTGCAGATACCTGTATATCATCATAGGTTTCTATGACTCGTACTTGGGTCTTCCAGTGAAATAATTTGTAACCTTAAATGCATTATTAAGGGACAATACTGACTGTGAAGGACATGCTTACTTTTTCATACTCTCAGTAGTATCTTTTGCTAGACCTTCATTTTAATGAAGTATCATTTGATCCTTATAGTTAGTGCACTTGCAGTCTGTTTGAGGAAACGTGACATGCCTTCCGTCCTCAAACATCCTCTCACCTTACCTTCTAGAAACTTTGTTGTGGGTATCATCTGCCAGGCTCGAAATTGTCTTTTCAATTTCAACTGCTATTCAAAAGTTGTGAAGGTATCTCTCTTCTCTGTTACTTAACAAATTTACTTTAATATTTTAGATTAGTGTTCTGACATGGTAGCACACGTTTGTAATCTCTTAGAAGGTAGAGTTGAGATCAGGAATTGAAGGCTGTTGAAGTTGACGCAAATAAAGAAGTGTGATTACATAGACACACAATGTCAGTACTTGAAGATGGAGGTAGGAAAACGGAGAATTAGAGAATGGCCAGAGCCTATGTAATGAGACCTTGTCTCAGAACATCCTAGGAGACTGAGGCTGGAGGATTGCCATGAGTTTGAAGCCGGCCTAGGCTATAAAGCAAGAGTTTTTTTTTTTTTTTTTTTTAATATTTTATTTATTTATTTATTCAATTGTGCATGTGTGTATGTATGTGTGCGTGTAGAACCACAGGCGAATTCGGGAACCACCATAGACCCCTCCACCTCCTCCTTGTTTACTCTTTCCCAGAATTCACAGGTCCCTACCAGGACCGAACTCAGGACCTTCTGCCTGCAAGGCAGAGGCTTAACCCCTGAGCCACCTCTCCAGTCCCCTGTAGAGCAAGAGCTTATCTCAGAAAAACCAAACTGTGCCCCCACTCCAGTTTAAATCTATAACTAATCTCATGTAATTTTTTTACGATGTCCTTGGGCCACAATTCAATCTTTCATGTATGTTTGGATATTTGGTTATTCCAGTAATATTTGTTGAAATGTTTTCCCATAAATTTTTCTTTGGTAATTTTGTTGTGAACTAACTGACCAAATAGGTTGGTTAATTTTTTAACTAACATTTAGGCTATTTGTAGACATAATTGCTTCATTACTATAGTTATAGAGCAACTCTAGAGTCCAGTGACTCAACAAAGGTGCTTGATATTTCTATAAAAATTTGAGAAAGCCAAATGGTCATTTCTACCAATTAGATTGTTGTCTTTCTTATACATCAATTTGCTGGTTCCAATTTATTTGTTTTCATAAACTCCTCTTTTCTTTGGAAACAATTATGACATTTATTAATATGACAACTTCATTTTCAATCTTTCTGCTTTTCATTATTATTTGATGTATTTGTCTGACTTAGATCTTTTAACAAAATATTGACTAGAAAGAGCAAAGGTAGATAAAATTGACTTTTGTTCGTACTAACTTTTTTTATTTTGGGTAAATATTTATGGAACTTAATATTTTTGATATTTTTTTCTTCAAAAGATTTCCATTTCTTTCTTTCTCAGATCTATTTGAGACTATTTTTATATTTCTTTTTTAATCTTTGTAAATTCATCCTTTATACATCTCACAGACAACCTTTTTTATGTAATGGTGATTTCTTTCTCTCTTTTTTTCTCTTTTTTGAGATAGGGTTTCATGTAGCCCAGGTTAGCTTTACACTCACCCGTGTAGTGGAGAATAATTTTAACTTCAGGTCTTCTTGTCTTCAGGCATAGGTTATCATATCTGGTTGATTTATGGGATGTTAGGGATAGAACCTAGTGTTTGGTGCACTAGGGAAGCACTGTAGTAATTAGCTATATCTTTAACCCACATATTATTATATTCATAATTTCAACCTTGGATGACCTTATTTAGCCTTATTTAGTGTGTCTTTTTGTCATGTGGAGTGCTTATATTCTCATTTACATAATAATCATTGGTTTAGTAGATCTTTGACTTCTGAAATCTCAGGTGCAGTTACTTTTTAGACTAGATCAGCAAGTGCCCTGAGAGCACCGTATTCCTCTCCCTTTGTTCCCTGTCTTCTGCTTTAGTTCTAGTTCTCATTTTTTTTCTATTTATTAATTAATTTTGACCAAGCAGTATGGAGAGAAAGTTCTCCATTTCACGACCAACAATACATCATAAGTGCATTTTCCTGCATATGTTATTGCCTTAGAGTAGCAAGTTCTCTTAAGAGTCCTAAACTGATGAATTCTAATAACACAAATAAGTACTATGAACATCTTAATATGAGAATGAAAAACAGCCTGTGAGAGAGACATAGATAAATTATTACTGAGGTTCACTGCATAAATGCTGCATAAGAGGCTCTGTCTATGGAGGAGATGGCAGCAGAACTAAACCTTAAAGAAAAGATGTGTTAAGAGGACTAGTGAGATGCTTCAGTGGGTAGAAGCATTTGCTGGCATTGATCTAAATTCCATCCCTGAAAGACCATGTGGTGGAAGGAGAGAAAGGATTTCTGAAAGTTTGTCCTCTGACCTCCAGCTAGATGTAGTACTCCCCCATGAAATAAATAAAATATTTCATTAAAAAGATAGACATTAAAGATGAGGGGAAACCCCACAAAGACTAAATATGACTGTGGGGAGACAAGTTGTAAACCCTAGGTGTCATGTAGCTTGGCTTGATTAAATAAGGTATGGAGTATAGGGAACGATGATAGGTGAGCTTTCCAGACCTAAATGCCAGGTTAGAGACTTTAATTCCAGGCAAATAATTATTCTAGCTTTTCTCAGGAGGCTAAAACAGTAGGATCTCAAGTTCAAGGTCAGCCTGAACAGATTAGCAAAACCTTGTCTCTCAGAATTTAAAAACAAAACAAAGCACCATAAAGAACAGGGCTGAGGATATCCGTCAGTGGTAAAGCACTTGTCTAAAATTTGAGAGGTTCAACTCCCAAGTACAGGGGAAAAAACAAACAAATCAAAAAAACACTTTTATTTCAAAGATAAAACAGTCTGCAGATTTAAGAAAATGGGTAACAATATTAGCAATATGCATGAGAGAGATTATATCATCATCAGAGTCGGCAGATTTTTAAGAAAATAGATAACAATTTTAGCAACATGCATGGGAAAGATTGCATCACCATTACAAAATAAACAGGGAGAAACAAGAGTTAGGAAAGATAGCTAGGATACTGTAGACAACTCCAGTCAGAACATAGCTCAGACTACTGTTGGACTCAAGGAGCAGATATGGAGATCATGGAAGTAGTATGCTTGGATGAGAAGCAAACTTTGCCAGTCAAGAATGGAAGATGGAAGGGATGACAACTGCTCATAGTTTCTATCAGCAAAGATTAGAGAAAGACAGCAGTCAGACAGATTTGGGGGGAGGGGTAGAGGACCACTCTATTCTTCTAACTCCTCTTCCCTTTTGGTACTCCGGATGAAGCCCAAAGTCTTACATAAGCATCCAGCAAGCATCCTACCTTAAAGCCACACCTCATCTCAAAATGAACTCCAAATGACAATGAGCCAAGTGCAGTGGCTGAGACAGGAGAATTACCATAAGCTGAGGCCAATGAGTTTCATGCCTGCCTGGAGAGCAAAGTCGGCTTCTGAGATAGATAGTAGATAGTAGATAGATAGATAGATAGGCAGGCAGATAGATAGGCAGGCAGATAGGTAGATAGGCAATAGGTAGGCAGGTAGGCAGGTAGGCAGGTAGGTAGGTAGATAGGCAGGTAGGTAGGTAGATAGGTAGATAGGGTGGGTAGGTAGGTAGGTAGGTAGGTAGGTAGGTAGGTAGGTAGGTAGGTAGGTAGGTAGGGTAGGTAGACAGACAGACAGACAGAGTAAGTAGTAAATAAGAAATTAAATAAGTAAGGAAGTGAATAAGTAAATGCTAAAGGGAAACTATTCACAAGCTGTTGGGACTGATGAACTGGAGCACACTTAGGAAACAGCTACAGATTTCAGAGTCAACAATTCACAATTAAAAGAATAAAAGGAGTGGCTAAAGGAAATAGTTATGGGACTAATAGAAAGAACACAAGGGCTGTTATCATAAAGCATTTACTTAAATTAGCAACTAGATCTGAAGGATAATAAAGTAAAAAATGACTCTGAGGGGGCCTTGGAGAAGACTCAGCTGGTGAAAGTAATTGTATAAAAGCCTGTCAGGATAGCCTGTTCGGTCTTTGTGCTACAAGATGGTAGTAGAAAACCAGCTTCTAAAAGATGTCCTCACAAATCCATGTGCATGCCAGTGCACACACATGCATGTACACACACACACCACAAATAGATAAGTAAAAGGTCTAAATGACTCAGTGGTTTCGACTCACATAACTAAGATGACAGAAGTGCCATTAGTAGGAAAGAAAGGGGAGGAGGAATGGCAGGTCTCACAGGAAAGCAAAAGCTTTCCTGGATAAACTTGTCAAAATTACCTGAAAAGGCCCTGCTGCTTCAGGGAGCATGGACTAGGTTTATGCCTCTCAAATTAATGGTGCAAAGCTGCATTACTTAACATAATCCCCATACTTACTGTGCCATGGGTTACTTGCAGTTTGCTGAATGATAGGTCCACAGACCATCACTGTTGTGAACCCAGCCTAGAAAATCACTTGCCTCTGGGATCTAAATAAGGCATCTGCATTTAAAATCAGCTTCCTGAGGAAGAGCAGTAACTGGGAAAAGAGAAAGGCCACTTTCCTTTCTCTGATCACTAGCAGCGGGGCCTAGTATTTAGTGCATTCTTGTTCTTTAGCTTTCCTCATCTTTAAAACACAAGATAGGGCTGGCCTGCTTGCTTCCTAAAGTAAAGAGAATGCCAAGAAATGGTGTCTGTGAAATAACAGTAAGTGCAGTTATTAGTATAATGTTATTGATGAAACCCAAATTAGAGCAGCACACTCCAACTTGACCTTCTGAGACTCCAGGTTTGTCTTATCATCTCAAGATGAAATAATTCTCTAATTTGTTCTAATTTACTTTACTAAGGGAACAAAACAGGAAAAGTGTAGCACATCTCATAGAACAACAAGGATTACAAAAGGGAATTATATTAAGGAAGTTAATATATGCTTTGCTGCCCTTGCCCGATGGCCTAAGTTCAGTCCCAGAGGTTGAAAGCAGAAAGAGAATTGAATCCCCATTGTTGTCCTCTGGTCTCCAAGGATGCCTGCATCCTGTCTCTCTCTCTCTTTCTCTCACCGCCCCCCCCACTCAAATACACATACATAACCACAACTGATCAATCAAAAAACATAACAACATACTTTTAAGAATGTATATTTTAAAATATGTATCAAAATATATTTTTAAAAAGAAATATATAGCTGCTATGAGACTTCGATAAGTACTTTTAAAAATAAAGATTCCTAAGTTCTCCCTTAAGACTAGATCTTAGGTAAGAACTAGAAACTAAAGGTTTGTAATGTTCTTAAATTTTCTTTTCCTCTCTTTCTCTCCTTCCTTCATTCCTTCCTTTCTTCTTTCCCTCTTTCCCTCCCTTACTTCCCAAGCTAACACTGAGTTTGCAGTCACTCTGTGCTAGCAGACATGTGCCACCATGCGCAGCTAGATTTTTCTTTCTGTTTCCTCCCCTCCCCCTTTCTTTAGTTTTTTTAGGCAAGTTCTCACTGTGTAGCTCAGAAACAAATCCTCCCATTTTAGCCTTCTGAATATTGGATCACATACGTACCAGACTGCTTAGATTTAAAATTTTCTCTTAATTTGCATTGTCTGCCCTGCTATTTTAATTATTGATTCTATTCTGTTTTAAATAATGGCAGTTTTAAAGTATGTTTACCTTGTGCAAATTGCACTGCAAACTCACATTTTACTCTCCTGTAGTATTTAGCCTAATAGACACAGTAGATATATAATGAATGAAACTAGTGAAGAGCCTTTGATTTGTGTATTTCTAGTAGAAACTCTGCTATAAAGGAAATGTTATTAGGAGAGATTAAGGAACCATGAAGTGGCTTATTGATAATCAGTACTGTAACCTGCAGTCTGTAATACTGCCTGTGGTAGTATTTACATTTGTTGTGATAGAAGAGAAGGAAGAGAAAATAACATAGGTTAGTTTTCAGGTAGACATTTTTCCCTTGCTTCTAATATGCAGTGCTGACTGAGCACAGCTCTGTTGCCTATCCTCCTTAGCATCCTTTCTCCTGACATTTGAATGGGACCACTGGCTGGTTACATTAGCATGTGATGACAGACCTGTACATAATCCTCCATCTTCGAAGCCAGTTTAAAATGTGGTTACAATAGCAGAGTTAATTATGATCCAAATTTCAAAACTTCCTTAAGTACTCAGCAAGACAAAATTATTTAAAATCCATAAGGTTAATTCACTAAGAAAAGGAACTCTTTCTACAAAGTTCCCGTTCGAGTACTATAGGTGCCATCAGATGATGGTGTGCTAAGGTTAGACATAGTGAAGCATTGCTGCCTTGCTTTGGGTTGATGTTTCTATTTTCAGTACTGTTGAAAAGACTCCTTGTTTTCTTAAATACGTGCTCACATGCCACACAAGTAATTTTGCTTCTCTTTCTAACATGAACTTTACATGTAACCAGTTGTCACTCTTCTCTGTGTGCTTTCCAGGTCAGATGACGATGATGCGGAGAGTAGGAGCTCCAGGGTGACCCAACTTTGCACTTACTTTCAGCAGAAATACAAGCACCTCTGCCGCCTGGAGCGGGCAGAGGCTCGTCAGAAGAAATGCCGGCATACGTTTAGGAAAGCGCTGCTGCAGGCGGCCAGTAAAGAGCCTGAAAGCACTGGCCAGTTAATACAGGAACTACGGAGAGCTGCATGCAGCCGAGCCAGGTTAGCGCCCCTTAGTGCCTCTTAGTCTAAGGACTTTGCGTCTTTGAATTTGCTTTTGTTTTCTTAAGGGACATGGTCACAGTGTGTTGTAGCCTTTAAGCCTGAAATAGTTGAGAGCTCTGTGTGTGCGTGTGTGTGTGTGTGTGTGTGTGTGTACACAAGTATATTACTCGCCTCCTTATTCCCTTGAAACATTGCTGGGGTTTGGAACCTCAGGTATTTATGCCCAACCCAGCAAGAGTTCTTCTCCAGTAAGCCATGTCCCCAGCCTTTGTATTTGGTTTTGCTGCTCAGAAAAAGTACTGCATAAGTGGTAAAGTAATATTGCCATTAGCTGATAATAAAATTAAAGCATTATTGATTTTTCTGGAATTGCATTAGAATTTATCCATTGAAGAGATTTGGGAATGTTACCTGTCTTGCTTGTTTTGTGAACTTACAGAACTCAAACTGGCTTCAAACACTGGATCCTTCTGCCTCATCTACTTTGTTCTGGGATTATAAGCATGCATTACTACACCTGGCTGAGAAAATTGGCTGTCTTTAAAAACAAACAAAATTACAATTCTTAAAAATTTCCCGTCATTTATAGTTTTTTTAAACCACAAAAGTAAAAATGTGTTTTCATGTTGTATTAAAGGTACTTTTTTTTAACCTGTATTTTTTAGGCCTTTTTATGTGTTTTCTTTTAATAATATTAATTGTCCCATACGTTATTATATGTTTGAAATACTTTATTATATTACATTCTTTTTATTTTCTTGTGAGTTTATATATTGGCAAAGGATCTTATGATGTAGCTCAGAATGGTCTTGAACTTGATTAGCACAGGCTAACTTTGAACTTGATTTCTTGCTTCAACCTCCCCATTATGGGGACTTAGAGATATATGTTACCACCTGGATAAACCATGACTTTTAATAAGTGCACAATTCAGATGTCAGTCCTTAGCTTTCTCATATTTTATTATTATTAAGGTAAATTTGACTTTTAATATTAAAAAGTTATGTGTCAACCTGGTATGGAGTTCTGTATCTCTAGTCCCAGCATTGTGGAAGTGGAGGTAGGAGCATCATAAGTTCAGATGTAGATACAGATACGTAGTAGAACATTGTCACAACAAAACAGAAAGCCACACAGAACAAAAAAATGTGTATCCATTTTTTTCTCTTAAAAGTATATCATGGCCATTTTCCTGTGTTCTTAAAGATTTTTTATAAGCATGATTTTTATGTTTACATAATATTCCACTAAACGAAAATGATACTGGGAAATGAAGAAATTTGAGTACATTTTCACTTTCAAGTTTGTTTTATTGGTGAAAACTTGAACAGAACAGTAATTACCTGGGTTGTACCTTTTTATTTGTTCTTAAAATTTCTTTGCTTAAGAGAAAGAGAAAGAGAGCAAGAGAGATTGATTGAGAAGCTGTAAAGGTGCATGCCATGGTACCTCGCACCATGTGGACTTTTAGGGATTGAACTTAGGTCACCATGTTTGTAAGCAGTCACTTTACCTACCTGCTGAGTATGCTTACCCCATTCCCTGGGTATGTATGTCCTTTTAAAAATATTAGTTTGTGTTGAACAATGTATTTAAATTTTCTGATCTGATTTATCCCCAAATTGTCTATTTTTTTTTATCATTTTCCAGTTTTAACTGAAATACACACTTAAAGAACTGAATTGAGCTAAAATTTTCCCAAACATCTCACTTTAAGAAAATTATTTATTTTGAAACTTTAAGAAAATTATTCATTTATTTTGAGATTCTAAGGAAATTATTGGTTTATTTTGCAGAGTCTTGTTGTGTATTCCTTATTGACCTGGAACTTACTGTGTAGAGCAAACTAGATAGAAGCTTGCAGTGCTCCTTCTGGCTGTGCTCCAAGCCCTAGAACTACAGTGCCTCTCACCCCTGATCAGCTAAGGATATTATTTTCAAATTTAGAAGGCCTAGTTTTTTGAATTTTTTTATTTCACACATTTCAGTTATTATGATTTGAGATAATACCTTTGCATATGTATATAGAAAAAAGTTGAGGTTATATGTCAAGAATATCTGTAGCTGCTGGGGTTATTGATAAATTGTAAAGTGTTATTTTGTATAACACTTAGCATAAAGCAGTGTGTATATAAGTATCATGTACCTCAATTTATCATATGATTATAAATCATGACAAAGATATAAAAGTAGTATGAATCTGGTACAGTTTGGTAGCATGGAAAATTGCATATCTATAATTTTTCTTTTTATTCTTATGGCATTGTTAGGGATTGAATCCAGGGCCTTGCATTACTAGCCAAGTGGTCTACATTGAGTCATACTTCTAACTCTTTCTGTGATGTTTTCAGAACATCTCAAAATCCAACTTTGGTGATATTTTGGAAAAAAAATGTGTTACCAAATAACAAATTCTGTTATGATTTTCAAATTGCTTTGATATCTTCTGGTTTTGACACTGACAATTAACAAAACATTTATTGCTCATTTCACTACTGAGGATCATATAACAATGCCATAATTGTCCTTTGGTTCACTAGTAGCTTTGTTATTGTATATTGTATTTAGGTTTACAAAAATTAGTTATTTAGTTGAAAGCAGCCTTTCTCTATTTGGCATTCTTGAAATCAAAATTTTAGTTTCACAAAAGACACTTACATAGGTACTTTCTTTTTTATTTATCTGTGTATGTGTTTGTGTGTGTGCTCTGTGTGTGTATATGTGTGTGATTAGAGAGCTTGCTGATTCCAAAAGATCGATTGGCCTTCAAGTCACAGGAATCTTCCTGTCTGTACCTTCGTGGTGTTGGGATTCTTGGCATGTGCTGCTGTACCAACTTTTCTGTGAATGCGGGGGATCAGGTGCTGCAAACACTGTAACACTGAACCATCTCCCTAGTCTAATAGCAATCTTCTAGGATCTGTCTTTTAAAACAAGTTTGTGAGAGCAGTGGCTTTCTCCTACAATCTCCATACTTGGGAAGCAGAGACAGGAAGATCTGGAGTTTGAGGCCAGATTAACATTAAACTCTTCCCATCTGTCTAATAACCTTGTTATACTTATTGGTACAAAGCTACTTAAAATTCAGAAACCTAAATCTAAAATATTTTTATCATAAATTAATAGTATTTACTGTGTTGGCGATATAGTTTGTGTGGAAACATAGTTATTTACAGGGATACTATAAAGTATGTAAAAGGGGGGCTGGAGAGGTGGCTCAGGGGTTAAGCCTCTGCCTTGCATGCAGAAGGTCCTGAGTTCGGATCCCAGATCCCACGTATAGACGCCAGGCGGAAGCGGGGGCGGCCTGCGTTTCTGGTCCTGGTAGGGCGGAGCCTGTGAATCCTGGGGCAGAAGGAGGTGGAGGCGTCCATGGTGGTTCGCGAATTCGTCCGTGGTTACACACACACACACACACACACACACACACCGTCCGTGGTTCTATACATACGCACACATGCACAATTGAATAAATAATTTTAAAAAAAGTATGTAAAAGGGAAGTCTGCAGTAGTTTTTTTGTATTAAAATATAGGGTTTTTAGTAATTCTCTATTGCTAGTACTATTCAGATGATAAAATGTCTAATAACATAGTAAGCATAAATTATCCATAGGAATAGTAAAATTCTGATTTTGGATTTATTTTAAGAAACAGATTAACTATAAAAATTAAACCATGGGGCTGGAGAGGTGGCTCAGGGGTTAAGCCTCTGCCTTGCAGGCAGAAGGTCCTGAGTTCGGATCCTAGACCCCACATATAGACGTCGGGCGGAAGCGTCCAGCGGAAGCGGGGGCGGCCTGCGTTTCTGATCCTGGTAGGGCGGAGCCTGTGAATCCCGAGGCGGAGTAAACAAGGAGGAGGTGGAGGCGTCCATGGTGGTTCCCAAATCTGTCCGTGGTTCTACACACACATTCATACACACATACGCATGCGCACACATACATAAACTCACAATTGAATAAATAATTAAAAAAAAATTAAACCAATGGGGGCTGGAGAGGTGGCTCAGGGATTAAGCCTCTGCCTTGCAGGTGGAAGGTCCTGAGTTCGGATCCTAGGCCCCAGGGATAGATGCCAGGCAGAAGCAGGGGCGGCCTGCGTTTGTGGTCCTGGTAGGGCGGACCTCCCAGGGCAGAGTTAACAAGGGGGAGGTGGAGGTGGTCCATGGTAGTTCCTGCCGTGGTTCGTCCGTGGTTCTACACATACACACACACACACACACACACACACACACACGCGCGCGCGCGCGTACACGCATACATGCACAATTGAATAAATAATAATAAGAAATTTAAAAAAAACAATGATTTCCTTGGAATTTTAGAAATGAGGTAGCTTGGTGTATTGGTACCTTCCTGTAGTCCCAACACTTGAAGCAGAAGCAGATGGAAATGTGGTTTATAGATATCCTTGGTTTGAGGCCAATCTGAGGTTACATGAGACCCTGTTTGGAAAAAAAATCAGAGAGAGAGAGAGAGAATATGAAGGAATATATTATATTCTAGGTTTAATAGATAATTGTGTATATTGTTGAAAATTAGTCCTTTGTGTAGAGTACTACATGCTACATCAATCCAGACCAAGAAATTTTAGGCTTAGCTCCTAAAATAAAGTTTTACTTACTTAAAATTACATATATTTTAATATGGCTGATATTAATATTGTAAGCAGCATTTTCATGGGCAGTGTATAAAAATGATAGACTATAAACCGATGGTGCAGCTGTGTGGTAGAGTGCGTGTTTGTTACACAGGACTTCACTTTCAGTCCATAGCACTGGAGGAAAAAGACAACAAATAAAATAGGCAAACAAAGAAAACAAGTGTTTAATCAAGGGTCAAACTTGTAATCCCAGCACTCAGGAGGAGGAAGTCAGGAGACCAGCAAGTACTACATAAGGAAAAAGAATATCCAGAAAACAAAGCAAAAATAAAGAAACCAGGGAAGTATTTTTGAAAGCTGCTACCACATAATTGTTTGCTTTCAATGTTGGTAGCTTAGAGAAATAACACATTTGATATTTGCATTTTAATGACCGTGGATAGTAAAGCTAGTTTGATGTGGGTACTACAGTAACATAATTTTGAAAAATAAACCTGAATTGTTAGAGCACTTGTAAATTTTAATTTTATGTTTTTTTCTTTAGCATCAGCCAGACCAAGGTGAAGGAGGTGGAGCCAGCAGCATGCAGTGGAACCCTGAAGGGTGAACAGTGCACTAACAAAGCCCTGCCTTTCACCAGACATTGCTTCCAGCGTATCCTTTTAACCACCTAAGCAGGCACTGAAGAAGTGTGAACTCAGTTGACGCTATGTGCTTTCTTCACACACTGAGGTATTAAGGGTGGAACCCAGGGCTTTGTACATGCTAGACAACTGCGCTAACACTTTACTTCATTTTAAAATCGAGGGAATGAATTTTTTCCTCCTCATTTTTGAGAGGGTCTGACTGTGTAGTTGTGTGTAGTCTGGAACTTGCTATCCTCCTGTCTCAGCATACTCACTGTTGAGATTTCTAGTGCCTTTCACCACCATGCCTTGCAAGAGACTTTTGAAATCATAACTATTTTGTATTAAAATAATTTGTATGTGATTTCTAATTTTCATGAGGTCCTTGGAACAAATGTTTATGGTTGTGCATCACTGTGATTCGGGTTTTTTTAGCATTTATTTATTGTGTATGTGTGCGCGGGCATGTACATGTGAGTGGGTGCAAGCAGTTGTGGAGGTTATAGGACAACTTGTCAAAGTCAGCTCTCTCTTCCAAAACAAACTCGGGTCCTCGTGTTTGACAGGCTCCTTAACCTGCTGAGTGATTTCATTGGTCCATGACCTCAAGTCTGTTTATTTTCTCCTCAGTATGCTGATCTTGGAAAGGAAGGAGTCATGATTGTATAAAATTATGCTATTGTTGTATATATTCTGATGTCTTTCAGACAGAACTGGAACACAATTTCTGGTTTAGGAAGTAGATGAGAGTCAGAAGTCTGAATCATAGCTAAGTAGCAAAGCAGGTTCACCTGATTGTGCCACTTAATTATATCGTATTATTAATGGACTTCTGAACCTTTGGGTGATTCCAGGTGGCATGGAAGAAGTAAGTATAGGACTGGGGAGATGGCTTCATTGTGTCAAGTGCTTGCCACACAAGTCTAGCAACCTGAGTGAGGATTCTCAGATCCATGTGAAATCTGGATGCAGTGGTGTAAGCATCTGTAATCCCCTGCATGCTTACAGGATATGGGAGACTAACCAGAAACTTGTGTGCCAGTCAGCCTGGCTTACTCAACAGTGGTGAAGAGACCTAGTCTCAAGCAAGATGGAAAGTGAGGAACAACACCTGAAGGTTGTTTTTCACCTTTACACATGTGCTATGCACTCACACATACACACACACCGAAAAAATAGCTATAACAATTACTGATGGAAAATTTGTTGGGGGGAGGGTATTTTTAAGACTGCTTCACATAATCCAGGCAGACTTCGAACTACTTGCCTAGCCAAGGATGACCCTGAACTTCTCTGATTCTCCTGTCTGTACCTCCAGAGTACTGTTATTACAAGCATGTGCCTCATACCTAGTTTATGCCATGCTAGGTACTGAACCTCGTGCATGCTATATAGTTACTTCCCCAACAAAGACACATGCCCGCTTGAGAAATGCTGATGTTTTATAGTCTCGACTGGCAAGAACTCGAAATCTTTCTTCCTTAGCTTCCTAAATTCACTGTGAATACAGGCATGTATCACTATGTCAGGCTTCAGATCAGTTTTGAAAACTGCCTTTGTTCTTACAAGAGTTGCACCGCTTTACATTCCTTTTGTGCAGGATTAATTTGCTAATTTGCTATTGTTTCTTGAGATAGTACTGTTAGGTAACACTTGCTGGCCTTGAACTTAGGGCAATCATTCTTTCTATAGTGCTGGGATAGCAGGCTTCCACTACCACAGTCAACTACAAATATTTTATTGTATCAGTTACTTTTCTTGGCAGTTTTGCTTTTAAGCATATTTGTTTATCATCTATCTATCTATCTATCTATCTATCTGATGTGTATTGTGTAGGCATATGTGTGTAGGGGATAGCTTTGTAGAGTTGGTTCCTTCTATTCTGATATGGATTCTAAGGATCAAACTGAAGTCATCAGGCTTATAGACAAGTGCCTTTACCTGTGCTTCTGGATCCCATGTAATCCCTTGTCGATTCTTTGTTTTTTTTTTTTTTTTCCTTGAGATGGGGCATTACTGTGTCACCTAGGCCAGCCTGGTCAATTCCAGAATTGCACATTATGGTACCATGCCCAGCTGGGTTAATGCCTGTGTGTGTATGTGTGTGTTTCCCCTCTTTATTCCTTTCTGTCTTTTTGGAAATAGGGGCTCATTACATTACTTAAGTTGGTTTCATCCTTAAGGACTCAAGTGAGCCTCAGTTCCTGGTCACTCTTGGTTCCTGTAATTTAATTTTTGCTCTTCTGTTCTTTAAGTTGAATTTCCATAGTTTTTTTTCTATAGATGTTTATACAGAATACACAAACTAGAAAGGAAAATACAAGTAAGTTAAACTCTCTTACTCTGTCTCTTTCTTTTGTATTTTTGGAATTAAAGATTGAGGCCAGGCCATATGTGCCGATTACAGATTCTGTTATTCAGCTTGACTATAGTCCAGAATTCTTTTTTTATTTATTTATTTTTCTTTTTTTATTTTTTGACTTTCCCTTTTAAGAAGGTCTCACTCTGCAGCAATGAGTTCAAGGCCACCCTGGACTAATAGTAAAATCAGGTCCACCAGGGCCAAGGCAGCAAGACCTGTCTGCAAAACAAAACAACCGCCCCTCAAAAAACAAACAAACAAAATATCCTGGTATTTCAGTTTTAAGTAAGGCTTTGATTTAAGAATAACTTTGTCACTAATTTGTGATTTTGATTTTGGCATTGGACAAGTGAAAAGAAAAATTCAACTTTGGGCAAATGGTTATCTTATTTAGATTTTTATTTTCTAGGTGAATATCATAAGGACAAAGTTTTCCTCTTAAAAGATGATTTTAAAACACCCTTTTGATTTTTAGAAGCACATAAGAGGAAAGTGATGAGAATGGCTATAAAGGAGCCTTACCTTAGAGATCCAGAGCAGAAATTCCTTCAGGAACTCTGCTTGATCAATGGTTATCATTTTCCCCTTTCAGCAGCTGGGTTGGTACAGTAGCTTCTATAGATAATACAATTCATACTTAAGTAAACTTAAGGAGAGTGGAAGATTTAATCTAGATGCTGAAAGATTCAGTAGCTTCAGTGTCTGTTCTCCCTAACTTAAAAACCCAGACATCCTCTTGAACCGCTCTCAGCAGCTCTTCTCCAGTTGTACGGCCAAGTTTGCAGACGGACAGCAGTGCTCTGTGCCAGTGTTTGACATCACACACCAGACGCCCCTATGTGAAGAACATGCCAAAAAAATGGTGAGTTCCGAGTTTATTTCCTGCTGCTGAGCCTTTCAAACTTGATGATTAGCCTAGAAGGAAGGAAAAGAAGCTACAGATGTGTAAAGATCACTGAAACAAGTTGTGTAAGAGCAGTGATTTCAATACTCGAAGCTTTCTAGTTTGTTGTCTTTGAAGCATCAGTGACAACACACCGAATTTGAGGCTCTTTAAAAAAAAAAAAAGACAACCACCTGCTTTAGGAAATATTTAGTAGGGGCTGGAGAGGTGGCTCAGAGATTAAGCCTCTGCCTTGCAGGCGGAAGGTCCCAAGTTCGGATCCTAGACCCCACGTATAACCAGGCGGAAGCGGGGAGGCGGCCTGCGTTTCTGGTCCTGGTAGGGCGGAGCCTGTGAATCCCTGGGCAGAGTAAACAAAAAGAAGGTGGAGGTGGTCCATGGTGGTTCTCGAATTCACCCGTGATTCTACACACACACACACACACACACACACACACACACACACAATGAATAAATAAATAAATATTTTTTTAAAAAAGAAAATATTTAGTATAATTATAGTTTAAACATCTCTAATCTAATCTTTAAGATTCAAGATGACATGACAAATTTTGTAGCCTTTAAAATTTTGGTTTTCAGATTTCTGGAGTAAAGATACTCATGTAAATTCAGTACAAATACTGAAAATTCAAAATACCGTGACTCCTCCATATTTCACATGTGGGATAATATAATTGGTTAGATTAAGATAAATTTTTAAAAATCATCCATCCTGGGGCTGGAGAAATGGCTCATGGTTAAAAATAAAACTCTGCCTTGAAAGCAGAAGGACCTGAGTTGAGCTGCTGGCTCCCATGTAAAAACGCCAAGCAGAAATGACGGCTGCCTGCACTTCTGGCTCTGAAAGGCAGAGCCTGTGAAACAAAAAGGAGGTAGAAGTAATCTAGGATAATTCCCAAAGTCACCCTTGGTCCTCCACAGGGACACACAGTGCCCTCTGATACACACACACACACACACACACACACACACACACACACTCAAAATCATCCATCCTTACTCAATACTGCTTTTCTTAAGATTCTTTTTTATACATAGCAGATTTCCCAAACTCTTTGTTCTCAGTTCTCTAGCTTTTTGCTTTCTTATGTGCAGTTTTGTGAATTTCTTGAGTATATAATAGAATTTCGGCAAAATGCCAACCCTTTCTATAATTTAGTTGAACTTAATTATTGCTTTCATTAATGCTGGTATCCTAAACCCTATTTAATTTAGAATAATTTGATTAGTAAAATAACCTGAATTATATAATTACTTAAGATATGTTTATTTTGAGGTGGAATGTAACTCAGTGATAAATACTTTCCTGGCATGACCATTGCCTTTGGTTTGATCTCAGCACAGAAAATAGAAGAAAAGAAGGATTGGTGATAGAGGCAGTTTCACCCATGAGGCAAGAGACTGTGCTGGCTGCCTTGTGCAGCAAGCTAAGAAGGCGTTCTTTCTGTTCTTTCTCAGCCCAGTTCCATGAATGCATCACAGTCATGGCGTGGGCATCTGCCTGTGTCCAGCTTTGTTGTTAGCTAAGGTATAAATAGGGACAGAGGGGCCTGGAGAGGTGGCTTAGGGGTTAAGCCTCTGCCTTGGAGGCAGAAGGTCCTGAGTTCGGATCCTAGACCCCACATATAGACACCGGGCAGAAGTGGTTTCTACACACACACACATACACGCACACACATACACGCACACACATATATGCACACACACACACATGCATACATGCACAATTGAATAAATAATAATAACTAGGGACAGAGTAAGCAGACTTTTTGACCTATTTCTATGCTCATTCACTGACTTCACCAAGAACTTCTTTTGTGGTTAGTTTATTTTTAAGGACCATATATTTTGAAATATAAAAATGTAGAATTTCTTTTCCTATTATATTAAAATATGGATATTTTTCTCATTTATTTGGGCTTTGTCATAAGTGAGGGATACTTTCTAAATTAACTCACTCTGTAGCACAGATTCACCTGGAACTTGCTGGCCCAAGTTGGCCTTGAGCTCAACAGTAATTTTTTGCCTCAACTTTCAAGTACTGGGATTACAGGTATTAGTCATTACGACCAGCTTTCATGTATTTGTGTGTGTGTGTGTGTGTATGTGTGTGTGTATCTGTGTGTGTGTGTTCCATTTTCTTTGAATTAAAGTAATTCTTAAGGTACACAATTCTCTGAGTACTGGAAAATTTAGATAGTTATCAAGATACAGAATTACTTCATCACTTCACCAAATTATCAGCTACCCTTACTTGGTCCCTCTTCATTTGTTTCTAGTTCCTATAGTTTTGCATATTTTAGAACATTATATCAATGAAATTATACAATATGGAATCATTAGAGTGATAAACAGATATGGGATGGTGAAGGGCTCATCTGGTAAAGTGCTTCCTGCATAGTCTTGAGAACTAGAGTCTGGATTTCTAGATCTACCCAAAAGCCAGAGATGGTGGTGTAAGTGTGTGTAATCTTTGCTTGCTTATGGAAAATAGGAGGTGAAGACCTGAGAATATGCAGAAGGTTACAAGTCAGTCTGCTGATTTACGCAGCAGTGATAAAGAGGGCCAAACTCAAGCAAGGTGGAAAGGTGAGGACCACCTGAAGTTTGTCCTCTACCTCCGCACATTAGTGCATACCTTCACACACACACAGAACAATACCTGAGGTGGACATGGTGGCTATATTAGCAATCCCAGTGCTTGCTAGCTGGGAAAGAAAGGTTGCCAATTAAGATATATAACAAATTTCAGGCTGTCTTAGAAAACATAAAGCAGGGCTCAGGGGTTAAAACTTTTGCCTCATAAGCAAAAGGACCTGAGTTCAGATCCCCTGTCTATGTAAAAATGCCAGACAGATATGGCAGCTGCCTGTGATTTCCAGCTCTGGATAAATGGGGCCTGTGAAACTCTAGAGTAAAGCAGTAAGGAAGTGGAACAATTTAGGACGATTCCTGAGTCACCATAGGACCTCCACAGGCATACACTCCAGAGCCCTCTTGTACACCCCCCTCAAGGTAGGGGTGGGGGTGGCGGGGTAGGGGACAACCAGAAAAATACTGGGATATAACTCAGTCATAGAACACTTGGCAGCATGTAAGATTTGGGTAACAATTCAAAAACAAATCAACATTAATTACTTTGTGTGTGTGTGTGTGTGTGTGTGTGTGTGTGTCCATGGAAGACCAAAGGTCACTTCAGAACCATCCTGGATTGTTTCTACCTCCTTTCTTCACTCTGAGATTTCCTAGGCTTTGCCCACTAGGACCAGAAGTGAAGCCCAAAGCTGGCATTCTTTAACTTGGGACCCGGAACCTGAACTCAGGACCTTCTGCTTTTGAGGCAGAGTCTTAATCACTAAGCCATCTCTCTAGTCCAACATTAATTCTTTTAGCCCTATGGTCATGCTCTTCTATTGACTTTTCCTCATATCTAAAATCAAGTTCAGAATTCCTTCCATGGCCCATAGACCCCCCCCTTTTTAAAAAAAGTTTTGCGTGCATGTACCTTTTCCTATGGAGCATCTCATCTTGCCATCCTTCTTAATTAAAAAAAATTTGTGTGTGTGTGTGTGTGTGTGTATTACAGGGTACTGTGTGTCCCTGTGAAGGAACAAGGGTAACTTTGAGAATCATCCTGGATTGCTTCTACCTTCTTGCTCCACTTTGGCATTTCCCAGGCTCCACCCACCAGAGTCAGAAATGCAGGCAGCCTCCCTTTCTGCCTGGTGTTTTTAACGTGGGACCTGGGATCCAAACTCAGGTTATGAGGCAGTGTCATAACCCCTGAGCCATCTCTCCAACCCACCCCCTTTTGATTTTAAAACATTTATTACTGTGTATGTCTGTACGTGGTATATGAGTATAGGTGCTGTATATATGTGGAGGTCACAGGTCAACTTCATGGAGTTGGGTCTCTCCATCCACCTTTTACATAGGTCGTGGGATCAAACTCAGACTGACAGACCTGCTCTTTAAGTGCCTTTATCAGCTGAGCCATTTCATAGTCCCTGTGAGGCACTTGGTGATCTTGATTCGGCCAACTCCTCATGGCTTCCTCTCTCCATGGAGTTCCAGCAGCCCTGGGATTCACTTTTTCTCAGGCCTTCTGAATATACTGTCATGCTTTCCCCTTGCTTCTCTCTTCAAGATGGCTCATTCCTTTGTTCCATTTACAGATTCTGATCACTTGCTACATTGTCAACGATGTGTTATACCTCCCTAATACACTGTCAGTTTTTGTCCTCCTACACTACCTTATTTCCTAAAATTCACTTACCTAATTGTTTAAGTACTTATCTGTAGCCTCTTACTAGAATCTAAACTTGACAAGAATAGGGCATTTTTATTCATTACTATGTCTTTAAAATTTAGAACAAATATCCAGAACAGAATTGTTGAAAAAGCTAATGGTTAAGTCACATGGCTAGGATGTGTGAAGATTCAGAGAGAGCTAGACTCACCTTCTGGGATATGACATCTGTGAGCAAAAGAGGGTCAAGCGATAGGAAGTGCAGACTGACATGGCCTACCATAGTATCTACCAGATCTCACAACATGTAGTGGGTTAAAAGGTAAAGTAAGACTGCATAGAAAATGGCAACAAATAGTATTTCAGTATTAACGATGCTGCGTTGAGAAAGCCTTTAGAGAGAAGCCGTAATTCTCAGAGATCTAAAAAGGAATAGTCAAGAACAAGGCTAGGTGTCCCTCACGGACAGCTACGTGTGGAGCACCTGCATCATGACCAGGAATGTCACATGGCTGTGGGACAGAATCAGGAGCCTAAGAGATCACTAAGATCATTGAAGCAGGACTGGTGCATCTGACTCTTGAGCCTTCTAACTTCCTCACACTTAAGGTCACCTGTTAGTGCTCTGCTGCTAGGGAAGACATGAAATGGATGCCTGGCACAGTGCTGGGTGCTGCTAGGCACACATTGCTGCCTCTGGGATTAAATGAGGTCATTCTGATAGACTTAAAGTATTAAGCCAGAAAGGAACTTCTGATCCACTTGCCTTCACTTCTGGAGTACTGGAATTATAGGCATGTTTGCCTTTAATTTTTTTTAATGTCTTATTTATTTGAGAGAGGGAGAAGGGAGTAAAAGGAAAAGGGAGGAGGGAGAGCGGGAGAGCAACAGCAGACACACAGGTGGAGATGATAGAACAGCTTTTAGAAACCGAGTCTCTCCTATCAGTACTCAGGTTGTCAGCTTGGGGAGCAGGTGCTTTTCCTTGCTGAGCCATCTTGCCAATTCTACTCTTTTTTTTAAATTTATTTGTGACTTTAACTTAAGCACCTATAATGTTTACATTTAAAGTTTTATATGAGGTTTCTTGAATATATGCTTGTTATACAAATTTTAGTCTTGTTCCTGGTCTAAGCTATTTTACTTGACCTGTGAAAGTCATTCTTTTCTATGTATTAAAGCAAAGTAAAACTTGATGTATCTCACACTTACTTTTCTTTCACTTGGTTGTTACTTTGGGGGGAAAATGAGTTATAGTAAGTTCTTGAATAATGAACATTCATTTCACTAATACCAGCATTATACCTATTATTCTTCGTGCCCTTCTGAATGCACAAGACTTTTTCCTGCACAAGGTGTACCAACAGTATACATAATTTAAGTGATGACAACATGAAGAATTTGATATGTATAGGTAATGCCACCTGTGACCATCATCTGGCCAATAGCAACTGCAATGTGGACAGCAATGATAAAATGCTCTGGCTGAAGAGGTATAAATGTACTAGATTGTATATCTCAGAGTCGATGAAATATATCTTAGTTCAGATAGTTGTCGTAAAGAAAGCATAAAGTGGTTAGCTTATAAAAGAAGTTTGCGTCTTACACTTTTTGATGCTAGAATGCCAAGAACAGAGTATAAAGACAAGAAAGAGAAAAGATAACAGACGCAGAACTCAATGAGGTTCTCCTTTAGGTTGCCAACCTCATGGAACTGTCATAGGGTGGAAAGAACTCTCGCGCTCTGTATCTCTCTCTCTACCTCCTTTTCCCTCCCTCCTTCTAATATTTATTTAAGAGAGAGTGAGAGAAAAGACATTCATTTATTTGAGGAGAGCGGGAGAGAAGACAGTTAATGCATGCATGCTGTGGCACCTGGTGGAGGTTGGAGAATAACTTTTCAGAAGTCACTTCTCCTTCCATCATGTGGGCCTCTAGGAATTGAACTCAGGTATCCAGGCATCCTACCTGCTAAACTATTTCGCCAGCCCAATTGTTTTGCTTTTATATGGGAGACATGAACACAAGGGCTGTGCTCTGGAGTAGACATGTGAGTTTATCACAGACAGTAGATAGAGCTAAGGATGCTAACTGCAGAATGTTAGTACAATCATTTTCTTGATCTTTCTTGGTAGCTCTTCTTTCTTCACCTCTTCACTTGCAGCAGTTTTAAATAGTTGTGTCCTTACTTTTCCTGTTTCCTTGTCCATGGACTTTTACTATGTCCTGGATTTCTATTCCCTTCTAAGTGCCTATGTAGCAGATAGTTTTTCTCTAGCCCTCTAGACATTTTAAACTTTGTGAGCCAAGCTAAATCCATTGACTTCTCTTATGAATCTACTGTTTCTGCTGTTCTGGCTAGAAACCTAGGCAATATTTAAGAATCTTTTTAAATTAATTAATTATGCATGCAGATATGTATGTTCCTGTGGGATCAGAGGACAGCCTTTGAGTAGATTCTCTATTTCCATCTTGTGAGTTCCAAGGATGAAACTTAGGTCATCAGGTTTGTGCAGCAAATGCTTTTACCCATTGAGCCATCCCTTTGATCATATTTAAGGAACTCTCAAATAGTAAGAGTTCTCTGGGGATTGAGGGTATAGATCAGTGTGCTTAGCACATGTGAAGCCCTATGTTCAGTCCAGTGCACCAGATACAAAAGCAAAAGGATTGTCTCTTGATGTCATAACTTTTTTATTTCCATTCTCATTGTCCTTAACTATTTGTCTCTCTCTCTGTCTCTCTCTTGTGTGTGTGTGTGTGTGTGTGTGTGTGTGTGTGTGTGTGTGTGTGTGTGTGTGTGTGTGTTTTACATGGGTCACCTGTACATATTGTGTGGATGTGGATGTGGAGGTCCAAAGTCAACATTGGGTGTCTTTAACTTGCTCTCTGTTTATTGAGGCAGGGTCTCTTGGTTGAACTTGGAGCTCACTGACTCACTAGACTAGCTAGCCAGTTTGCTTTGGGGATCTCCTGTCTCTGCTCCCTGAGTGATAGGATTTCAGGTGGCTGCAACATCTGCCACCTGTGGATTCTGTGAATCCAAAATCTGGTCCTGATGCTTGCATGGGAAGTTCCCCAGCCTTATTTGTTTTATATTTAACTGTTGAAAGAGCCCTCTGTTCGGAGCTATAGCTTTCATCTGTTTATTCCTTTACATTACTCTCAGGCTAATTAATTTTTTAAAAATGTTTGTCAAATCCTCTCATCAAAATGGCTCCTCACAAAATGGAAAGGAGACAACAACAACAACAGAAAAGCCTACCTATCCTTGTCTGTTAAACTATTAGGTAAAGTTTGAAATATTTTTTAAAGTATTTTCTTCTTAGGTTTTTATCTTTTTGCAAAATTGTTGTGTGTTATGTACATACACGTGTGTTCCCATGCTACAGTGTACACATGGAGACCAGAAGATAACTTGAAGGAAGTTGTCCTTCCAACTTGTTGAGGCAGGGTCTTTGTGGTTGTTTCTGCTGCTCTGTACTGTAGACTAGTGGATCTTCCAGCTTCTGGGTGATTCTTGTCTTTGTGTCCTTTCTCACCATGGAAGTACTGAAATTACAGATGTGAGCCACTATGTCTAGCAGGTCATCAGGCTTTTACAGCAAGCACTTGCCCATCTAGCCATCTTGCTGATCCAAGTTGGAAACCTTGAGCAGGATATTGAAAATCGTATGTACTCTGGTCTCAAATCTTACTAGCCAGTTTGTATTCTTTTTCTCTTGTTTGTGCCATTTTCTTTGGCTAAGAACGATCTTCTCCTTTACATTAATCATTAAAACAAATCTATTTAATCTTTAAGAAATAATTTTGATTTTATGTGCCCATAGAAAGTGTTTATATCATCGCTCATTTTTCTACATGCTATACTTATGTATATGTATTCATTCTTTATGCATAGAAGAGAGAAATCTTGTAGAGCACAAAGTTATTAAACTGTCGTAATGTCTTCCCCTTTTTGGCATTCTTTTTTTTAAATTATTTTGTTTATTTAGTATGTGTATGTTCGCATTTGTATGTGAGTGCAGTGCAGTCTTACATGTGCTGTGGTTTCTGTAGAGGTCAGAGAACAACTTTTGGGAGTCAGTACTCTTATACTTTGTAGGTCCTGGGGGTTTAAATTGGTAGTAAAGGCTTGCATGCAGTCACATTACTTGCTAAGGCATTTCAGGCATTCTCGAGGGTCAGACCTAGGCCTTGAACATGCCAGTGAGCTATATCCCCAGTCTTCACAATGTATAATGTATTTAAGCAGAAAGATATGTTTGTGTGTATGTATGTGTGTGTAGTTAATGTGAATTAAATTAATTATTATTGTACATAGTTTTAGGCATTATATACACTAGCTATTAAGTGATACAAATGTTTTTAGGTGGTTCAGTTTCCTCCAAATAATCTCAGTTTTTTAGAGATAACTTTGTTTACAGCTAGACATAAAAACAAAAAAATTAGTCAAATCAGTGGGACATAGGATGTTTCAATGCAAGCTATACTATACAATGCTTAAATCAAGTAAAATATCTCTCTTCAAATATTTATCTTTATAGGAAAAAACTTGTAAAGTGCTTTCTTCTAGTTTGGAGGTTTTTAAATTTTTTTATTTCATTTTTGTATGTGTGTATGTATATGTGTACAGTTGTGTAGGTGTGTGCATCAGAGGGTACTATGTGTCTCTATGGAAGACCAGGGTGACTTTGGGAATCATCCTGGATTGCTTCTATCTCCTTTTCACTTTTCTTTGGCATTTCCCAACCTCTGTGCACCAGGGCCAGAAGTGTAGGCCGCTGCCATTTCTGTTTGGCTTTTTTATGTGGGACCTAGGATCCAAACGCAAGTCCTGCTTGCAAAACTTTGGAGCCATCTGTCCAGCTTTCTTCTAGCTTTTGAAATGTACAGATTATTGCTGTCATTTATAATCATCTTACTATGCAGCAACATACCTAGAAGGAGGAGGAAGGTAGGGTGAACAATTAACACTGTTTCTTTAAAAAAAAAATTATTTGTTCATTCCCAAGGACAATTTCTTGAGAGGAGATAACTCCCGTAAAGTTCAGCACCAGCAGCAGAGGAAACCCAGGAAAAAAACTAAGCCTCCTGCACTAACCAAAAAACACAAGAAGAAGAGAAGACGTGGACCTCGTCGACCCCAGAAGCCCATTCCTCCTGCAGTCCCCCAAGGGAACCTCAGCATGCCCACCAGCGTCTCACTGCCAGTGGAGGCCTCTCAGATCCGGTCAGTAGAAACCTGAGGTTTGATCTTCTTGTGCTGTCTGAGCTCAGAGCATTTCTTCTGCTTGGAGTATTGCCACTAGCCCACAGGAGCCATTCAGCCTATCAGTCTAGATCCTTTTATAGCTTTGTGTACAAATTCTACCAATATCAAAGTTTTAATAGTTTAATGTAGTAAATAATAGATGCCAAAATTGAGAATTTAATTGTATGTTCAAATTTTTTCCTCCTCCTCCTCCTCCTTCTTTCTTCTTGAAATTGCACATGTGTTGCAAGCAAAATATTCCTTCAGGAATACAATGCATATGCACTATTATTTTGGACAGTTTAGTATTTTTACCACATGATAGGTTTCTGTTTTAGCTAAGCATTTCAATATCACTTGTTTTTTTATTGACCAGATTTGCAATTTTACAAAAGGAGATAAACCACATTGTGATTCAATCTACAAATGTGAGGTGAAATAGTACATAGTAGTGCTGTCTTATTGTGAGCAAGGCTGCAGGGACTTGTGACTGCATACATCCATTCCAGGTCTGTTTCTTTAGTGTCTTGTTTTCAGGTTTCCTTCTCATAAAATCTGAAGGAGGTTTTTTGTTTTGTTTTGTTTGTTTGTTTGTTTTTAGACAGGATTTTATATATTCCTTGCTGACTTTGAACTCATTATGTAGCTAAGTAAACCTGAACTTCAGATCTTCCTACCTCATTTCCCAAGTTCTGAGATTAGGCCATGCTACTGTACCCAGTTTATAAAGGAATCATTTTATGTTTACATTGAATGGATAAAAAAGCCTAGAAGATTTTAGCTGATTTTCATGTTGGAGGAAACTCTTGGGACCTCAACTGCACTGTCTTTGTAGGAGTCCTTCCACACCAGAGCTGAGTGCTGATGAGTTGCCGGATGACATTGCCAATGAGATCACTGACATTCCACATGACTTGGAATTGAATCAAGAGGACTTTTCAGATGTCCTGCCACGGCTACCTGATGACTTACAAGATTTTGATTTTTTTGAAGGTATGGTTAGTGTTTTACATAAGGACTCATTTGAAAAATGAGTCTATAAGAAGGTAAATAGATTATATTTTGAGTGTATTTTGTTTTGAAACATTTTCTTAGGCTGGCCTCCAACCTACTTTGTAAATTGATCTTGAACTCCTGATCATCCTTCCTCCATCTCCTAAGTAAATCTGGAATTACAAGGATGTACCCCTATGCCTGGCCTTATTTTTGGGTTTTCGAGACAGGACCTCACTACAAAACTCAAGCTAGCCCTAAACTTATATTTTAGTTTTATAAATCACTGCTGTAATAAATACTTGACCTGAACAACTTAAGATAGAGATTTTAATTCAGCTCACAACTCCATGTTATGATTTGGTATGGCAAGGGGAGCCATACCAGCAAAACCTGACAGAATTGGCTATACCACGTCCTCAAAAGTACAGGAAAGAAGCAGTATATGCCTGCAGCTTATTATGTTCAGATGATTTTCTTGGACAGCACAGAGAGGTGCTCCCCTCCCCCCATAATGGACAGGTCTTCCCGCCTCAACCAAAGCACTTAAGACAATCAAGTTTGTCCTGAGGCCTGCCTCCCAGGTGTCTGATAGCAGACAGTAACCATCACAACTCTCAATCATCCTGCTCAGCCTCAGCAGTACTGGGATTACAAGTATTTACCACCAAATCTTGCCTGGGAAATCTTTTTTGAAGTATGTCTAAAATGTCTGTCACTATAAATCGGAAATACAATGAGAAATATTTGATAACTATGTGATTTTGTTCCATAAATACTTTTCCTTTAGCTCATTGGTTTGTTAAAGAAATTCAAAGCATTGAAGTCTCTTAGAACCTGACCAAACTTTAAGAGCCAGACTTGGTGGCACATACCTATAAATCCCAGCACTTGGGAGGCAGAGGCAAGCGGATCAGAAGTTCTAGGTCATACTGGCAACATAGTAAGTTCAAGGCCAGCCTGAGTTATTTGAAAGTTCACCCTCCCACTCCCCCTCTAATTTTAATGCTATACTCCATAGTTGAGGTATACTTTCCCAAAGCAAAGTTTGTTTGAGTCCACTATTTCCCTAGTGTTTTCTAGAGAAGTCTTTAACACACTTAGGTTTTTTATTTTTGACACTAAAAATTAGGTGTTTTCATAGTGGTTAATGAAATTCTTAAGAGTGGATATTTGCTGATTGATTGATTGATTGATTGATTGATTGATTGATTGATTGATTGATTGATTGGCACTCTTGGGGCTAGCTCCCCTCCTTTCCCAGGTGCTAGACAAGTTTTCTACCACTGAGCCACATACCCAACAAGAAGGAATTTTTAAAATATTATAGAAATGAAATCAAAGTAGGTTCCTTAGACTTTCATCTTGTGGTAATTAGTTTGGATGTGACGAAGATTAAGGAAAAGTAAAGCATTCATGTTGAAAGGAAGCTCATAAAAAATGGATTGCTGAAAATCATATATGGATTGTTCTCTAGTTGAAAGAATCTAGGTGTAGACATAGTAGGGCACAGCCATTCTATTTGATACAACTTTCATTTTCTATTTGAATGATAAAGTTTTAGGTAGAAATATGTATAATGAAAAAGCCACCATGAGTTTTAAATTGATCATCTCAAGAGTTCCTGAGAATTTAACATTTCATGTGGTGGTTTTTGAGAGTGAATACATGGAAGCCAGGGATCCAAGTTCCAAGACAACTGATGCTTCAGACCTGTCCTGGAGCAGAATTTCTGATCCACCTTACAATCCCATTATGAGAAACTTCTATTTGAAGGAATCTTTCTGATAGAACATTGTTTAAAATAATTCTAACGTATATTTTGTTGTAACATAGATTAATTGTGCTACTGATTGTTGATGACTTTCATTGAACTAGGAAAGAATGGGGACCTCCTGCCGACGACGGAAGAGGCTGAAGAGCTTGAGCGGGCCTTGCAGGCTGTGACTTCTCTCGAGTGCCTGAGTACCATTGGGGTACTTACCCAGTCAGATGGTGTGCCAGTCCAGGAGTTATCAGAGAGAGGAATGGGGGTGTTCTCCACGGGTACTGATACTTCCGGAATCCAGTCCTTGAATCGAGATGTCAACACAGACCTAGGGGAGCTACTGAATGGACGTATAGTACATGATAATTTTTCTAGTCTAGAGCTGGATGAGAACCTGCTCCATTCTGCTACCTTGTCTAACCCACCTACACCCTTGGCAGGGCAGATCCAGGGGCAGTTCTCTGCCCCAGCCAACGTCGGCCTTACTTCTGCCACTCTGATGAGCCAGAGTGCACTCGGGGAGAGAGCCTTCCCAGGACAGTTTCATGGACTTCACGATGGCAGCCATGCCTCCCAGAGGCCACACCCTGCCCAGCTGCTGAGCAAGGCAGATGACCTAATCACCTCACGACAGCAATACAGCAGTGATCACTCACACTCCTCGCCCCATGGAAGCCATTATGATAGCGAGCATGTGCCGTCTCCCTACAGTGACCACATCACCTCTCCCCACACAACATCTTACTCTGGTGATACTATGGCAGCTACCTTTTCAGCAGAGATGCCCATCATGACACAGCACTTGCTCCCAACCCAGCTTGAGGTGCCACTAGGAGGAGTGGTAAACCCCAGAACTCACTGGGGGAATCTCCCCGTCAACCTTGGCGATCCCTCTGCATTTAGCAACCTCCTAGGTGCGGATGGGCACCTTCTTTCCACTTCCCTGTCCACGCCACCCACCACGTCCAACTCAGAGACCACACAGCCTGCCTTCGCCACTGTGACCCCCAGCAGCTCCAGTGTGCTTCCGGGGTTACCACAGACCAGCTTCAGTGGCATGGGGCCTTCTGCTGAACTAATGGCCTCCACTTCTCCCAAGCAGCAACTCCCACAGTTCAGCGCAGCCTTTGGCCACCAGCTGAGTTCTCACAGTGGCATTCCTAAGGACCTGCAGCCCAGCCACAGCTCCATAGCCCCTCCCACTGGCTTCACAGTAACAGGTGCCACGGCTACAAGTACCAATAATGCATCTCCCCCCTTCTCCTCACCTAACTGAGCGTGTCTGTGTGCTTGCAGGCAGGTGGGACACCCAGTGTTTTCTACCTTTGTTTCCTCTTTTGCACCCCTCTCCCCTTCTTCAAAAGAAGACTTAAGAACCATTGGGGATTAGAGGGGCTCCCCATTTCCAGATCAACAAGTGGCCGTGCAGTGGACCTTGCGTCAGTGTTCACGTGTGCTCCTTAGCACTGGTGCTTTTTCCCTCCTGGCAGGTTCTCTCGGCCTGGTGGTTTCCTTGGTGATTCAGCACAGAGACTGGATAAGATTGATCTTTTTTTTTTTTTTTTCAGCAAGTCCTAGAAAAGTGGAAGATACCTCAAATTACCAGTGCCCTTTACTATTTCGTAGTGTGCAGATCAATGCTTTCCATTCTGTAGCCAGGTTTTTACATGGGTGGTTCTAGATGGAGCCTCCTGTTGAAATCCTGTGTAGCAGGTGGCGTACAAAGGCAGGTCACGGTCTGACTTAACACCAACTGCCAAACACCACAGTGAGGCCAGGATGCAATTCCTAGTTGTGATGTGGTTAACTAAAAAGAAAAACAAGATATCTTTAGACTGCCTGTGAGAGTGCATCTACGTGTGTTGTGCAGTGCAGGAGGTAGCTGGCCCCATTGTATTTTTCACCTCCAGAATAAGCATAAATCTCTTTTCTCCTTCTTCCCATCTCATACCCTAGCAGAGTTGGTCCTTCTTTACCACTGAGTTGACTGAAAATGTCCTGATTTGGGCAGGGGTGTTCTGGTAGTATGAATAGCACAAAGCTTTTCTGCTAAAAGTTATTTAGCCTCTGAAATTGGACACAAAAAGCTGAATTCACATCAGTGACAGGGAATGTTGCAAAGAGTTTCCCTGGCTACCAAGGTCAGGAGCTCCCCTACTTCTGAGGTCAGGGGCCTTCAGTCACTCTGGACTCTTGCCTTTTCAGGTGTGTATTTGTTTCTAAGTCCCTCACTCATGGAACACATTTGCAAGCTGTAATTAAAGATGATTTTGATGTGAAAATGCAGGATGGTTGAGACAAATTTGAAAGATCTGTGAACTCTTTGATCCATCTTTTAGTTTTTCATGTTTGCAGTTGTGATTTTTTGGTGAGATCTGTAAGATATTGACACTTGTAGAATTGGTGTACCATTTGTAAAGTGATACGTTATACCCGAGCAGCATACATTTTAAAATTTCTTTCAAATAGAACATGGGAATCAGACATAAATTTTACCAACCTTAGGTACTTCTTAAATAATTTAAGTACTTAAGTTTAAATAAATTTGGAGTTAGTTTGGGGAATTCTTTTCAAGTACCAGAATATGGGGATTAAAAATCATATTGGGTAGTTTAGTAAATTGGAACTACAAAATGATGTGGTTTCTTCTTGCCTATCTTCCCTCCCCAGAAAAAGGCAGAACTTGACTTTCTGCTGTGCTTTTGCTGAGATATTTCACTGTCCCTCACTACACCATTGATTCTTCATTACCAAGTCCAGTTTAGTTTACACAGGTGTATTTTAGAAATACGACAGCATATCTTTTGACGATGTGGCTGCTTGATCTCAGTTCCTTCCTACTTGGTGAAGATTTGGACAGATTTTCCTCCTTACGTATTCTCTTCATGCCATCCAGTTCTAACCAGTCTCTTCTTTCTAAAGCTTTTCTCTCTCTGCCTTTTAAAGGAACGACAGTGATCAGCAGGCATGATGGGGACACATGTGCCTGAGCTGTGGAGGGGAAGTTTCACGTGACTCTGAAATCATGATATGCCCTATTTTGTATTTATTGAAATTGGGGGGGGAACAAAAATCTTTGTAATATATTAACTTTTTTTTAAATCATGTTAATTGGAAGATTTATTTTTAATAGCTTTGCCTTTTTTGCAGACAGAAATTTCTAAATATAAATTATGTCACAAAGCAAAATTATATTTGGTATCACCATAAATTTCTATCCTGAATAGTGAGAACAGATAATTTGAATATTTCTCATCCGTGAACCTATGTCGGTAGCTCTTTTTATTTTGGTGCACTGTAATGAAATGGTAACGAGTGTTTTCCTCGCTCAGAAGTGTCATTGAGTTTGCTAAGCTAGTCTCAAATCCCACTGTAACCAGCACCAGGTAACTGCCTTCCCAGTACTTAGTTTTTGTCTCAGTTGTATACTGATGAAAGGTTGTGGCAGAGCAGTATATGGGCTTCCTTATCAGCTTTTCTTGACAGGAAGGGAAAGTCCTAAGTAGTTGATTTAGCTGATGTTTCTTGCTAGTTGCTCCTCATGCTCGTTCTTAAATTTTTCAGTTGTCAAAACTGAGTTTGTAGTAGGTTGCTCATTTTATTGTTTGCAATTTTCCGTTTTATGTGCATTTAAAAGCCCTTCTTTGCTTCCTAGTAAGGAGGCATGAAGTAATCAGGAATGTTGCTAGTTAACAGCTTCACACCAAAAATCTTGAGTAAACTTCCTTTTGTTCAGATGACCATGGTGATAGCTGAAGAGAGGACAGTCTTAGAAAGCGCCAGTATAGAGTTGAATAATTAGCAAAACACATTTTTCATCTTCTTCAGACTAACATCTAAGCTTGCATTGGCTTTGCTCTTGCTTGTCTTGACTCCCCTTGATGGAAGAATATCTAAAGCCCAGAGGTATCCTTTTGTGTTTTTCTTCTAGTTATTGAAGCAGTTCTAGTCTCTTAATAGTAGGTGGGCTATTAACATACAAAGGAATGAAGCATCTTTCACTCCAGGTATATGAAAACAGCACTTATGCTGTGGTAAGGCAATACTGGAATCAAAAATCAGCCTTACATCAGTTCCTAATTAGATGGAAACTAGCTTTTGTTACAGTGTGCATCATGAGAAAGAGGCAAAGAAGGTTCTCTGTGCTTCTGCAGTTCTTTGGGACCATTTATAAAGGCCAGTTTGATTGTGTTACTGTGATTTAATTTTGAAGTTGCTGCAGTTTGTAGATGTATTTGTGCTCTGAGAAGTTGATATTTACTAACTGATCTGTAGCATCTGAAAGAAAGACGGGCTTTCTCTGATGTAACTGCTAATGTTATTTTAATAAAAGTACTTAAGACATTTTTCCCCTCTGTGTAAACGACTTAGCAATTTTCACATCTGCTTGGATTATTAGCTAGTCAACAATTCAGGATAGTAAGTAGCAAAGCAATTACACTTGCCCACTGAGTACAGACTATGCAATGCAAAAGCCTTCTAGTTCTTACGTTGCAAAAGCCTTCTAGTTCTTACGTAGCTTATACAGCAAAGGATTATCTTTAGTGAATCTCTGCTGTGTGGTACACCTGCTTTGAAATGACCTGAGTAATTTCATCTTGTCGGCAGTGTGGTGTGTTTAGTGTCCTTCCTTGAGAAAAGTATGATTAAGTGAAAAGCAAATACTAGGTTTGGAGGATAAGTTGGAAAGTGATTTTATTCTATATTCTTTAAAATTGATGCTTTATCTTTGCCAAATGGCTATTCACAGATTTATTTCTTACGTAGGTCTAATCTCACTTGGAGGTTAGGAATTGTCATCACCTGTGACTGTCACTAAGCCTTTCCTTTTCAGAGCGTGTCCACAGTCCATGGTGGGAAACGCAGCTAGGAAGGTCCCCGCAGCCATGCTGTGCACGGGTACCCTGTCCATACAGCTTTCTTTTACATGGAGGAAGTTACCTTGCTGCTGACCTGCAGCATGGATTTTCTGTAAGTTGGCATTGGAATCCGAGCCCATGAGAATGCCTTACTCTCTGTTCTGGTCTTCGCTATGCCCTGGTATCCTGGGTGGTGGTGATGGTTAGTGGCTTCAGCAGCAGCATCTGTAGGAAGCCGTCCCTTCCCTCATTTAGTTCAAGAAGGTGGCGTGGGGTGCTACTGCAGAAACATGAGGATATTAACACTAAATAATAGGCTTGGGATTGTTAGAAATTCTGAAGTACCTACTTTTAAAATTTCTTTTCAGGCTTCTAAAATTTTATTAAAGTTTCTTAATCTGATATATATATATATAGTAATATAATAGTGTGGTTTGCTGAGTGGTCAACAGAACTTTCCAGTTTAATGAGGCAATTTAGAAGCTTCTGTGAAGAAAATTTGGCTGTGATGAATCGTCTTCATTTGTATTTCTTTCACCACTAATATATTATTCTGAGGATTTCTTCCTGTCAGTATATTCATGAGGGTGTGTGTGTGTGTGTGCATGTGTTCATGAAAGGCCATACTTGTTTGGTTTTTTTTTTTTTTTTCCCACTCATAATAAATTAAAAATAATGGGATCTTCATTGGAGTTGTATTGAAGAGTGAAATAATTCAATTGTGTTTTAAGATCCTGGCTTCTTAAAGGAGAAGATACCAATGTCAATACCAGGGAAGACCATGGCTGGATATGTTAAGTATTTTCTTTGACCAGAGAGTCAGAAAAGAAAATTTAGGAATACCAGTTATGCCTCTTCTAAGAGCAGTGTCATTAACACTACACTTGCAGCTCAGAGTTAAGGAACCTTCTCAGCTCTTGTTTTCTGGTTGGCTTTCTCTTTCGCACTGTGATAAGGAGCTAATAACAGATATGGCATTTCAGAGAGAGCAAATTTTTTATGACTTCCCAAATATCAGGAATGTTTGAGTAGTGTGAAGAGGAGCTCTAAAGATCTTTGGTTGATCTAAAGCTTAGTGTGAAAGCAGTCTTCTGAGAATCCACTGCTTTCCTTCTCTGCTGCCCGGCACTGAGCCGGGCTGGGCCGGGCTGGGCCGGGCCGAAGAGTAATAGAATCCTCCTTTCTCTTGGTTTTTGTTAGCTTGTTGAGCTGGGGACCACTGAAGCAAGTTCTATATGCACCCAAAGTTTCCCCTAGAAAGCTTGTCAGCATGCAGTGTGAAAGGCCACACCGTCGTTCCCTGGGGAGAACACAGACTGATTGCCCGCGGCGGTGCCAGCCTCGCCAAGGTGCTGCGGGCAGTGGTCAGCACTGGGCAGCGCTCCTCTCCACAGTGATCGCTCTTTTCACTGTATAGTATTGAGTATGTCTCAGGGATTCCTTGCGGAAATTAGGACAGTTCTTATAAGAAAATAGTTTTAAAAGAAACTAAAGGTGACTCAGCATTGAAGAGAGCGCAAGCAAGAGAAAGCGATGCTTCCAGCGCCCCATGTCTCGCCAGGACTCTTTTCTGCTCAGGCTCTCAGCTTCAGCGTACACATCCTTTCCCATCGTGCGCAGCTTTAAACCTTTTATTTAAAAACGTCCTTCCCCATGAGCTTTCAGAATACTTATTGTAGATTTTAAGAGAAAAGGTATATTAATTTATGCTATTAACATCACCTCATAAATTATAAGTTTTATACTAAAGCTGTATTGAGTGTAATGAATTATGTTGCCTATGTTTTAATAGCTAAAAAAAATTATATATGAGCTTTTTTTCCTTTGACAAAACAAACTAGTGAAGCACCTTTCTACACTGGATCTTTGCCGTGTCAAGGTGTATAGCTGTCCTTTGCTACCTTGCAGATATATAAGATAAAAGGATATCCTGGGGCCTCAATGTAGAACACCTTTAGACCATTTATTTGTTCGTAGAACTGTTGAGAATCATGTTCTTTAGTAAATGATCTGTGGTTTACACTTACGACGGCTAGAAGCTTAGTTACAGGGTAAATAGAATACATAAATCAAGTAAGACTCCAACTACTGTAGCTGGAATTTGTAAACTAAGTTTTTAAGACCTTTATTTCCTATGGATTCATTTTTTAATTTGCAGTTTGTTCTGTAAGTTGGGAAGTAAAATAGAGAAGATAATAAATCTAGATGTTCTCAGTGTCTTAATTCAGGAACTTTTTTATCCCTCCTCACTAAGGAATTCCCACTGTGACTTAAAAAAAATAGAATTAAATTACTTGTGTGCATGTGTATGTCTGTGTTTTTACACACATGCAAAAATAAATTGACACGTGTGTGAAATACAAGTGTGTGCTTGGGTAATAATAGAGAAAGGTAACCGAATGTATTACAGAAATGTGATATATATATATATATATATAATTTTTTTTTAGTTGAGGGGATTGCTTTCTTGTTGCTTCTGTTCTATAAACACACCACATTATGTTATCTTACGTTAAAAGGCTAGTTCTGATATCATGTGTGCTTTATTTTAACCTTTGGATTAACTTATATTTTTAACGTGACTTAAGAAATAGCAGATTCTAAGACCAGCCTTCTATTTAGGAGTATTAGAAACAAGAGAGGGACAGACAGACAGACCCAGACAAGAACTGTGTTAACAATTGAGGTGACGGGACCAGAGATTTGTTAAAGCTTCTTTAGGTTAATAATAAATTTCTTCATAGTCTGAGTAATAACATATTATCAATGATGCTTCTTGATAAGGTTAAAAAATATAGAGCTTTTATAAAGAAGTTTTTGAACTGGCTGCTTTGTTCAAGGAGTTGGTGGGATCATCTCTCCATTCATATTTCAAAGCTGGGGTGATTTCAGTTATTTCTAAAACATTGTGCCATTCACTATAAAGTTGAAGCACTTCTGCTCCCATCTTTTGGCTGTAGGAAAAATCATGTCACCCTTGCCGTTTACGTTATTCATGTGGAACTAAAAAGAAAACACATTCCTATATTTTGAGCTGTGTTATATTGCTGTGCATTCTTTACTGGAGTATCTTGTGGTCTAAATTGGTCAAAACTAAAGTGCTGCAGTCAGATTTATTTTGATATAAGCTACCATGTACTTGGGAATATATCAAAAACAACTTTTAATAATGTATTTGAATTTGCAATTGTCTTTGAAACCTCTTTGCCTTCATTTTAGATTTAGTCAAGACCTAGGAAAGCTTTAGCTGTTTTTTTTTACAGTTGTGCTTTTGTACCATCAGCCAGTTTCACTCACTCTTGCTTTTGGATCTTAAGAAATCTGCATATTTCTTGTACATATGCATGCAAAAGAAAGAAGGGAGTTTGTACTGATGCCTTTTCTCCCTTCAGTTGCTGGTTAATGGAACTTGCTAGAATGAATTCCCTCTGATTGAAGGGTGAAAACAGACCCCTTTATGTATATCTGTACAGAGATGTGTCTATGGGATGTGGTGGCACCTTGCTGAATGTGAACTTGCCTTGTCAATGGAAAGATTGAAAAGTATTATGTTTATTTATACATTTGTATAATCTATATGTACACGTATGTATATATGTGTGTGTATAGATAAAGCTATAGACATATATTTCCCTAAAAATGTGTGTGTATAATTGGTGAACAGCCTTTATGCGTCTGTGGGAATTCTAAATTCTGGATTATGCTCTAAACCAGAGGTGGTAACAGTCTAGAGTAGGTCCTCGGTGCATACAGAAGTGAACGTCCTTTGGATTCTCCTCTTCCTGGTGGTTGTGATAAACAGCTGCCTATCTGGGCTATTCTGACTCATCAGTTCCACCATTTTTCATCTTCATTCTTTTTGCCACTTTTTCTCATCACTTAAAAACAAAATCACACCTGATGGCAGACCTTCTGTGCTTCATTTTGTTCCTGCCGTGCTGGAGACTAGGTCCAGAGCGCCACTGGCGCTGGGCAAGCCCCCTTCAATGGGCTGCCTCCAGGTCCAGTGTCCCTTAATTGTCTTCTTTATAGCTGCAACCACTTGGCCTAAAGTATATGTCATTATTTCTCAGTTGTTTCTTACAAAGATCTTTGTCACTGAAATCTTCCCAAAAGAGTAATTTTTAATAATTTTTGAGTTGGGTAGTAAAAAAAAAAAGCCATTATTTGAAGTTAATTTAGAATGTTTTAACTAGACAATTTTTGGAAGTTTTACTTAAATTGGAAAAAAGTAATTATGATTTTATGATTGACATTAGTGTTAGGTTTATTTCCATACTGTCACTTAAATTGTTTGATTTGCTTTGTGGTTTAATCATAAATTTACCATTTGCATTTTAATGGAAAATAACAAAGTCACTTGAAAGCCTCTTGAATTCTGTAACTGACTTGTTTTAGGTATGACAAAGCAGCTTTAAACGAGCTCTTATGTGACAGGTTCTGCTGTATTTCCTTTTGACTTTCTTCACAGTTGTGACATTCTGGTTTAACTTTGGTTGCTCTCTGGAGAACTTGCACCCCTATATATTGTGCCTTTAAAGCTCTTATGCACACACAGATAAAAGTATATGCATACATGTTGGTGCATGTATACATACACTTTCATATGTACTCGCACAGTATGTCTCTAGTATATATTGTGGGAGTGGACACAGATATTCAAAGGCAATGCAATGTTGCTGTCTAGATATATATGTATATAAAGTATTGATATAGCTGTATATACACATGTATATGTATGAGTTCTAAATGGCAATCTTTTACATTTAGCAAAATGCTGACCTACTGGAATATTGTCACTGCAATGGCAGTTGTATGTAATGATTTAAAATACATTATCAAAAATTATTTTAAAAACATTTAAAGGTCTCATCTAAAGACATCCACACTCTATTTATTTAGCTTCCTACTTTTTATTGTTATGTTTGTTGAGCTAAAAGGGAGACAGTCATTTTTTTTAAATGTCATTTGTTGCATGAGACGAGGCTCCCTTGAGGAGCTTTGTACATTTTTCCTCTCTGGAACAGTGACTACCACAACCCTAATCTTTCCATTAGTGTGTGTGTCATCCACCATCTCTTAGATCAACTTAACTCACCAATTTGCCTCTTCCTTTCTTTAGTAAATAATGATCATTGAGATCATTTTGCCTGAGGGAAGTTAATTACTCTCTTGCTGCAGGGAAATCTACCACCTCGTTGTTACTCTGCCTTGTTCAGAATTCACCTTTGAAAAGAAGACATCTCCCATGAAGCTGTCCTAAGCATATTTTTCATTTATTTAGTTGAAGATCTTCTCAATTTTTGGAAAGAGCCCTAAGTTGCATGTACTTGCATAGATTTCTTATTCCCTGTAGATGAAGGTATTTTTTTTTATTAGTGTATCACTTTTCCATGCTAAATATAAGAAAAAAACTGTTGAATACTATTTGATTTTGTGATGAGCTGGCAGCAGATTACATCTCAAGAACTTTCAGGGAGAGAGAGGTAGCTAGATAATCCTAAGTACTAAAATGTTAGGAGGGATAATGGAGTAAGTGTCCCTCTCCGACTAAGGTTAAAGTTTAAATGATTTTTACAGATTTTTTAGCTGGAACATGATATCAGAAGCAGCCTTTAACAAAAAGCCTCTTGGCAGATGTGTGAAACGAATCAGAGTATTCAAGTGTAAACTGAAAGCAAGTTACAGTGGGAAATCAGGTGAGGCAGCTTATTTGAAGCCAGATGACAGACAGGTCGGGCAGTTTCAAAATGTCCTGAAACAAAGCAACTGCAGGTAGCAAGGACTAGCCGTTCTCAGAGCCCTTCTTCAGCATTCTCATTCACCTTGGCACACAAGCATGCTCAGTATGCCCTCCAGGAAGCAGAACAGCTGCTTACAGGGAATTTGCAAACCAAGAGTCTTCTCCTTATTTGTGTTGGTATTTGCTGCAAACTTTCTTGCATGTGCATACATTACCGGGAGCCAGTGGGCCAGGCGATGAGGTGGGCGTAGCAATCCTGGGACTGATGGGTGGATGCTGGCCACAGTGGTGCCAGTTAAGAACACATTTTGGGAGATAATGGGCTTTTGGTTTGTGTTTTTTACCCTTTAACCAAGAAGAGATGGTTCACATTTTCCATATATATCTCAATGAATGTACTGTATTACTGTTTTAAAAATTTGATGAAATAATAATGGATTGTTCTCCTTTTGTTATCTAGTCTTTGTTTAATTTGTTTAAGGGTTTTTGTATACAGAAGTTTACATTTTTATGTATATTTTTCTTGTGTAAAAACTGATGTAATATGTGTATAAACACTGTATGTATTATCTGTATATAGTGTGACAAAATGATTTTTCTTTCTTTTGGATGTATTAATAAATCTTGCTGTGAAGTAGCCTTGCTTTTACTATAATTTCCTTTGCCTGGAAATTAATGAAAACTCCTAATCTGGAGTAGGTATTTTTCCTTCTTTGTCATTTATTTATCCATTTATATATTTATTTATGTTTGCTTGTTTTTGCGGTTTGGTCTTGCCTATATCAGACTGGCTTGCAACCAAGTGTGGTTCAGCATGGTTTTGGGTTTGTGGTTCTCCTCCCTTAGCTTCCCAAATGCTGGGATTATAGGCACAGCCACCACACCCAGCTATTTTTGTTTCCTTGAGACCAGGTCTCACTAAGTAGCCTAGATTGGCCTCTAAGTCATTCAGTCTTCTTGCCTCCCTCTTACAGGTGCTGGGATTTGAGATGCACATCACCACACCTGGCTTTCTCTTAGTTATTTAAATACTACAAGTTTATTCAAATTGACTTTAAATGTAGCAATTTGTGACATCTAATCAGACATTTTATTTGAAATGTTATATGCTCTAATAGAAATCTTACCATCCAAATTCTATTTGATCTTAACCAGAAGTCTCTTCTGTTCATTTTTTCTTTTCCTTTATGGATTTTTTTTAATATTTCCACTCTACTGTTTCACTTTTTTCAGACGCAGTGATACTTTTTAATTTTTTTTATTTTTAATTTTTTTTTTTTTTGTGTGTGTGTGTGTGTGTGTGTAATCTGTGTATCAGAGGGCACTGTGTGTCCCTGTGGAGGAGCAAAGGTGACTTAAATAGGAATCATCCTGAATTGCTTCTACCTCCTTGTTTTCCTCTGGCATTTCCCAGGCTCCGCCCACCAGGGCCAGAAATGCAGGCCACCATATGGGACCTGGGATCCAAACTCAGGGCCTTCTGTCTGCAAGACAGTCTTAATCCTTGAGCCATCTCTTCAGCCCCACTTTGTGGATCTTTTATGCTGCCCCAGGTTGAACTAGGACTTACTGTATAGTGCAGGCGGGCCTTGAATGGCAAAATTCTCCTTCCTCAGCATGTAAGTGCTGGCGTTACAGATTTTTACCACCATGTCCGACTCTGTCTTCGCAACTTCCCAGATACAAGAACAATTTTAGGCCCTGTAACCAAAGTTAAGCACAATACGTAAAAACTATTGCAGACTGAAAGTGGACTTCAACAGAACTTGCTTAGCGCAGAAAACCTAGGATTCAATCCCCAACATCAGTTAAACCAAAGGGGCGTAGCCAGCTGGCCCAGAAGGCAAAGGTGCCTATATGAGTATGTGTACAGCACTAGATACAAAACTCTCGCAGTCATCAGGAAAGGTGCCAGTGCCAGTGTGCAATGGTAAATGGGTACCTGTGTGTAAGTGCACAAAATAGATAACTAGTTTCCATGGGCAACAGGAAGCAAGTACCTAGTTTATATATGAACTGTATCTAGGTACCTACTTTATTAGTTCCTGTGCAGCTGAAAATATTTTCCAACTCTTTATGTGATTTGAATATAGATTACTGTTTTCCATGTGTGCCAAATAATCGGTACCTATATTATTCATGCTGGGGCAACTAGTTACATACTTTATATGTGCAGTAAAAAAAAATGTTAAAAGGTAAATAGGTTCTCTCTTCATGTGTGCAGCAGAAAATAAACAGTAAGTTTATATGTGTACCCCAAAACAACCTATTTGTTGTGTAGAGTGGAAAATAGGTTCTCACCACCTGTATGAAAGGGAAATTCGTGATACAGATGCAGCAGTAAATAGGAATGTAATTCACATATTCAGCACAAAATGGTGCCAAGGTTATATGTGTAGTGATAAATAGGTACCTACGTTTTAATTAGATTCCTAGTTAATATGTGCTGGGAAATTAATAGCTTCCCAGGAACTATGTACAACACAAATTAGATACCCAGTTTGTATCTGCGATGGAAAATAGGTACTTAGTTTAAATGTGCAATAGAACATAAGGAACCTGTAATTAATGTGCAGCAGAAACTGCTTTCTCACTTTGTGAGTTGAAAATAGGTTCCTAGATCCCATCTGCATCAGAAAATCCCTACCTATATTATGTGTGAAGATCAAGTATGTATATTCATTCATATGTTCAGTAGAAGTAACTTCCTAGAGCATGAGTGCAGTGATAAATTAGTTCCTTCTTCACATAGGCAGAGTTTATAAGTACCCAAAATATTTACCTAATTGATGTGAACAGCAGAAAATGAGTTCCTGCTAACCATCATGGAATATGTGCAACAGTAGATAAGTGCTTAGTTTACATATGTAGCAACCAAGTTGGTCAGTTAACAAATACAACATTAAATAGGTACTTATGTTTTAGGTGCCATGTAAATTGATTCTTAATTAATATGTGCAACCTAAATTAGCTACCTTACATGGGCAACGGAAAATAGGTACACGGTTTATATGTGGAGTAGAATATAAATTCCTGCGATCAATGTGCGCTTTCTAAGGACTTACTTGAAATTAGGTTCCTTTTTTCCATGTGCAACAGAAAATCTTTACCTATGCTAGGAATGCATGGAATAGGTACATAGTTCATATGTGTAGTAGAAAATAGGTTTCTAGAATGAATGCAATCATAAATTAGTTCTGGGCTGGAGAAATGGTTCAGGGATTAAGCTTTGCCTCCCAAGCAGAAATTCCTGAGTTTGGATCCCAGGTCTCAGGTGGCCTGCCTTTTAGGCCCTGAGTGGGTAGAGCCTGGGAGATGCCAGAGTGAAACAAAAGAGAGGTAGCAATGATCCTCTAAGTCACCATTGATTCCCCATGGGACATACAATTCTCTCTCTCTCTCTCAAAGTTTAAAAAAAAATTACTTTTTTACATATGCAGTATTTCAAAAATATGTAAGTGTATGTTTATCTGAAATTACTTACTAGATGTGTGCAGTGAAAAATAGGTTCCTACCTATGTATAAGGAAAATGTTGGATCTATGATATAAGTGCAGTAGTAAATAGGAGTGTAGTTCATTTATCCTTCAGAGAATGGTTCCATATGCAATGGCAAATAGGTACTACATATGTTTCAAGTATTGTGGTAAATAGATTCCTAGTTAATATGTCCTGGGAAAATTGCATAACCTGTTTACATGTGCAGTAGAAAACAGGTTCCCAGATTTTATGTGCACAAGAAAATCAGTACTTATGAGTGAAGGGAAAGTAGCTACATAGTTCATATACATAGCAAAAAATAGATTCTTAGAGTATGAGTGCAGTGATAAATTGGTTCCTCCTTTACATATCCAGTGGAAAATACATAGTGAATTTGTATATGCACCTGAAAATGCTTGCTTAGTTGATGTATACAGTGGAACAGTGGTTCCTACTACCTATGTGGAAGGGAAAATCTGTACCCATGCTATATGTGCAGCAATAAATAGTACAGAGTTTATTTATGTGCAAGAAAAAAAATTGCCATTTTATACATGCAATGGTAAGTAGGTACCCATATTTATAATTGCTGTGATAAATAGGTTTCTAGTTAATATGTGTTGCACAAATTAGATAGCAAGTTTAAATGTGCAATGCAAAAATGTACCTCGCTGGTTATGTGCAGTGGGAGAAAAATTCCTATAATCAGTGTGTAATTGAAAATATTTTCCCACTTTCTGTGTGAGTTGAAATGGGTTCCTACTTTCCATGAGTAACAGAAATCAATACCTATGTTATAAGTGCAGAGGAAGCTAGTTACATACTTTATATTTGGAATAGAAAATAGACTTCTAGATTACTAGTGAAGTGATTAATTTGTTTCTGCTTTATATATACAAGGAAAATAAGAAGTGACTTTATATATGCACCAGAAAAAAAAAAAAAAAACTTGCCTACTTGAACTATACAGCAGAAGATAGGTACCTACTACCAATATAGAAAATTTGTACCTATGATGCAGATGAAGCAGTAAATAGATATAGAGTTCACGTATTCAGCAAAAAAATGTAGTAATTTACATGTGCAATGATAAATTGTTACAATTTTTATTTTGTGTTGTGTGTGTGTGTGTATGATAGGATATCGTGCGTCCCTGTGGAAGCCCAAGGGCCACTTTTCAGGAATGATCCTGGTTTGTTCTCCCTCCTTTTTGCTTGGCTCTGTGATTTCCAAGGCTCTACTTTCCAGAGCCTGAAGGACAGGCTGTGGCCATTTACACTTAGTGGTTTTTTTTTTATAGTTTTTTTTTTTTAATGTGGGACCTGGAATCCGAACTCAGGACCTTCTGCTTGCTAGACAGAGTCTTAACCCCTGAGCCATCTCTCCAGCCCCTACACTTAGTGTTTTTATTAGGGATCCAGGAATCCAACTCAAGTACTTCTGCTTGCAAGGCATAGAGTCTTACTTAGCTCCTGAGCCATCTTTCCAGCCCAAATTGGTACTATTTTTAAGAGCTGTGCTAAATAGGTTCCTAGTTCATATGTGCAATTTAAATTAGATAACCAGTTTACATGTGCAACTGAAAATAGGTATATAGTTATATATGAACATATGTTCCTATAATCAATGTGCTGCTGAAAATATTTTCAAATTTTAGGTTCCTAGTTTCCATGTACATCAGAAAATTGTGCCTTTGTTATTAGCACAGAAGTCACTAGCTATATAGTTTATACTTGCATGAGAAAAGAAATTCCTATGTTATGAATGCAATGATAAGTATGTCCCAACTTCATATGTGCAGTAGAAAATAACTAGCACATTTATGTGCATCCAAAAGGGTTTAAGTAGTTCATGTATACAGTGGAATGTAAATCCCAACTACCTATGTGGAAGGCAAAAATCATACCTTTGGTATATGTGCCATAGTAAAAACATATATAGCTCATATATGCAGTAGAAAAATGCACCAGCTTACATGTTCATTGGTAAATTGGTACACATGTTTTAATTGTCATGGTAAATAAGTACTTAGTTAATATGTACAGTGAAAATTGATAGTCAATTTATATGAGCAACAAAACATAGGTCCCTAGTTTACATGTGCAGGAGAGCATAAGTTTATATAGTTAATTTACAATTGAAAGTATTTTCTCAGTTTTAATGTAGTTTGAAAATAGATACCATTTTTTTCTGTTTGAGAGAAAATCTATGCCCATATCAGAAGTGAAGATATTAGTAAGTACATATGTCATATTTAGGCACAGGTGTCAACCTGACAGTTGAGAGTTTGAGCTCTGGGCACATTTATGGAGAATTAGTAGTTAAACCCAGAGCCCAGCCCATCGTGGGTGGGATTAGGCCCTGGAATAAAATACAGACAGCTGGTTGAAAGAGTTGGCATACTTGTGTACACTTGGCCAGATATGTTGGTCTGGCAAGTAAAGATCGTCCCTCTCTCAGCTGTCGTGTAGTGATGGTGTGGTCAGTTCCCTCACCCTGGTATTGGTGTACGCTCTCCTATCAAGCTGGATTATGAACTGTAACTGGACTGTGGTAAGGAAATAAACCCCTTATTCCCTTAAGTTATTTGATTGTTATTTTTCAGCAACCCATGCAGGAGAACTGCAACAGAATTTGGTACCCTGGAAGTGAGATATTGCTGATAAATCTTGACTATGTGGATTTTGTGGCTTTTGAACAGTTTTGCTGAACGAAGTTTGAAATGTTTGATGATTTTGACTTTGTGGATTACCAATACTGTTGTGCAGAGTTTGGTGGGCCATTTGGAAAATAGTGATGCTGAGAGAGTTGTTACTTGTTTGGGCCCAGTAACACAGCAAAGCACTGTAGCACCACGGGCGAATTCCTCCTCCACCTCCTCCTTGTTTACTCTGCCCCAGGATTCACAGGCTCCACCCTACCAGGACCAGAAACGCAGGCCACCCCCACTTCTGCCTGGCATCTATACGTGGGGTCTAGGATCCGAACTCAGGAACTTCCTCCTGCAAGGCAGAGGCTTAACCCCTGAGCCACCTCTCCAGCCCCATATATTTATATTTTTAAGATAACTTTTAATACCTATAGAGACAAGGATTGAATGTTACAGTTTAAAAGTGTTGTTTTTGTGTCAAGTTGACAAGGAGCGAAGTATCTACTTTATGTATGCAGAAGAAAACATACTGTGCTTATATGTATACCCACAAACCCTTATGTAGTTGATGTATACAATAGAAAATAAGTTTCTAGTGCATATATAGAAGGGACAATTTGTACCTATGAAACATGAGTTTTTACGTGTACCCAGAAATTCTTACCTAGTTGATATGCACAGTGGAAAAATAGGTTCCTACTATCTATGTAGAAGAGAAAATTTGTGTCTATGATATATGTGTAGCGATAAATAGATACATAGTTCATATGTACAGAAGAAAAACATGCCAGTTTACATGTATTATGACGAATAGATACTTATGTTTTAAGTGCTGTGATAACTAGTTTACATTGCAATGGAAAATAGGTACTTCATTTATAATTACAGCAGAATGTAAGTTCCTACAACCAGTGAACAACCAAAAATTATTGTTTCCACTCTATCTGACTTGAGACAGGTTCCTAGTTTCCATGTGCTACAGAAAATCAATACCTATGTTATTAGTGCAGGGGTAATAAGTTACATAGTTTATATGTGAAGTAAAAACTCAGTACCTACATCATGAATGCAGTAGTAGATACATTCCTATCTCAATATGCAGCTGAAAACATGTCATGTTCATATGTGCACCCAAAAGCACTCATATAGTTGATGCATACAATGGAAAATAGGTCCCTAGTACATGTGGAAGGGATTATTTGTAGCTGTGACATAGGTGCAGCAGCAAACAGCTTCATCACTCATGTTTCCACAGAAAAAAAACTGCCTATTTACATGTGCAATGATAAAAAGATACCTATGTTATGAGTGTCATGATAAATAGGCTCCAGTTAATATGTGTGGCACAAATTAGATCAGCAGTTTACATGCACAGTGGAAAATATTTGCCTGATTTATATGTACAGAAGAACATAAGAACACATGCTTTAGGGGCTGGAGAGGTGGCTCAGGGGTTAAGCCTCTGCCTTGCAGGTGGAAGGTCCTGAGTTCGGATCCTAGACCCCACGTATAGCCGCTGGGTGGAACCAGGAGGGGGGGGGTCCTGCATTTCTGGCCCTGGTAGAGCAGAGCCTGTGAATCTCGGGGCAGAATAAACGAGGAGGTGGAGGTGGTCCGTGGTGGTTCCCGAATTCACCTGTGGTTCTACACACACACACACACACACACACAAACACGCATAATTGAATAAAAAAATACATGTTTTAGTAATCAATATGCAGTTTAAAATACTTTCCCAGTTTCTATGTGAGTTGAAAATGACTTTCTAGTTTTTATGCGCAGTTGTTTTTTCTTCCTCTTCCTCGTCCTCCTCCTCTCTCTCTCTCTCTCTCTCTCTCTCTCTCTCTCTCTCTCATTATGTTCAAGGATGACCTTGAACTTCTGCTTCCATTCCCAAGCGCTGGTATTACAAGACTTTGTGCATGCTATGTAAACACTTTGCCAACTGAGATACATCCCCATCCTTACTTCTTTGTGTGTGTGTGATGCATTTGTATGTACATTTATATGTTTACCCCTGTGTGTGTGTGTGTGCACTTATCTATGCCTGCATTTGTGGAGATCAGAGGTTCATATCAGATGTCTTCCTCTAATGCTCTCCAAATGCTGTGTGTGTGTGTGTGTGTGTGTGTGTGTGTGTGTGTGTATGACAGGATCTCTCACTGACCTGAAGCTGACCAGCTGGCTGGACAGGTTGGTCGGTTAACCCTGGTCACAGGCACTGTTACAGTCGGCCTGCATTGTTGATAAAGTCACAACCAAACAGCTTAAAGGAACAAGTTTTATTTTCTCTTCCAGTAGTAAGCTATGTTTCCAGTCCCTCTGTCATTTTTTTTCTTTTCCCATTTTAAAATATAACTACAATAGAAATTTTTATTATTTTTCTCTTATCCACCTCATCAGCTTCCCTCTATGTCCTCCTTCTGAATGTGACCCTCTGAGTCAGATAGGGATGTTTGCTTTAGCATTTGCCTGGCTATGTGCTGCACCTTAGGCTGTATGTCAGTGGGGTGCCACATGATACTTTCTCTGCCCGTTTTTTTTTTTAATTTTTTAATTTATTATTTATTCAATTGTGTGTGTGTATGTATGTGTGTGCATGTGTGTGTGTGTGTGTGTGTGTGTGTGTGTGTGTGCATGTGTATATATGTGTGTGTGTGTGTGTGTGTGTGTGTGTGTGTAGAACCACGGACAAATTCTGGAACCACCATGGACACCTCCACCTCCTCCTTGTTTACTCTGCCCCGGGATTCACAGGCTCCGCCCTACCAGAATCCTCCTGGCGTCTAAACGTGGGGTCTAGGATCCGAACTCAGGACCTTCCGCCTGCAAGGCAGAGGCTTAACCACTGAGCCATCTCTCCAGCCCCTCTCTGCCCAGTTTCGACTACCAGAGATCATTTTGTGAGTGTGTAATGGTTACTCTTTCCACTACTGTGAGACAACACGCAATTACAACCTAAGGGAGAAAAGGGAGATTTATTTGGTTTCCAGTTCCTGAGAGAAAATACGGTTCATTATGGTGGCAAAGGCATGATTGGCTGGCAGAAGCTGGAGGCACCTTAGGTCACATGCCTTCCTCCAGCAAGGCTGCACTTCCTAAAGTTGCCACAACCTTCCCAAACAACTAAGGAGTCAAACACATGAGCCTGTGGGGGATAATTCATATTTCAAACCATGACAGAGGAGGAGAGCCGTTTGAATTTCATCTTCATTGATTTTGGCACGTCCTTAGACCCAATCCTGTACAGGTCATGTGCAAGTGGATTTGGTATTTGTGGCTGCATTGGTTTTATGACTACAAGTATAGTGTGTTGGTATACCTGTATCATCTTAATGGATGCATAAAAATCCAACTGTTACAATACTACAATTCATTCAATCTTCTTTCCAGACAACTATGTAGTTATGGATTTAAAAGCGACATAAAGCGATAGCACATTTGCAGCACTGTTAGTGTTGCAGTTGGCCTGCATGTTGCTGATAAATTCACAACCAAACATCTTAGGGAAACAACGGGGATTATCTGTTATGTTAGTTCTTAGTCTTGCTTGGCAGAAGAGATTATACGAGCACCGGAAGCCGAAGGAACTGACCGCATCATATTTACAAGGATTGCTGAAAGAGGGGAAATCCTCATTTGCCAGACAAGAAGACTGTTAAAGCATGTTGAAGAATGCCTTCCTGTCTTGGTCCCGCGGCGTGCGGCGGCGCTCGTGGACACCGGTTCTTCCGCTCTCACTGCGCAGACACTTCTACTGCAAAGATGGTCAACGTGCCTAAAACCCGAAGAACCTTCTGCAAGAAGTGTGGCAAGTACCAGCCTCACAAAGTAACCCAGTACAAGAAAGACAAGGATTCCCTGTATGCCCAAGGAAAGCGGTGCTACGATCGGAAGCAGAGCGACTATGGTGGGCAGACAAAGCCAATTTTCCGAAAGAAGGCCAAAACCACCAAGAAGATCGTGCTGAGGCTTGAGTGCGTGGAGCCCAACTGCAGATCGAAGAGGATGCTGGCCATTAAGAGATGCAAGCATTTCGAGTTGGGAGGAGACAAGAAGAGAAAGGGCCAAGTGATCCAGTTCTAAAACTGTTTTTGTCTGAGGGAAAGATGTTGAAACAGTAGAAGTTACCTGCTGTAAAATAAAATTGGTCACTCAGATTGGGTTTTGTTTTGACATGAAAAAAAAAAAAAAGAATGCCAGACAACTGAACCAGCAGCTCCTTGCATTGTATCCTCATGCCGAGGGCTTGGTCTCATCTGCCATGTGCTGGGATTTTGCACATCAATGAGAAACTCTCCTGCAGGCTCGCTCAGGGCTTGGCTCAACAGCTTCACAGATGCGCCCAGAGATTGACATCTCTATAACTCACAGCATCCAGGTCAGAAGCACTATGAGGAATCAGGTATGAGGGGCTCTGGGGGCCTCTTCCCTCAGATTCCTGTCTCACCCGCAGGACTTGGCTGCCCCTCACTTCCTGATTCTTTTCTTAAAATTCTGTCTGTCTAAAAAAGGGGGGGGGGCGGGAGAAAAAAAAATTCTATCTGTCTGTGATTCTGGTTTGTAGACCTCAAAAGACATAATCCTTTCTTGAGCCTTACTTATTGACAAACTCAGTGGTAATAAATGACAGAAAACAAGAATAATTACCTTGGTGGCTGCTTTGGAATGTGACGGGGCACGTATGCTGGAGTCACCTGAAGAAGACTGGCGCTGTGCTATACTGTGGCCTTGGGGGACAATCGAGCCAGGGAACATGGTTGAAGAGAGATGCCAGTGTGGGCAAAACCCAGGCCAGATTTCAAATACTTAACATAACCAATGCTCATAAGCCATCTCATGAATGACGTTCTCAACTATTGGGGTTAAGTGCAGAGTATTCAAGTTAATTTTACTTGAGTTGGGGATACAGCTCAGTGGCAGAGTTCCTGAATGCATGCCGGAGGTACTAAGGTTCAATCCCTAAGACCACATGAGAAAAAAAGTTAACTTCACTTATGTCTTTTTACTTTTTAAAATACAATTAGAAAATTTTAAGTGAGGGTGTGGCTTATGCTTTCGGGCTCCCTGGTCCTACAGATAACCGTACTCTAGTCAATACTTTTTTTCTGTTTTTTAAATTATATTTGTTTTATCCTTTCACAGTTTCATAGATAAATTCGATGGTTTGTTCCTACCTCCTTTCTCTCTATTGAAAATTTTCTTTACAACTAGTTTCCCTCCTGCCTTCATATCTTTTCGTGTGTGTGTCCCACCGAGTTTAATCAGAGTTGCTGGCATTAGTCGGTGCCTGGATGCTTAAAACAGTGTGGACTAAAGAAAACAGTTCTTGTTCCCACAGCAGAATTAAAACTTAATATTTCTTTAGGGAGGGATTGTGTCTCGGGAGATCTTCCCCTTTCTTTTTTTCCCTCTTTTTTTCCAAGTGCATTAAATAAATATAAATTTTATTTAAAACACTCACATAAGTATCAGGAATGATATAATAATAAACAGCTTTCAAATAACCTGAATTCATAACATTACTATACTTACTCACAGTATTTATAACTATCCTCAAGATTTTATAAACAAACCAAACAGCAGATGTTTCCCTTTCCATGATGAAATGTTGACAAGCAAAATCTTGTGCAGGTCCCACTGTAATGAGTAACCCTGCTATGTACAGCAGACACAATTTAGTAGCATGTCTCCTTACTCTCTGACTCCTATAAAGTCCTAGGACCCGCCCTCCCCCCTCTTTTGCAGTGTTCCTGAACCTTGGGGAAAGAGGATGATATGCATGTCCTGTTTAGGGCCCAGCACTCCACAGTCTCTGAACTTTGGCCAGTTGTGCTTCTCTGTAATAAATGACTTCCATTACAAAAGGAAGCTTCTAGCAGACGGCTGAGTGCCACACTAATCTCTGGGTATAAAGATAAGAATTTAGAAGGCAGTTTGATGCCACCTCCATGAAGCAAAACAGTAATACTTTGTTCTCTTCTGGGGCCTATGATCTACTCATCCACAGATTCCTGGTCTAGTTTCCAGTATCGGTCATGAGTTCCCTCCTTAACTCTAATCAGAAAGTGGTTGGTTACCCTCACATCATTCATGCCATTACTGCACCAAGTGGCATATCTTGCCAGGGAGGTTGTTATCATAGCTTGCAGCATTCACAGCTGGGTAAGACCGTTGATGGCTTTCTTCCCCAGCAGCCTGCATAGTACCAGAAGGTGCTATGCAAGCTAGCCAGCAGGGAAGACGCTTCCAGGCCACTTCCAGCTTGTTTTCTCTATATCCTGTGATCACAGTGGGTGTTGTCTTCATCAACAGGGTCTTAGCATCAAGAACCTTGCTACTCAATGTGTTTTTGGTATCAGCAGCTGAGGCAGTACCCTTTGAGACTTTTGTTAGAAATAAGAATCTCCTGTGGGGGAGGGGGAGTGTAGTTCAGTATCAGCCTATGCTGTAGTCAGAATTTGTCTCAACACCCACAGATGCTGCTTTGCATCCTGTCTATGTGTGCAGATGTGTTCGAGGAGACCAGAGACTGCCTCAATTGCTTCTCCACCTTATTTTTTAAGACAAGAGTCTATCAGATGTGTACATGCTGTCCCCCCAGCTTTTTTTTTTTAATGTGGGTGCTGGGATCTGAACTCGGCTCACCATGCTTGCAAACATGGTAAACCATCTTCCTATCCCCTGGAGTTGCATTTTAACCAACTGCAGAAGGGCAGTAATAGGAATACAGCTTTGAACACCACATCAGCTAGTACTGCGTTCTAGCATGGCTACTGTCCTGTAGCCTGTTAAGCAGTTTGGGTTGAGCCGAGCTTCAGAAGACATACTGGTGTTTAGTAACCCTAAGCACCTTGGTTTCAGTGGTAGAGATGGAAGAGAAGAGGGTGTGTCGTGGAAGACAGGGAAACATCAGGGAAAGAAGCAAAGTCCTTGTTTGTTCTCTGTGGTTAATCAGTAACTTTATGTGGAAAAAGAAGCTGTTGAAACTGTGGACTTTGGTTTCTGGCTCTTTTGTCTCAAAAAATTACACGGACTTGCTTTAATTATCCTCTTGTCTTGGAGAATTATAGATATTGGAAATAAATTCAGACTTTATAGACCCTGGCCTCATGAACAAAGGGGTTCATGAGTAAAGAAAAAATAATTTAATTTGGGACTTGGTTTTATTCTCCTTCTCTGGATAAGTAGATAGATCATTAAGCTTCATGAAAACGTAATAAGATATTACACCTGTGAATTATGGATTCATGTTTTGAAAATAAAAATAATAAATGATTCAAGTAGAATACTTAATACTTTTATTGACCTGTATTTTGCATGCTATAAAATCCATCCCTTTTATTATAACCAAGTGAAAAGTAATGGTGTTTCTTAACCCTCTTACATTACCGAATAACTTGAACTTATGGATGTTTAAATGTTTTTGACCTATAATATAGCACAATCTTTACTTGAAATGCTGTTCCCAACATTCTTTCAGAGCAGAGAAATATCTTCCTTCCCAGAGGAATTTGCAAATAACATGATGTTATTCCATATTTTCTGTCCTCTTGGGTTACAGGAACCAAGATTTGAGAATTCTGTTTTTTCAAATAACTCTTTACATATTATATCATCCTTTAACACTTGCAGAACAGGTTTCTCAATTGGATTAGCCAGTGTTTTCTGGTAAAGATATCTGTCAACATTTAGATAAAAGAATAAAGAGATTGAAGGAGAACTAAGCATAGATATCTTTCTGCGCACAAAATTGATGATCAGACAATAAAAAAGAACACAAAAGGAGAAATTAAAAACATCAGGAAGCAGTCGCACATGGCCAGTGAGTTTTCAATTGAAAATGAAATGTCACTTCTCTACTAAGCTTGATTTCTTCATAACATAATTGAAGTTTACCTGATGGATGCAAGTACTTGTTAAATTTATCTATGTGCATGCACTTTTCTTTTTCTTGGTTAGACAGCTAGAAGTGTCTTTTTCTGCCCCTTGTTGTCTTTTTACATGACATGTTATCTTGTTTCAAAATTCCTAGCCAAGAAGGCAGCTATAGGGAAAAGTGAGTAAATACTTTATTTCAATAATTCAGCACATATCTGACGTTTGCACATCCCGGCTTCTCTTTGCGTTGTGGGCACAGAAGCACTGAGAAGTTCCCTATCTCCAGTCTTGGACTTCCGGGTCAGTTCTCAGTTGTTGGTCTCTGGGATTTCACAATCAGTCACTTAACTGTTCTCTCCTCATTCCTTAATTCTAGAGAGTAAGTGTGGGCAGGTCCTTAGCTCAGGGCTGCAGCAACTGTCAGGCACGCAAATAAATAGGCCGACTTTGAAAGTATTTGGGAAAAAGGCTGAATGATTTTTTTCACCCAAGTATGAGATATGTAAGAAAAGAAAAAAAAAATTGAAAGTATTTGCCAAAATACAATTTTTTCTCTGTCCTTTCTTCCCCCCACACACACCCCTGCCCCCCCCCCAAGAAAAAAGTGGAATGGAAGAACATATGGAACTTCAGGGGAGAACTCAACTTTTGAGAGTCTGTCCTTGGTGGGACTGCTCAGGAGGCTTTGGAAAGCCAGACGATCAGCTGCAGTTTTTTCATCTGCAAATTCAAATTCAATTTCTTTTTACCCTCGCCCCGCCACAGACCCTCTGAATGAAGGATTGTTACTTTTAAAATTTCCTACAGCTGAACCTTTGCAGTTGACCAGTGTGGGCAAGGAGGAAACCTGTAGACATTTGCTTCCGGTGGTGACAGATTCCTAAGATTCTCCTTTCACAAATGCTGAAGCTTAAATTATTTTCCTTTTTATCTCTCACAAGTCAAACCCAGGGAGCCCTTTACCAATTGCGGTTTAAAGTCATAGAGAGTTGCCTTGTGGTTTCTTAAGCCATTCCCCAATAACCTTTTGGGATTTATTTCCATTGAAATCATAAGGATATGTGAAATTTATTGTAAGGGCTTCACAAAACATATTCATGACCAATAAAGGGGAATCTTGCTGTATCTTTATCCTTAATGCCTTTGTGTCAAGTATCTAAATAGGTGACCTTTCTATTGACTCTTGAGAAAAATACATGTTTGTAATTTTATTTTCCCTTAGGTGTAAGCCAAGAATAGCTACATAAGTCAGCAACTGAATAGATTTGGCAAAAAGAAATTGAAAGATTACACACAGAAACATAACTTCCTTTCCTTTCTCTTAATAGTCCTTTACTTTCTTTCCTTCCTACCTCTCCTCTACAATTTTCCCAGAAGTAAAAAATCCAATTGGTTATATCCATCTGCATGTATACATGTACATGCAGATATACATTTGCACATACACATCCACACAACACAATGGAAGTATGCCTTTGTTTACTATTTTACTTCCCGAATGGCACACAAGTTGCAACAGGATTATATAAAAGGCTTTTAAAGCTGGGGTTTGCCACATAGAACTAGGCCAGCCTAATCTCTCCCCATCCTGAAGCTCAGGGACATCTGCGGAAGAGGGGGCGGTAAGATTGTAAGAGCAAAAGGATGGGAGGAGCAATGATTTGCAAGATTCTCCACACTAGTTAAGGCCGAAGTAATCATAATTGGACATTGCATGCCCTGCGCAATGTCCAACACACTATTGACCTCACAAAGTCTAGCATCTGCTAAAGGCACCAAGATCCTTGGAGGCAAGGGATTGGCAGCCACAGTAGTGTTCCTATGCTTAAGGGGAACACGAGAAAGGGTTCAGGGAAATGCCACTGGGTCCTTGTATGTCATCGGAGAGGGGGACCCAGAGGAGAGTCAGGCACACACAATAAAGGACTCTCTGGGAATTGGGGGGGAGGCACTGGGGGATGGGGAGGGAGGGGACGGGGAACAGGGGATTTGGGGGGAGGAGGAGGGAGGGAGGGAACTGGTCTACCTATAAGTTTGTATGAGCGGAAATAATAATAATAAAAAAAAATAAAGCTGGAGAACTGGGGAGGCCCATGGAAGCATGATTTACTGTGACATATGCAAATGGGACCTCACAGGGCAGAAACTTGACTTCCGGGTTCTTAAATATGCCTGTAAGATGTTTCCATTATTCATAGGAAAGAAAGAATGGTGGAGAGCAAGACTGAGGATGGATTGCCCCTCCCTCCCTTTTCTCTTTCTTTCTTTCCCACACATATACACTCCAGAGTTTTGATGCAGGGTTTTACTCTGTAACCAGTCTGATCATAATGACGTCATTATGTGGCCCAGAATGGTCTTGAACTCGTGGTGATTCTCCTGCCTCAGCCTCCTGAGTGCTGAGATTCCATGGGTGAACCACCAAGCCTGGCTGGATATTTCTCATTACTGGCTTATATGGGGGGAGGGGGCAGCTTGGTGCTCCTTCCTTTAGTTAGAAATATGTTTATTTTCTTACTTGAAGTCACCACTGATTGTTAACTCAGTAGAATGTAATGTTAATAGCTGTGGCTGCTCCAAGTATTTTCATTGTTTTCTTTCTCCAGTTGCTTTCAGGACCAAAACATTTCAAATCTTGGCCAACTGCTCCTGCCAGTCTTCAGATGTCTCTGCATCTGTATGTTTTACATTCCCAATCATTTAAAAATTAATCTTCAGCTGGAGTGTCTTATCACTAGAAAATTGACCCTTTCCCTTGTCTGTGGCTTCCTAGCTCCCTTCCAGAACTTCCAGAAATTGGACAATTTCCTTTTCCCTACCTGTCCTTCAAGTAACCCAAGTATGGAGATGACACCCCAAGATTTGAAGCAGGTCTCTTTCAGACTAATCATACCCTTATGTAAGTTAATTATTCATTCATTCTGTCTGTCTCTCTGTCTGTCTGTCCATCCATCCATCCATATATCAATCATCTATTATCACTCATGCCAGGACCCTGAAGATGGACTTGGATTGGGGCCATTGGGGCTCATGGTCTTGGTTTGGAGGCCTCAGGAGCTTCTTTGACTGTTAGTCATAAGGAGATATTTCATTCCTGATATTGGAGTTTTGTTTAATAACCCTTGGCTTTTAGGAACAGCAATATCTAGCCATGCAGGTTATCTCCTTTATCTTTTTCTCTCTCTTCCTCTCAACTTATAATTGGGGCTGAAGAGATGGCTCAGAAGCTAAGTTTCTGCCTCACAAGCAGAAGATCCTCAGTTCAGGTACTGGATCCCATGTTCTGGAAGGCAGAGCCTGAGAAATTTCAGAGTGAATTGAAAAGGAGATAGAAGCAATCCAGGATAATTCCTGAAAGCACTCTTGGTTTTCCACAAGGACACACAGTATTCTCTATAGATAGATAGATAGGTAGATAGATAGATAGATAGATAGATAGATAGATAGATAGATAGATAGATAGATAGATAGATAGATAGATGATAGATAGATAAGTAAATAAGTAAATACAAAACTCTGTTTAAAAAATAAACATAATTGACTTACAAAGTAGCAGGTTTCAATATGGATTTTTTTCATACCTCTTCATTTTGGCTAACTCTTCTCTTCTCCCCCACACCTTCATCCTTATTCTTGTTTAAACTTTATAAAATTTAACTTTTATAAACTTTTATAAAACTTTTTTTAAAAAATTAAACTTTTATGAAGATTTAAAACTAGGATCCACAGGCAAGAAAGAAAAATGCAGTGCTTACCTTTCTGGGTCAGGATTGTCTCACTCCATATATTTTTTCCCAGTTCCATCTATCTACCTGAAAAATTAATTTTTCTTTACAGTTGTACAAAATTCCATTGGTTACATATACCTTCTTTTCATTATCCACTTACCAGTTTATGGACATCAAAACTGATTCCAGTTCTTAGCTATTATGACTAGGACAGCAATGACATGAAGGAGCAAGTATCTCTGTCATAGAATGTGAAAATCTTTGGATATATGCCCCAGAGTAATAGAGCAGGGTCATATGATAGTTCCATTTCTAGCTTTTTAAGAAACTTCCATTGTACCAGTTTATGCTCCCACCACCAGTGAATAAAGGTACCCTTTCCCCACCTTCTCACCAGCATTTGTTTTCTTGATGATAGTCATTCTGAGTAGGGTAAAGTAGAATCTCAAAGTAGTTTTAATTTACATTTCCCTGATGACTAAGGATGTTGAACACTTTTAAAAATGGTCATTAGCTATTGGCATTTCTTTTTTTGAGAACTCTCTGTTTAGTTTCATAATGCATTTTTAAAACTAGGTTGTTTTCTTGATTTTTTTGAGTTCTTGAGTTTTGTGTATTCTAAATATTGATCCTTCATCGGAAGTACAGCTGCTATTTTTCTCCCATTGGATAGGCCATCTCCTCACTTGTTTCCTGTATTGTACAGAAGTTTTATAGTTTCATGAGGTTCTATTTGTGCACAGTTGTCTTTATTTTCTGAGAACTAGAGTTCCATTCAGAAAGGCTCTACCTATCCTTATATCTTGTAGTGTAATTCCTAACTTCTCTTCTAACACCTTTAGATCTTATGTCCGGTCCTTGATCCATCTGGAATTATTTTTGTGCAGGGTGAGAGTTAAGGATCTACATTCAGTTTCTCCAAACACCAGTCACTGAAGATGTTATCTTCTCCTCACTATGTACTTTTGGAGTCTGTCAAATATCAAGCATCTGTAATTGTGATTTATATTTAAGTCTTCCATTGTGTTCCATTAGTCTGTGTGTACCGTGCTGTTCCAGTAGTAGGGTTCTATATTATTATTTGAGATCAGGTGTGGTAATGCTTCCAGCATTACTATTATTATTATTACTGAAGATTGCTTTGGATGTCAGGGGTCTTTTGTGTTTCCATATGAACTTTGAGCTTGTTTCTTCTATTTCTGTGAAGAATGACATGGTGATTTCCTTTCAAATTAATATACAGATGTTTTTGGTATCATGTTCAACCTCGATAACCCTATCCTAATCCCCATTTTCCCCCCAGTTCAAGCCTTTCCTTCCCCACTTACCTCCCTTCTGCTCTCATTTCCTCAGGTATGTGCATTTATGATTCACTTAGTCTCATCTGCACATTTGTGGGTGTATTCCTGGGAAAAATAGCCCCACTTCTATTCCATCATTAGTCTCTGAAGGAGGTGTGGTGCTTCTTGAGGTTCATTGTGATTTTTCAGTGGTATTGCACTCACTCTGCAAATTGCTTTGGGTCATTTTCACGATATTAATTCTACCAATTCATGGGGGTGGGAGCTCTTTCTATCTTCTACTGTCTTCTGTAATTTATTTTCTTTTAATGTTTCAAAATTTTCATTGTAGAGTTCCTTCATCTTCTTGGTTAGGTTAATTTCAAGGTTTGTTTTTTTTTAGATTGTTGTGAATGGGATCATTTCTCTGAATTACTTCTTCATGAGTTTTTCATTGGTACATAGGATGGTTATTGATTTCTGTATGTTAATTTTGTATTCTGCTACTTTTCTGAAAGTTTTAATCAGTTCTATGAGGTTTCCGATAGAGTCCTTAGGCTCATTTATGCATAAGTCATATCATCTGCAAATAGGGGTACTTTGACTTCTTTTTCTATTTGTATTTCCCCTTTAAAATTATTTTATTTTGTTATTAATTTAAGGGAAGAAAGAGGGGGAAGAGAAAAAGAGAGAGCAAGAGAGCAATGTATGTCAGGACACATGTGTGGAAATTAGAGGAAAACTTTTGCAAGTGGATTTTCTCTTTCTACCGTATGGACTCCAGGGACTGAACTCAGTTGTTAGGTTTGCAGCTTTACCAGTTGAGCCATCTTGCCACACTCCCTGCCCTGCTCCTGAAATTTTGCTTTTTTCTCTTATATTGACCTACGTCAAGGTTTGAAATGTGAGATTTCCCACACAGGCTCATGTGTTTGAATCTAGTTGCTTGAGATCAGGGCACCTTTAGGAGGTGGAGCTTTGCTGGAGGAAGGCAGTCTAAGGAGTGGACCTTGAGGTTGGTTGGCCTACCCTGCTTCAATTAGTGGGTCTGCTCTTGAGCTTGCAGCAACAGCTCAGAGCCTCTATGATGTCTGCAGTAACTTAAGCCTTCTCCGGCTTCTGCCAGCCAGCCATGCTTTTTCCTCCTTAAAGACTGTATCTCCCTTCAGGAACTGAAAGCTGAATAAATCTTCTTTACTCCCTCTAAGTTACTTGAGTCCAAGTTGTCTTACAACAACAGAGAATAATAATCAGTATAACCTATATTCCTTTCAACTCCATTTTCTCTAGAACTTTTATCATGAAGGGATGTTGGATCTTTTCAAAGGACCTTTCTATATCTATTGATATGATTACGTGATTTTTATAAGTTTATTTATATGATTTGGTATATTTATTGATTTGCCAATGTTGACCCACTCATGTATCTCTGAAATAAAGTCAGCTCGACCATCATTGATAATATCTGTGATATGTTTCTGTATTTGACTTGCAAGATTTTGTGTAGAATTTTTTGCATCTACATTCATTGGATATATATAGTTCTCTCTTTCTCTCTCTCTCTGTCTCTCTGTGAATTTATCTGGCTTAGGTATTAAATTAATACTAACTTCATAGAAAGAGTTTGGAAGTATTACTTCTGTTTTTTGATGGAATAATTTGAGAAGCATTGTTTATAGTTCTGCTTTAAAGTTCTGGTAGAATTCTCCTGTGGATCTGGTCCTGTTTTTTTTTTTTTTTTTTTTTTAAATCAGGAGATTTTAAAAAAATTATTGCTTCAATCTTCTCACTTCTTAGAGGACTGTTTAAATTATTGATCTCATTTTGGTTTAACTTTGATGAATCATAATTGTCTAGAAATTCATCCATTTCTTTCAGGTTTTCCAACTTAATGGAATATGTTTCTAAAGTATTCTTTTAATGAGATTTTTTGACATATTGTGAGGTCTCCCTGCTCATTTCTAATTTTATAAATTTGGGTCTTCTTTCTCTTTTGGTTAATTTGGATGAAGGTTTGTCAATCTTATTTATCTTTGCAAAGAACCAACTCTCCATCATATGGATCCTTCCTTCCTTCCTTCCTTCCTTCCTCCTTCCTTCCTTCCTTCCTTCCTTCCTTCCTTCCTTCCTTCCCTCCTCCCTCCCTTCCTCCCTCCCTCCCCCTTTTCCTCCTTCCTCCCTTCCTCCCTCCCTCCCTCCTTTCCTCCTTCCTCCTTCCTCCCTCCCTCCCTCCTCTCTCTTTCTTCTTCTTTCTTTCTTTCTTTCTTTCTTTCTTTCTTTCTTTCTTTCTTTCTTTCTTTCTTTCTTTCTTTCTTTCCTTCTTTCTCCCCTTCCTTCTATTTCATTAATGTCTGTCCTGGTTTTAATTATTTATTTCTGTCTAGTCTTATTTTTTTTTTAATTCTTGAAGTTTTTTTTTCTTTACTTGAAGATTTAAAACCTAACACATCTCAGAGAACAAAGTTAACAATCAAAATAATATAAAGTAAAATAAAAGAAGATTCCTATCTTGTAGATACATTGCCAGCTTCAGGGCAGTCCAGACCCCTATTCTTGTGCTCACCCTTACATCTGGTGCCCACTAGAAACGCCCTGCTGGTCTCTCCAGCTAGCTCAGGTGTTATTTCTGCCATCTCTCATTAAAAGGGTTTCATTGGGTTATTTATATGAGCTCTTTCTAATTTTTTAAGAAGATAATATATTTTATTTGTTCATTGACAATTTTATACAGGTAAACACTGTGTACAATTGTATCCACCACAATTTCCTTCCCCTAAACTCCTACACATTCCCCATTCCACCTTCAAGTTCTCTCTCTTTTAAAAAAAAAATGAATCCAGTTAGTGCTGCTTTCATGGTATTAAGCCATCCACTAGACCATGGACAACCTCTCAGCAGTCATGCTCTCTGAAGAAGAAAAGGACCTTCCCTAGAAGCTATAAACTACCAATAGCTCCTCAGCTCAGAATAGGGCTTGTGAATTTTCCCCTGTTTATGTTTGAATGTTGGCTGACCATGCAGGTAATATCACAACTGTCATGAGTTCATGAGGCAACGATCATGTAATGTCTAGAAGAAAGCATTTCACGAGACTCTTCCTTATCCTCCAATTCTGGAACATTCTTTCTGCCTCTTAGTCCTCAATGTTCTCTGAGCCTTGGGTGAGGGGGCATTAATACAGACGTCCCACTTAGGGTTGAGTACTCAAAGCTCACTTTTCTCAGCTATGAGTCTTTGCATCAACTGTTGCCTACTGCAGAAAAACCTTCTCTGACCAAGGTTGAGTGTAGCACAAATATATGGGTATAAACATAAATATTTAGTAAGCAGTTTGGCAACATGCCAACTTAGCAAAACTACAGTAGTAGGTTCTCTCCTAGGCTTATGACTACTCCAGTGATGAGCTTTTGAACAGGTTTCAAGCATCAGGCATAATTTACTACCTGTGGAGCAGGCTTCAAATCCAACCAGAAAGTGGGTGGTTACCCCTGTAATAGTCATGCTGCTACTGTATCAGTTGGCACATCTTGCCGGTCAGATTGATGTTTTACATGCAGGGTCCAGTGTTGGTTAAGACCATGGATGTCTTTTCTTCCTCAACAGCCTGCACAGTATCTTTCAACACTATGAAAAGTTGCCAACAGGGAGGACATTTCCCAGTCGGTTCCAGCTTGATTTTTCTTTTTTATGCTCAACAACTAAAGTGTGTGGCATCTTCAACAATCAGGTCTTACTATCTAATTATAGTGGACACCAAGAGAGTCAAGGCAATAGCCTGAGTTTTGGAGGGAACCTTTGGGACCCTCTGACCAAAAGCTCAAAGAGATGTATTCTATTCCTCGGATGGAGAAGGTCATTTATAGACCATGTCTTCTAGGAGTAGCATTGCCCACCCAAGCAGCATAACTCCATTTGAACTCCTTTCAAAATTTTTATTTTGCATTTTTATTTTATTTTATTTTATTATTATTTTTTTTAATGTGGGACTTGGGATCCGAACTCAGAACCTTCTGCTTGTAAGACAGAGTCACAACCCCTGAGCCATCTCTCCAGCCCCTTATTTTGCATTTTTAAGTTAGGTTAAAAATAGTGGGTGTGTGAACATGCTTGGGAGGGTGTCTTTAAGTATATTGTTTAACTATACCATTCAGAGCCAACCAACTGGAAGCTATTGACCATTAAAATTATGAGAATTTCAAAAAAAAATAGTGGGTTTTCAAAAGTTCTTTATAGTTTTGGTTAACCATGTCCCCCCACTCCTTTTTTCCCCCATCCCCCCCTATCCCCATCCTTGTTTAAACCACTATGTGAAACACATACAAACAGTTAGAAACAGTGGCCCCTGTGACTTTTGTAACTCTTAGGGGATGAACAACCAAGAATAACATGGTATATACTCAGATTTTGCTTAATACAACTAGGAGTAGGAGGGAAATAGGATTGGTAAAGATAAAATAAACTATTAGATGAGTGGAAATAAAAAAAAGAAACTATTAGAATGACTTTGACAAGAAAAGAAATTGAAGTGGGTAAAGTAGCTTAGAGGAGAAATTTGAGATACTCTTAGGGTCCCCACATTTAAAGATTGTTAAAACTATGGAAGGCTATAACTAAAAAGTAAAAAGGAAGAGGGAATAAATATGAAAGAAAGAGGAAGAGATAGAAATAAGAGGGGGACTATATGAAATGCAGGTCAAAAGTATTTTAAATAGGGGATGGAGAGATGGCCGGGATTAAGACTCTGTTTCACAAGCAGAGGGTTCTGAGTTTGAATCCCAAGTCCCATGTTAAAACGGCAGGTGGAATCCCAGAGCAAAGCAAGAAGGAGGTAGAAGCAATCCAGGATGATTCTTGAGGTCACCCTTGGTCCTCCACAGGAACACACAGTGCCCTCTGATACACACATAAAATAAATTTTAAAAAAAGTGTTTTAAATAATGTTTCATACGTAAACCGGGTAGAGAAACATAAACAGCAATCCTCAAACCTACCTGATCAATCGACATGATTTGAATGTGCTCCCATAGTCCCTTGTGTTTGCATATTTGGTCCTCAGCTAGAGGCATTGGTTTAGAAGGTTTGGAACTTTCAGGATATGGAGTCTTGCTTGAGGCAGGCCTAGAGGTTTGGTAAGTTGGGCCTACTTCTTGCTCTCTTGCCCTCTGTTTCCTAAGTATAGCTGAAAGGTAACAGCAGCTGCCCATTCATGTTGCCATTCCTTTACCTGCTACTGCGCATTCCCCGCTGTGATGGGGAATGTAACTGTAAGCCAAACAATGAGCTTTTTCTTTCTTAAGTTACTTGTTTCCTTTTCATTGTGTACCAGAGGTTTTGGAACATTGTGTTATCATTTTTTTTTTAGGAATTTTTTCAGTTTCCTTCTTGATTTATCCAATGATCCATTTATTATTCAATAATATATTTCTTTCCTTAAGTGACACACATTTACAAAACTTTTATTGCCTGCTAATTCAGGGATCAATAGGAAGTTTCATGCCTTTTTCTTGTTTACAGAGATGCCAGAAAACAGTCATCTAGCACCATTATTATCCTTACTTTCCCGAAGATGTTCAAACATTTAATATATAGTTCCCTTTTCACAAGAGATGAATCAGGAACCTTCCTCTTGCATAGTTCTTTAAATAGTTCATGCCATAGAGTTTCTTTTCCTTAAAAAATAATTTATTGGAGAGAGAAATAGAAATGGGAGAGAGAGAGAGCACGCACACACATGCATGCCATTGAAGTGGGGTTCCTTTTTGGGGAGTTCTTGTGTTCTAGAGATGAAGATTATAACCAGAACACATTTGAGAGGTTAAAGCAGGTATTTTATTGAAAGTGAGAGAAAAGGGAAGAAATTCTTGGACTCTCAGTCCAAAGGAAGCAAGGAGGAAGCCACAGTCTTAAAGTGGGAGAGCTTTACAGCAGAGGAGATAGCTTAAGGTAAGCCAGAACAGGAAGAGAGCCACCATGTGTACATGGCTATGAGAGGACAGAGCCTTCGTGGTGTGACCACATGGCAAGAGAGCAGGAAGAAGAGAGAGAGTGATGGGTGGAGCCACAATCTTTTATAGTCTGACATTGTTAATGAATGGTACAGGAGTTATTAGGGAAGTTAATTAAAGACTGGATGGGTGTTGGGTGTGGTTCCCACAGGGCCAGAAATTCCTGACTGTACTAACTGTCCAATAGAAATTAAATTATTTCCATTATCCCCCATTCTATCTGATGTAGATATTTGACCCTCCAGGAAGAAGGGGTTATGACTGATCTGGATGCTCCATGCTTAGTGGGGGCAGAGGAAGAAAAGGGAGCTGTCGAATATCCTTATTCTAAGTGTCCAGATGGTCCATGGGTCCATGATAGATGGGATTCTGTAGAACCAGCATCTGGAGTTTTATTGAACTTTTACTCTAGGAAAGACTGAGTAAGAAGTTTAGTAAGCAAAGTCAGACAATGAAATTGATTATTTTAATTTTATGTATAATATTCCTAATCACAGGTCATATGTAAATGTTATATCAGATACAGAGCATAAAGAAATATATGTAACAGAGTGTGATCATTATAGCTAGTAGATTTAATACAATCTAGGAGTTTCTTTCTTAATAATTCTGCCAGCTAGCTATGTCTCTCTCCTGAAGACTGCTCTCTTGCCTGCTACTTAACCTCATCTATACCAAACACTAGGAATGAACCTTTCTACATCATGGTACATTAATATGTGTCTTTTCCTTCTACCCTTACATGTGCAAAACTGTGATATTTGACCAATGGAGGAACAATGAATGTAAGTTCAAAAGAAGCTGCTGTACCTGCAAGACTGATTGACTTGATTGGAGCTTCAGTGAAGTGGAGAAACCTGGAATGTTGCAAGCCCAGAGCCAGGTTATCTTGAAGCCCACCTTAACTCTCTTAATTGCCATTTATTGCCCTCCTTTGCATGTGACCTAACATCCTGGTGACTATTAGTTGCATTCTTTGGACTATATAAGCAGACCCCTGGTTTCCACTTGTCAGAAGGTTAAGAATGTCATTAGATAAACCAAACCAGGTAGTTAGCAGGTTAAACATAGTCTCTTCCTTCCTAGCTTCCTGGGTACATTGGTTTATGCCATTTATTGGACCCTGGTTACAAGTCCTTATATTTGGACCTTGCTTTCTTGACCTTCATTTTTTCTTTTCTAGAATAATGTGTTATTGATCTACAAGAGTTTGTGATTTCAAATTTCATTCCATTGTGGTCAGATAGAATACATGCAGTTATTTTCAGTTATTTTTATTTTCCTAGATGTGTTAATATTTGCTTTGTGCCCAAGTATTGGTATGTTTTAGAGAAAATTCCATTGGTTTCCTGGAAGAATATGTATTCTGTAGTATTTGGGAGGACTATTCTGTAGTACCTGTCAGACTCATTTGGTCTATATGGCCATTCATCTCTGATGTTTCTCTGTTTATTTTTTGTCGATTGAAGAAAGTAAAATACTGAAGTCACCTATTACTGTGTTGGAGTTAATCTGGGACTTAATGCCTAATGGCATTTGTTTTATGAAATTGGGCTTATGTCATAGTTAGGCACAGGTGTCAACTTGACAGTTGAGGATTTGAGCTCTGGGCACATTTGTAGAGAATTAGTGGTTGAGTTAGGCCCAAAGCAAACCTGCAGGAGATTATTATCTAGCTGATGGGGAAGGCCCAACCCATGGTGGGTGGGATTAGGGCCTGAAATGAAATACAGAAAGTTGATTGAGAGAGTTGGCATCCTTGTGTATACTTGGCCAGATATGCTGATCTGGCAAGTAAGGATCATCCTTCTTTCAGCCATTATGTGGTGATGGTGTGGCTAGTTCCCTTGGCCCTGGTGTTGGTGCATGCTCTCCCATGAAGCTGAACTAAGAACTGTAACCAGTTATTGTAAGAGAAAATAACCCCTTGTTTCTTTAAGCTGTTTGATGGTCATTTATCAGCAACCTTGCAGGCTAACTGCAACAGCGTACCTATGTTGGGCATATATATATATTTAGAATCATGTCTTCTTGTTGGATTGTTCACTTGCTCAAAATGAAATGATCTTCTTTATCTCTTCTGATTAGTTTTGACTTGAAGCTTATCTCATCTGATATCAGAATAGTGACACCTGCTTGATTCCTGGTCCTATTTTCTTAGAATTACATTTTTCCATCTTTTTACACTAAGGCAGTACCTATCCTTGAAGGTGAGGTGTGTTTCTTTCTCTTTTTTGCCCAATTTTTATTGTTATGTTTAGGATGTATGCATGTTTGCATGTGGATAGGTGCACATATGCATACGTATGTATGTGTACGTGAGTTTGCATGCGTGTGGAGACCTGAAGGTGATACTAGGAATCATTCTTGATTGCTTCTCCAACTTACTGTTTTGAAGCAAACCTTACGCTCTCTGGTGTGACTACTCTGGCTTGCCAATTTCATTTAGGGATTCCTAAACTGTGATTTTTTAGGATTTACAGGTGGGCTACCATGCCTTCCTGACATTTTACATAAAATTTAGGGATACAAACTTCAGTTGTTTTGCTTGAATGGCAAGCACTTTAACCATTGGGTCATCTCCCCAATCCAAGATATGTGTCCTGAAAACAAAACAAAACAAACAAAAAAGATAGATCCTATTTTCTAATCCAATCAGCTAGTTTATGTCCTTCTTTTGGAGGAATTAAGACCATTAATATTCAGAATTATTATTGAGAAATGCACACGATTTGCTGCCATATTGACTTTATGATTATTCTCTTAGCCCTGTTTTATAGCATAGTTCTTGCAGCATTATTCATCCCCACCCCTGTACCTTTTTTTTCCCTTGTACCTTTTGAATGTACTTATTCTTCTTTTCACTGTGAAATATTTCTTCCAGTGTTTTTTGTAGATCTACAGAGACTATATTTTTATCATGGAAATTTTTCTTTCTCCTTCAATTGTGACAGAGAATTTTTCCAGGCAAACTAATCTGGGCTGGTATTTGTGGTCAGTCAGAACTGGAAGCATGTTGTTCCAATTTTTTTTTTTTCCCGCTTTTAAAATTTCTATAGAGAAATCAGCAATTACTGTGATAGGTGTATATCTACTTAAGACTTGTGTCTTTTCTGTTACAACTTTCAATGCTTTTTCTTTGTGTTAGTGTTTTAACTATAATATGAGTGGGAAGCTTCCTTTCTGGTACTATTTGGTGTTTTATGTGCCTCTTGTACCTAGGTGGACATCTCATTTTCTAGATCAGGGGAATTTTCTTCTATGACTTTATTCAAAGTATTTTCTATATCTTTGAACTGCAATTTTTCTGGGACCATAATCCGTAGATTTTGACTTTTCATTGTGTCTCAAAATTACTGCATATTCCATTTGTAAGTTTTTTAAACTTAACATTTTGTTTGATTGCAGGATCCAATTCCTCTCTCTTGTGTTCAAGCCTTAAGTTGTCTACTGCATAATCTATTCTGTTGCTGAGGCTTTCCACCTAACTTTTTTTAGACTTACTGAATTTTTCATTTCCGGCTTCTTTTCAGTTTGTTTTCTTCAGCATTTTTACATCTTTATTGAATTCAGTTTTTCATGTCTTAAATTGTCCTCATTATTTCATTCAGCCACTTATTTATGCTCTTTAGACTTGAAGCAGAAGTTTATTTCTGTCCTTTTAAAGTATATTTGGGTAGTTTCTCATGTCTTCTTTGAATTTTGAACTCTTTGAACAAGTTTATAATTGTTCTTTGAATTTTGTCTTGAATTTAAGTTGTTTTCATTGGAGATTATTACTGAGGCAGGATTAGAGCAGCCATGCTGGGATGGGTCTCTCAAGGTCTTTGAAGGTCTTTGGAATTCCTGAAGGCCATCCTCCATTGCAGGAATCACCCTGAGGGAACACTCCTGCTGAAGAACTGACTCCAATGCTCCCAGAGATAAGATGGCAAACTTCCCTATGAAGGGATTATGGAGATGAGCTCTCCATATCAAACAACTTGACCTCTAGCCCACATGGGCCCAAGAGCAACTGAGTTGGGCCCCAATGGGAATTAACCAATGGGAAAAAGCCAGTCTCTCCAGCTTGTCTAGGTATATAGATACGCCTGGCCCTGGCAGCCATCTTTGGCATCCTAGCCCCCCCATGGCACTCTAGAGCCATGGGTTCATTCCCAGCTGACTGCTTCTCATGAGTTCTCCAGCGCCCTAGCCCCTCATGGCACTCCAGTACCATGAGTCTGTTTCCAGCTGTCTCGCTCTTCATGGATTCCATACCTAGGCACCATGGCTTCTCCTAGGGCATCCTAGCCCCTCATGGCACTCCACATCTAGAGTCCATCTGGATCATACACTGCTGTCCCAGTATTCTGAGGTGGGATGCCAAGTTTGATGGCTTGTGGGGTCATGAGGGGATAGAACCAAGGGCAGCACATATTTTACTAAGGCTGCATGGATAGCTGGGGAGAGTTCCTGATGTGGGGTGGTGGATTGGGTGGCTTAGAGTTCTGGAGCCTGCCAAAGCTGTGGCTAGAGCCTCTGATGGGAGTCATGTGGATTGGTTGAGTCCACGCCATGGAGGAGATGGCAGAGTGGGGGAGGAGGGGCAGTCATGTGATGTGGTTGGATGTTTGAATGAGAGGATGTGGAGTAGAGGCGGAAGAGGGGACAGAGTTTTATGGAGTAGGTGGGCGTCTTACAGGGCCATTGGGGCTAGATACCCAGGAGAGTCAGCTGTGGTTTTTCTTATGAAGCAACATTTGAGTTGAGCTGAATAGTTGCTGTATCTTTTAGGTGACATTATCTCTGTCCCCACCCTTTGCAACAAGGAAGCCCTTTGGGGAAGTTATCCTTGGCATTCTGACTCTTTCCTAATCCTATGTTGAAGATAAGCTCCACCTTGATGGTTAAAATATTGACTGCTAAATTTTTTCTCTTTAGGTTTATAGTGGTTTGTGCAATACTGCTCTGTGGTTCTATGAATATGTCTGCCTAAAAATACAGGCTCCAACTCAGCTTGTATCTTGCCTACCCATTTTTTTTCCTCTTCCCTTTACATTCATAAATTACCTGAAATGGAGCTCTGAGGTGGTAGCCCTTCTATCTTTTCGTGGTTTCCAAGTCCTTAAATAAAGTTGATTCTTTCCTTCTAATTCTTATCTCTTGAACATTTGCTTTTGAATGACAGATGGTCTGGACCTTCAGGTCAAGTGACAACTGATCCATGCTATGTAGTTTTCGTTTGCTGATATTTCTGAGTCATTTTGAGGGCTCTTGGAGTATAACTATTCCCTGATCCTGAAGAACTGTGGTTTTAAATTTTTTTTATTTATTATTTATTCAATTGTGGGTGTATGCGTGTGTGCGCGTGTGTGTCTGTATGTATGTGTGTGCGTGTGTAGAACCAGGGGCGAATTCGGGAACCACCATTCCGGAACCACCATGGACGCCTCCACCTCCTCCTTGTTTACTCTGCCCGGGGATTCACAGGCTCCGCCTTACCAGGACTGGAAACACAGGCCGCCCCTGCTTCCGCAGGCATCTATACGTGGGGTCTAGGATCCGAACTCAGGACCTTCTGCTTGCAAGACAGAAGCTTAACCCCTGAGCCACCTCTTCAGCCCCAGAACTGTGGTTTTAAATTTCCAAGGATGGATTGAACAGGAGATAGGAGACAGCAGCCATGGAACTGAGGAGACCTGCTAAGGATCTCTCTCAGCATCCTGGCTTTCTCATTTAGCACCTTCCCTCCTGCTAGCTCTTTGACTAGATTATTCTTCTATGGAGGAGACTAGGTTGGACGGTGAAGTGAAATTATCATGTAACAGAAAGCAGATCAGAAGCCCTGCCCCATTCAGTCTGACATGTAACAGTGCATGTGCAGAAAAAATGTACTGTGCAAAAGACATACAAAGACTCCAATCTACTAGTCATGGGCACCATTGAGCTTCCAACCTTTTCACTCAGCTCTGGACTATTTCTTTCTGCTTGTCTCTGTCTGACTTTTTGAATTATTATTATTGGAAATCCTAACTGGTGACCACTGGACCCCAATATCTGCATATAACACTTTTTCAGTTTGGTGGTCGGGTATATGAGTGCCACACCACATATGGGGAGATCAGAGGACAACTTTGCGAAGTCAGTGTTCTCCTTCCACTTTTGTGTGGGTTCTGGGGAATGAACTCAGACCATAGCCTTGTGTGGCAAGTGCCTTTCTTTACCTACTGAGCCATGAGCTGGCCTACTTTTTTGGTTCTTTACCAGAGAAGTAATTTTCCTTCAAGACTAACTATCGACTAACTGACACCTCCGCCTCGGGATCTTCTCCTGCTCTTCCAGAGCTCTCAGGGGAAATTGCCCCTCTGCTTGTGCCACAGATGGACATAGTCTCAGTCGTCACATGCCTGCCTTTGCTGGCCTAATGTACTCTCTTCAAGGAAGAGGCCTATCTAAATCACTGTTGCTTCCCATCCCCTTTCTTGCTCTCTAGCCATCTATCCTGAACTTAATGTCAAGTCCAATTGAACTCTTCAGGGAAACCCAGTTTTCATATTATTGAGTGAGAAACCAATCCTTAAAGAAGAGTTTTTGTTCAAGGTTGCACAATTCCATGAGGGGAGGGGTTTGTTAAATCTGACTTCCTAATTCATTACATTCACAATACCAGACACATTATGAGATTCAAAAGTACGAATAAAGGGGCTGGAGAGGTGGCTCAGGGGTTAAGCCTCTGCCTTGCAGGCGGAAGGTCCTAAATTCGGATCCTAGACCCCACGTACAGACGCCAAGCAGAAGCGCGGGGCGGCCTGCATTTCTGGTCCTGGTAGGGCAAAGCCTATGAATCCCGGGGCAGAGTAAACAAGAAGGAGGTGGAGGTGGTCCATGGTGGTTCTCGAATTCGCCAGTGGTTCTATACACACACACACACATATACACACAAGCACAATTAAATAAATAATAATAAAAAAATTAAAAAAATAAAAAAGTATGAATAAAGGAAAGAGCAAATGAAGTATTCATAACTAAAGCTTGAACCAAGCTTCTTTAGACAAGTGTGATAGACATTGCACCAGAATGCACTGGATGTGAATGGATCTGAAGTGTCCTTCCTATTCATTTCCATTAATTAGGGCCCTGCTTTCTGGACACAGAGGCAGATTGTTCTTCCTCCCTCTAGTCATAGGGGCTTGTATGATTCAGGTCCTGCATCTTCCCATGCTAGCCTGTTTCATAAAGAGGAATGGAAAGAGCTGAGAACATCTTGAGTAATAAGCCAGTTCCCCAGATAGCTTGATATAAAATCAGATCTTTGGTTTCTCAGACCGCTGTTCAGAGAGCTACTCCTGTGGTCTTCTCTAACTCAATCTTTCATTCACATGTTGAGGGAAGAGAAGGGGTTCTCATGGTGCTGACTGGCAAGTTGTGCAGTCTTTCTTTTGACACACTGTCTTCCTGCTTTACAGTTGGGTGGTAGGAATATGAGGAGGAGGAGCCCTAAAGTTAAAGGGTGAGCAGAAGAAGGGAACTCTATTTCCAGAAGTGTCTTAATGTGTTCCTGATTTCCCACTGTAGTGGAGAAATATAAAAGGGAAAATCTTAAAAAGAAATTCCCCTGCCTGAGAAATTGCCTTCAGACAATAAAAATGGCCACTCCCCTACCATTCCCTCACAATTCCTTTCTGGAATGCCATTTGGCCAGAAGGCCTGCAAGAAGCCCGTTTGCTGATAAGACTGTAAAACACTGCAGGCTAAACTGTTTGGTGGGGCTTGCAAACTCCTTTGTCCTTTGTGTATAAACTGTGTGGAGACATAATTCGGTGCACATTACCCTGCCCCTGAATATAAGCCCTGGTACGGGTCTCTCTCTCTCTCTCTCTAATAAAGCTTCTCAATTATTAATTTTAACTTTTGGTCTATGATGAGTCTTAAACAACTCCCCCAAAACTCCATAACATTCTGGGGGCTTCCCCCAAGTAGAGGTGGGACCATTTTTTTGTGGAGCCAAAGGAAAGGCTCCTTTGTATAGTTGGAACCAAAGGAAAAGTTCCCCAATCCCTTGAAAAGCCAAAGGAAAGGCTTTTCTCTATAGTCAGAGCCAAAGGAAAGGCTCCCCTATAGGTGGGCATCTGTGAGCTTTAACCATCGGGTGGATTTTTGGACCCTGCAACATTGCAACAGGATGAAAATGTTGTTTCTTATTTAGAATATGTCTGTGGAAGGCTGGCTTTATTTAAAGACATTTTTTTAAATGTCTTTAAATTAGTTTCAGGGGGATTTTTACTTTTGTCATGGGTTGAGTTATATTCTTATCAACCATGCTAAAATGATATATTAAAGTTCTAACTTCCAGTACTTCACCATGTGAATGCATTTGGAAATAAGATCATTATGAATGTAATTAGTTAAGATGAAGTCATATTAGATTCAGCTGAATCTGTAGTTCAATATGACTGATATCTTCTCAAGAAGGAGAAATTTGGGTATATAGACATGTATACATAGAGATGTTAAAGCAAAATCTAAGCTTGGTATGGTAGTACATACCTGTAATCTCAGCACTTGGGATGCAGAAGGAGAAGGACCATTGTAAATCTGAGGCTAGCCTGGGCTACATAGCAAGGTCCAGGCCATAAAGGCATATGTGGCCCTGTCTCAAAACAAAACAAAACAAAACAAAACAAAACAAAACATCTAGTCAACTGACACTTGCTTAAGGATAGAACAGAAGACTGTTAAGGGAGGACCACTGCTACAGGTGTAGACTCCAACTACATTGGGTGCTGCAGTGTAGAAAAGAGATTGGGTTCAACTCAGAATGCAGTTTGAGCAGGAGGGAATTTGGAGGCCAGGAGCAGGGCAATTCAGAGGATGGAACACTTCTGATGAGGCAGGATTAGAGCAGCTATGCTGGGATGGGTTTATCAAGGTCTTTGGAATTCCGGAAGACCATCCCCCACTGCTGGAATCTCACAAAAGGAACATCCCTGCTGGGAACTGTCCCTATGAAAAGATTATGACTAATGAGAAAAAGCCAGTTTCCCTGGTTTGTCTAGGTGTACAAATATGCCTGACTCTTGTAGCCATCTTTGGCACCCTAACCCCAGGGCTTTTTCTCATTGGTTAGCTCCCACTGGGACCCAACCCAGTTGTTCCTGGGCCCAAGTGGGGCTAGAGATCAAGTTATTTTTGGACATGGAGAACTCTTTCCAAAATCTTTCCATAGGGAAGTTGGCCAGGCCATCTTATCTCTGGGGGACTCAGTTCCTCAGCAGGGGGGTTCCTTCAGGGTGATCCCAGCAGGGGGGATGGCCTTTGGGCATTTCAAAGACCTTCGAAGACCTTAGAGACCCATCACAGCATGGCTGCTCTAGTCCTGTCTTAAGAGCATGATGCCCTGTGAACCTGAAGCGATGATCAGGATGGTGTCTTGTCAGGGAACCCAAGATGATGGATGGTCACCAGAAGCCAGGAAGTGGCATGGGGCGGATGTAAGGAGCAGTAAAGGGATAAAACTCTGAGGAGCTTCTGATTCTCATGCCTCTGCCTCACAAGTGCTGAGATTCCAGGCATCTAGCACATTGCCTGGTTTGCGTGGTGTTCGGGATTGAACCCAGAGCTTTGTGTATGCAAGGCCAGCACTCTACCGAGTAACACTCCCAGCACAGTGCACATGGTGAACTTGCATTGCAACACAATCGTAGACAAAACCTAGACGTGGTGCCAGATTGTTGCTTTCTGCTGCTTTGTCTCAACGATATGCAAAATCTTGCCATAGAATGTTGTCCTACCAGCAAAGCAGCCGCCTTCCTTATCAGAACAGCTGGGACCACTTGCAAAAGATCTTCAGTTTCTGGTCTGTTTACCTTTGACATTCTCTCCTGAAAGGAGAGGGTGGGGAAGGTCACAAGGTCCCCACCAGCACTTTCAATTGCTCCCTGGGGCAGGCACCCTCAGGCCAGTTGTGTGCAATTCCTGTCCATTAGCAGGTGGTCTCAGGAGGCCACCCACTGGCAGGTGGTCTCAGGAGGCCACCCACTGGCAGGTGGTCTCAGGAGGCCACCCACTGGCAGGTGGTCTCAGAAGGCCACCCACTGGCAGGTGGTCTCAGGAGGCACTAGAGTGGCAGAATGGCGTTGAGGTAGGAGGACTCCACTGCAGCTATAGGGAAGCCACTATCTAGCTGGGGTGAGACTCTCTGGAGAGACTGCTGTGGGGCCACCCATGCTGTAAGTAACACCTCACCCATGCTCCTTTAGTAAGCCCAACACAGTCATTCTTTCTCTACCTTGGACTCTGATGGAATCATATTTTGGCTCATCCTGTAATCCTATAAGAAGGAGTGTAGATGTTTGTTTATGTCTCCCTCAAGAAAGAACTTTCAAAACACATCTGTTCTGCCTAACAAATATCTTGCCAATATCTTCAATTTGCTCTGCACTGTTTTAAATTTTCCTTAATACTAGAAAACTGATATTTCTGTATTTTTATCTTTGGTCATTACTTCTTTGTTTTTCTTAGTTGCTTCATATGTAAAGTTTCAGTTTATTTACCATCTCTAACTTCTAGGGGAAAAATAAGACTCATCACATGCAGCATATGACATGAGATGACCTTTGTGCCTTCTCAAGAGGTACAGCAGTGGTTATTTTGATCCTATGTAGGAAGGTTGACTAGTGTTCTTGCAAATATACCTGTTTTAGATGGACCTTATTTCTCCCAGTACACATTCCACTAAGCTGAGGGTTTTTCTTTTCTTTCTTTCTTTCTTTTTTTTTTTTTTTTTGTAGCTAATAAGACTTTATTGACTTTCTTGTGGTGAAGGGAGAGGTAAGGCAATCTCTTTGTCTCATTGTAATAATTGCCTCGGGCACATGGCTTATCAGCCTCAGTGTTACTAACATTTTGGACCAGATGCTTCCGTATTAGAGCAGCAACTAGGGACCTGCCATGTGCATTGTAGGATTTAAAAAATACATTATTACATTATTATGAGAGAGAGAGAGAGAAGGAGAGAAGGGGAGAGGGAGAGGGAAAAAGAGAGGGAGAGGGAAAGGGAGAGGGAGAAACACATGGATGCTATGGTGCATAGGCAGGGGTCAGAGGGTAACTTTCTGGAAGTCAGTTTTCTCCTTCTACCAGGTGGGTTTCCTGGGATCAGACTAAAGTTGTTAGGTCTGCAAGCAGGTACCTTGCCTACTGAGCTATCTTGCTGGCCCAATTGTGGGATTTCAACGTGCATATGTATGTATTTTGAGACAGGGTCTCACTGTGGAGCCCAGACTGGCCTGAACAATTGCAGTCTTGCATGCTGCACCCCACACTGTTTGCATTATAGGATTTTTAGCAGCGTTCCTTGCTTCTGCCAACTAGCTCCCAGTGGTGTTTCACCCTGCAGTCCTAAATTAAAATAAAAATGTCCCTAAACATTGTTAAGTATCTCTCTGGATTGAGGGTGGGAAGTGTGGCTGTAGTAAAAAATCTCTCTAGATAATCCCTGTTGTAAGGTTAAAAGGATCCTTGAATTCCAGCCACCCGTTGACTCTATGCCATTCCTTTGATGGTGGGCATAGTGAAGGGAGTATGACCATCTCCAGGGTGTTTAGCTTCACTTTGGCCGAGTTTACTAACTGTGGTTGTGCTCAAGGGCATTCTAATACACTTAAGAACCCTTTAGAAGTACTGAATCTGGATTTTTCATTTTAAGACAATTTTTATACATGCCAATGCTGAGAGACCACTGCTTTAGGATACAAATATTCTTTAAAAATATTTATTGGAGATATTTATTGGGAGACTGGAGATGTGACGCAGTAGGTGGCGTGCTTACCTGGCATTCACAAAGTCCTGGGCTGGATCCCAGCAGTGCATAAAGAGGGCATGGGGGCACATGCTTGTAATCCAGCACTGGAGAGGTGGAAGGCAGAGGGATGAGAAATTCAAGGCCTTCCTCATCTACATAGTGAATTCCAGGCCACTTGGAATACATGGAACCCTGTCTCAAAAAAAAAAATGTTTATGTTGAACTTTTCATATATGTGCACACACAATTTCATTTTATTGTGCGTGTGTGCGCGAGTGCATGCACCATGGTGCATGCGTGAAAGTCAAGGGACAACTTTCAGCAGCTGGTTCTCTTGCCTTGTTGAAGCAGAGTTTCTCTCATTATTTTGCAGCTCTGTACTCCAAGCTAGCTGACCCTTGAGCTTCTGGGTGATTCTTCCATCTCAATCTCTCACCTGGTGGAAGTGCTGCGATTACAGATGTGGAGCCATTGCATATGGCTTTCTCTGGGTTCTGCGTATCGACTCAGACCACCAGTCTGGTGCTTTTACCTGCTGAGCTATCGCATAGGCCAAGGGCTCTTTCTTATACATTGTTTTTCCTATTTGGTCCTGAGGATGGATCTCACACATGCTAGGTGAGTACTATACTACTAACTTTGTCCTTTGTTCACTTGGTTCTTATTTGTTGCATGGGTGCTATGTGTTGCGGGACAATCGGAACTGTCCTTTCGTGGTCGCCAAATGTTGCAGGGAAAGGGTCTTTTCGGCTGTCCCATCTGGGGTGCCAAATGTTGCAGGGACAGGAATTGACTGTCCCAATGTTGTAGGGTTCTTGTGTTCCAGAGTCAAAGATTGAAACCAGAACATGTGCAGAGGACTAAGGTAGAGTTTATTAGAAGAGAGAAAGGTTGGAACTCATGGACTCCAGACATGGAGTGCCATGAGGGGCTAGGATGCCCTGGAGAACTCATGGTGCCTAGGCATGGAATCCATGAGAGGCAAGACAGCTGGAAACGGACTCATGGCACTGGGTACCATGAGGAGCTAGGACGCCTCCATGAGAAACAGGCAGCTGGAAAAGGAACTCATGGCACCTTGAGTACCATGAGGGGCTAGGACGCCAAAGATGGCTGCCAGGGCCAGGTGTATTTATACACCTAGACAAGCCGGGAACTGGCTTTTTCCCTTTGGTTAATTCCCATTGGGGCCCAATCCAGTTGCTCTTAGGCCCATGTGGGGCTAAAAGTCAAGTTGTTTGATATGCAGAGCTCATCTCCATATCTCTTCCTAGGGAAGTTGGCCATCTTATTTCTAGGAGAATCTGACCCAGTTCCTCAGCAGGAGTGTTCCTTCAGGAAGATCCCAGCAGTGGGGGATGGCCTTCTGGAATTCCAAAGACCTTCAAAGACCTTGAGAGACCCATCCCAGCACGACTGTTCTAATCCTGCCTCACTATGTATCTCTCTGAGGTTATCAATTCTTTGTTAGTGTTTTATTCTGTCCATTGCATGGGTGCTTTTACTTTTATGTTTCTGATTGTTTTAGTCATTTACTCATTATAAATCAAATAATTTATGTGCCAGGTATTGTTCTATATGTTAGGGATTCAGGTAGAAGTAAAATCTCCTTGTTTTCATGACTAGTACATTCTAGCAAGGCAGGACAATGAATGAATGAATTGCATTCTGATTATGAATAAAGACAAAGCAGTATGAAGGTGTTCTTTGTGATAATGGGGAGATGTCTTTGTGTGAGACTATGCTCTGTCTACCCACCATGTACAGAAATGACTCAAAGGCTGTGCTCAGCTGGGCCCGTGTTCCTACCCACAGCTTCTTCATGTGTCTTAGGCTTCCTTCTAGTGTGGTGGCTACAATCTGAGAAAGAATATTTTGAGGACAAAACAAGGTAGAACTGTGAGACCTCTAGGTCTTACAGTCTTTACAACTGACCTGGATTCAAGGGAAGTAGGATTGGCTCTGCTTTTTGATGGGAGAATATCAAAGTAATATTTCAGAACACAGATGGGAGGAGGCGTTTTGGCCATTTTTGTAAAATGCAGTCTGTCCCATGTTTAATCCATTCTGTTAAGCCAAACTGTTTCTCCACCTATTTTTCTTCAAATGTTTTTTGAAGTTGAATGTCTCTGGCTGTCTTTCTCCTATTCAGTTTGGTCCTTATGAATTAATACCCCTTTGTTATTGTTTTGCAGCCTGCTTGGGGCTGGGCAGGGTCAAGTGTCATCAGGTGGCAGTTTTTGAGGGGTGGTCTGGATGTGTAGCTTCAGACTATCTGCAGTGTGAAGAGGTTGAGAATGGATATGGGAGGCCATAGCAGACATTAGAAATGACGGGGCAAACTTTTTTCCTTTCTCTTTATTTTGTACCTCATTTACATTTGAAGGACTTAAAGCACAAAGAGACTAAGTAGATTCTGAGAAACTTTTTCTCATCAACTTTGGCCATGAAGTCATGCACTAATATTCCTGGCATTTAAGAACCTGAAACAAGAAGTTGTGAGATTTCTTAGGCCAGCTGAAGCTACTGAGCCAGACCCTATCTCAACAAAATAGAAAAAGAAAAAAGACAAATAATCCAAAAGGTGCAAAAGCAACCAAAATGAAAACTCTTGAACAATTTCTAGAAAGCTGCAGGACCACTAAACTACTTAGTTAGACCTGTTCAAAGGCTAAAGAAAAGTAGCAGATGCTGAGTTAAGCAAAGCTAAGCTACCTTCCTTACTGTTGTTTTTTCACATGCATCAGTGCATTTTGATTTAGCAAGGGGGAAGAAATAGAATATGATTACTATACAAATGGGACTTGGTTCTCCAAACTTCTGGGACATTTCTGCAGAATTCAGGATATCTTACATGGATGTGTTTGGGAATGACTGGTTTACACATTCCTTTCTTATCTTGCCATGATCTGTGTAGCATGGATAGGTGGTCAGTTTCCATGTGACTGACTGACTTTGCACACTTACTACGTGCCGGGTTATGCACTTCTCTTCCGTAACCAGACAGGCTCATTTAAGCAAGCAATTTAAGAGTCTTTCACTCATGTATGTATGGATTAAAAAAGGAGACTCTTCAAAACTCGGTGTGTTTTTAGGATTCCAACCCTCACTGCTCATTAGCAGCAGGTTTGGCAAAACTATTTTGTTAAAGTTTAGCTTAGACTTCACTTGTTTTCATTTTTTTTGGTTGAGCATTATGCGTGATTCCCCTGTTGGCCACCAGATGGCAGAGCGCAGCCACACTATGATCCTTGCATTTTCTCTGGTGCTGTTATGTAGCCAACTGACAGATAACAGCTTGGACTTTCAGTAACAGTTGCAGCTTTGGAACACTTTGGACATTATGTTTGTTCTCTCTCTTGGTTTGTATTTTGGATACAGCATCTCCCTGTGTATCCCAGTTTGATTTTTTGAATCTACAATCCTGCTTGGTCCTCTCTGCTTTAATGGTGTCTGTGTTATCACTACACTGATACCTAAGACAGTGTAACTGAACCACATCCAGACATTTATAGGAAAGCCTCCGTTTGTTTCTTACTGATGTGTTAGCTGGTGCTTTTTGGCATTTCTTGTCTACAGGTCAGTTCCCGATTGCAGAATAACTACTTTTGCATTGGTTTTCATGTGACGGTGTAAGTAAAGAAAGAAATCTGTTGGATTTTCAAGTTCTTTCACCAGGTTGCTCACTTTGGATGCTGTGCTATGCTCTGGGGGGCCCAGGAAAACCCTGCTGTCTTTTGTTTTGATCTTAAGGCCAAGGGCAGCAATAAGGAGCCGTACGGGCACCAGACAGCTGTGCTAGTCTGACATGGGGATCACCTTTCTGAAGGAGATGAGAATGGCAGTGCAAGTGAAGACCATGGGACCTTTCTGAGTGAAGGGAACCCTGGGATAGAAAACAGAGGTCTTCTCTGCATGGTTGGCTGAAATATTTAGGTTTATAGGACTCTGAAGAAGGCAGAAGGTACTAGAGATGCTCAGATCCTATTGAGATGAGTGAAAGTTAAATTTTTTTTTTTAAAAAATGTCTAGTTTATTTTCTTTTATTTGTGTGTGTATGTGTGTGTGTGTGTGTGTGTGTGTGTGTGTGTGTGTGTATGTGTGTGTGGTATCAGAAGGCATTATGTGTGCCTGTGGAGGTCCAAGGGTGACTTCAGGTATCGCCCTGGATTGCTTCTACCTCCTTTTTTGCTTTCCTCTGAGATTTCCCAGGCTCTGCCTTCCAGAGCCAGACATACAGGTTGCCATCATTTCTGACTCTTATTTTTTGTGGGATCCAGGATCTGAACTAAGGTCCCTCTGCTTTCGAGGCAGAGTCTTAAACCCCGAGCCATCTCTCCAGTCTGAGAGTTAAATATTTGAAACTGGCTTGTAAGACATTCACTTCAAACTGGTTCTTGAGGATTGAGCATGAGGTTTCCTGAAAGGAGTGCTTTGTGGCCTCTCTTTACTGATCTCACTTCTTCAGCCCAGCTCTGAGATCTAAATCCTCCTCCTGTCTCCATTCATGACTGAAGTTCTGGGACACTGTGAGCGCTTTGTGTCTGAGAGGTGGGAGGTGAGTTGAGGGCCTCTCACCATCTCAAGTCATGTTCCCTCTTAGCATCTTCCTAAAAGCACCTTAAGGGGAATCTGGAAGCTCTGGCCTGACTCGCAAGAGGTATGGATGTATATATACATCTATGTATGTACATATGTATGAATCATCTATCTATCTATCATCTATCTATCTATCTATCTATCTATCTATCTATCTATCTATCTATCATCTATCTATCCATCCATCCATCCATCCATCCATCCATCCATCCATCTATCTATCCCCTTAACAATGTGGATTCCTGAGAGACTGATTCAGGGGGCTGCTTTCCTTGAGGGTCTACCTACTGCTATATGATTCATGTTCCAGCAAGGGCTAAGATACATGCCATTAAACACAGCCCAAATAAAACCCATGGGCCACTCATGCAACAAACAAATACAGAACAAAAGATAATAGGAGGGAGACTGGCAGGGAAGAAGAACTGTTGAAGTGGGAAGTTGAGGGAAGATGGGACTGGGGATTAAGGCCTGAAACTCATAAATTCACTGTATCCATGTCTGAAACAAGAAAAGAATAGTTAAAAAAAGAAAGTGGGCTCCAGGGAAGGACAAGACAGTCAGGCAGAGTGTCCACACTGTGATGGGTTTGTATCAGCAACGGCTCCTGTATGTGTTCTCGTGGGAGAGTGTGTGTCTATGTGCATAAGAGGGCACTGGATTGTGTGCCTCTGGAGGCCCAAGGGTGACACTGAGGATCACTACTGTGGATTGTCCTCTTTTCTTATTATTTTGTTCTGGGATTTCTCAGGCTCTGCCTTCCAGGGTTGGAATTACAGGTCACTGTCATATCCACTGGATATTTTTACATGGGATCTGGGGGTCTAAACTCAGGTCATTTTGCTTTCGAGGCGAAGGCTTTAATGCCCGAGCTATCTCCCCAGCCTATTTATCCGTTCTTTCTGATGGCCTGACATGGCCATTTGCTGCTGTTTTGGTGATCAGGGTACATGCTGCTACCTCCTGCACTCTCTTTCCTGTCCCGGGCACAGCAGCTTCAGTCCATTCTTTTCAATGGAAAGACTTGAGCGCTCACTGGGTTCTCTGCCCTTGTGTCTCAGTTTTCATTCCTCCTGCCCAGTTATGCTACATTCTGTAACTCTGTCCTAGCGTGTGTGCTCACCAGGAACACAGCCGTCCCACTACAGTCGGGGCCAAGGACTTATGATTGCATCTAGTTTCGTCTGAGCTCTGGGCAAGACGTAGGAAGGATGAACGAGTTGCCCTTTCTCTATAATTCTAACTTTCTGCTATGTTTTGAGACCTTTGAATTGTCAAGGCCACAAAAGTGAAAAGCATTACAATTATTTATTGTCACAATTGCCATCCGCCGGTTTCTCTGCTGACACTCAAGGCCCCTCATCCATCTCTATGAGCATCAGACAGATTACCAGTGCTTAAGAGGAGAAGCCCTCTCATGCAAGATTCATGAAGAGATGCAACTTGCGGGGACCACCTCCTTGGAATCTGACATCGTCTAGGGACTTGACATACAGCGAGTTGTCCAAAGCATATGGGACTGAGGGAGAGCCTGAATGTGGGTCTGTGAAAGGTGGGCTTTTCATTCTCAGAAGGGATTGTCTTGGTGCAGACAGGCCAGCTTTGTTTTCTGACACCCTGTCTCATCCTGCAAGACATGTGGGTTATACCTTCCCTACCATGAGGGAATTTTTTTTAAAGCCACGTTGAAAAGAATCATAATAAAAATCTATAAGCACCGGGCTTTTATGTATTTTACTTGTATTGAATTCCTTTTGGTAGGAAAGTAGCCTGTTTTGCAGTATTCAGTATAGTGTCCGTCTGCTGATAGAACACTCCATGGGAAGGCTGAGGGGCTGAAGGCAGATAAGGGAGAGAATAAGCCAAGCTGGGTGGAGGCGGAGATGTTATTACTTTTGGAGGGAAGGCAGCTCCTGGGGATCCCATTTCCTTCTTGGTTTCCCTTTTTTTGTGTGTGTGTTTTCTATAGGGGAGAGAGATTTCTGATAGAGTCGAAGGGTATCTTTTAAGTTTCTTTTCTTTTTTGTGTAGATATGAGCGTGTGTGTGTGTGTGTGTGTGTGTGTGTGTGTGTGTGTGAAGAGGGCACTGTTTGTGCTTGTGGAGGCCTAAGGGTAACTTAAGGGTAGTCTACTTTCTTATTGCGTTGCTCTCGGGTTTTCCAAGCTCTCTTTCTAGGATCAGTAGTATAGACCACCACTGTTTCTGAGTATTTTTTTAAAATTTTTTTTAATTCAATTGTGCGTGTGTGTTTATTCTGTGCCATTGTTTGTTGGAAGTACGCAACTTGTGTTTTGATTTTAGAGGAGGCTTTGGACTTTGGACTTTTGGACTGTGTTGGGACTACTGATGTAGTTTATGAAAACTTTAAAAATTGGTTGGCATAATGAGATGGCAATGAGTGTGGGGGCCAGGGGTGGAATGTTATGGTTTGAAAGGTGTCTCATGTGTTTGGCAAGGTCATGGCACCTTGAGAAGTGGAGTCTTGCTGGAGGAAGGAAGTCACAAGGGGTGGATTAGTCCCACCCTGGCTCCAGGAGAAGTTTGCCTTTGCAGCAAGCAGTCTGGTAGCTCTCAGTTCCAAGATGACTTAGCCTCCTCCAGCTTTGGCCAGCCAGCCATGCCACCTCTGCTTTGAAAGTCTGTTTCTCCCCTCTGGAACTGTAAGCTGAATAATAATCTCCCTTTCTCCCTTAAGTTGCTTGACTTTGGGTGCTCTCTCACAGCAATAGTTAAGAATAAACATTACAGTGTGTGATCAAATTGGGAATGTTAGTGAACTGGTAGCATATTTTAAGTTTCACTTCATGTTCTATCTGTGGGAAAAAGCTTCACACCAGTTGCTTTATCCCCCGTCTCTGACTTTCTCTTCTAAGAGTTTCTCCATTGCTGACACAACCATGGTTGTCCAAGGTGGTGGGAAGTGCTTCTCTATATCACCTAGTTTGGGGGCCATATTGCAACCTCTGACCAAGGTGTCTCATGGTCACTGTGGTCCCGTGTGCCAAGTTAGGCCGTGTGCCTCATCACACCACAGAAGGGTAGAAACAGTTGATGAGCCATATCTTCCTCTCTAGGCGTCCAGTGCTGAGTCTGCTGATCATATGTTATCCATGTTTGTCCGATGGGGAAACAGGTTCTTTTTTTTAAAATTTTTTATTATTATTTATTCAATTGTGCATGTATGCATGTGTGCGCATGTGTGCATGTATGTGTGAGTGTGTGTAGAACCGCTTCCGCTTGGCGTCTACACGTGGGGTCTAGGATCCGAACTCAGGACCTTCCGCCTGCAAGGCAGAGGCTTAACCCCTGAGCCACCTCTCCAGCCCCAGGGAAACAGGTTCTTGATAGAATCTGATTTGTAATCTGAGAATCAACAAGCAGAGAGAGCTAATCTGCTTGTCTTAAACAGCCCATCTTACAGATGGGGAAACAGAGGCGAGGCTTGAGGCCATAGCTTGCCCATGGTTTATGCTAGGCCTGAGTTTGCCTTGCAGTCACATGTGCAAGGATTTTGGAAGATGGCATGTTCCGTGTCCTTGACTATTTCCGGGCAAAGGCTTGTCTGTTTGGTGCCTCGGACTCTTTCTGGGCTGACTCTAGGATCCCCCTGCAGAGAGAGTGGGTTGGTTATGCTGACCACTATCTGTAGTGTCAACAATTATAGCTGGAAAGGGTCCAGGTGCTCAGCTCTGTGGGGTTAGACTACACTCTTCACGCTCAAATCGTCTCTCTGGGATTCCCCTAAATTTGATATTTTGGTACAACTTGTTTCTAGTGCTAAAAAAAATACATTTCTTTTACATTAGCTCATAATCAATTAGGGAATTGCTTATTCTCAATTATCCTGACAACTCTGAAGCTCATAGCCCTAAATTTTCAGTGTAAACCTCCATCTTTTCAGGAGATGATACAATAGCTCCTTTGTCTTTTTTTCCCCCTTGCACCTAGTAACTTTTCAGGGTGTGCTGCCATTTTTCTCAGGAAAATGAGAATTACTGCAGATGGGCTCCACAGAATACTTCACTTTGCCTAAGGCTGTTCCCAGCCCTATTCAGAGAAAGGCAATTCAATGACTGGTAGAAAGGCCATGCTAAGGAGCTTGACTTTCTGATTCTCTTTTTGTTCCCTCAGACCTTGATGCTGGTGGTTGAATCCAGAGCCTTGTGTGGGCTAGACAAGTGCTTTACCACTGAACTACATTTCTGGCCCCTCAAAGTCTTGATTTAATTGAATGCTGTAGACTCCTCCTTCCCCTATGACATAATATACCCTACTTGTTAACAGTGACTGAAGGCAGAGCACATCTCAAAGGTGGAGGCTTTGCAGTGAGACTTGTCCTTACCAGATCTGCATAATGACTGACATACCAACATGGCCCATAGACTATTGAGGAATTCAAGAGAGAAATGAACATACAGTAGAAACTTTAGGGACTAGAGCTGGATGAGTGAAAGGAAATGTTCCTATTATTAGGGTGGCCCAAGGAAGGGCAACTTGGTATGCTATAGAAGCCTGAACCCCCACAAGAGTAGACAACCCAGAAGGAACCCCAGGGGTCCATAGAAGTGGCCAGGAAGGAAAGTAGGAGGAAAGGAATGAAGGAAAAGGGGATGGAAGGGAATGCAAGGGGGGGGGGTTAGAGGGAGCAGGGATAAGTACTCAATATGCTTATAAAATTAGAAAAAACTAGATTATTAAAAAAGTACATAGATCAGATTAGAGCACCTGTGTTTCCAGCTACTCACCTCCCTGTAGAATCCAGAGAGTTGACAAAATATGGAACTGGTCAGATTTACTACAGGCAGGATTCTCAGGAGAAAGTCCTATTGTGGGACTTTGGATAGTTTGTTTTATGGACAAAGTTTAATGGATGTGCGAATTGTTCATGTATTGAGGTGGGGTGAATCACTGAATTTATGAATGGGTGGAGGTTTTCTGGAATGGGATTTACTCTTTTTTCTGTCCTTATATGGGGATTTTACATGTGCCATGGCATCAAACGCAACAGGCAATTTTGCAAAGCTGATGAATGGAGCTGCTGTTTTAATGATGCAAAAGATAGTAGTGGTCATCTTGAGCTACTGTGTTGATTCCAGCCAAGTGCTGTCACATTGCTCTGTGATTTCATCTGCCTGTAGCTACTGCTGCAGTTTGTCTTTTCTCCCCTGTGTCTGTGTAAGCTCCCTCATAGCTTGGAACAAACTATCATTTAACTATTTCACCAGCAGGGTGAAATTACATATTAAATATATCATGAGCAAAATAGTAAAGCTTATAAAAGTGTTATTCACATTTTCCAATCATAGATTACTAGGATATCCCCATTTGTGAACTGGTTTTGGCCAAAGGGAGACTAACATGCCAGGATGCTCTCTGAATGTCTTCCAAGGTCATCTCCAGGGCTGGGATTTCCCTGGAGGAACACACCCTACTAATCTGGAGGAATTGACTCTGATCCTTCACAAAAGCCACCAACTCCCCCCAACCCTCTGTTCATGAAGGGATATGGAGATTAGTTCTCCATTGTAGATAAGCCTTACCTTGAACTTGGCTCACAAGATGAATTGGGTCCCAATAGGAACAGAACAAGGAGATGTAGAGGACCAAAAGATTCAAGCAGATTTGCAGAAACTGGAGCTAACCAACGAGGAAAAACTACCTTCCTCCCCACTACCTGCCTAAGACTATGAATAACTCTGATCCTGGTAGCCATCTTTGGCTTCCTTGCCCCTCAAGGAATTCCAACCTTGGAGTTCATGAACTCCTCTCTGACTTTTCTCTCACCCATCATGGATTCTATATCTGCAGTCCATAAGTTCTCCTGGGCTCTCTTGTTCCTCACAAATTCATGTCAGTGAGTTCCATTCTTTCTCTTCTCTAATAAACTCTGCCTTAATCCTCTATGCTATTCTGGTTTCAGTCTTCAACTCCCGAACACAAGAACCTGGACACATAAAGACCTCAGAGGGCCCATAACATTTGGTGAGCAGATTCAGGAGATCAAAAACTGTGCAACTTTTTGGGGAGCCTAGCTGCAGATCAAACACTGTAACACCAGTGAGGACTCATGTTTCAAAAGCAAGGTGAACGGGATGGAGAGATGGCTCATGGGTTAAAACTCTGCCTAGAAAACAGAAGGACCACGTTTAAAAAAAAAAAATTCAGGCAGAAATGGTGGCAGCTTGCACCTCCTGCCCTGGTGGATGGAGTCTGGGAAATCCCAGAGTAAAGCAAAAAAGGAAATAGAAGCAATCCAGGATGATTCCCCAAAATAAATATGTAAAATATCAAAAAGAAAACAAGGTGAGCAGTTCCAGAGGTTGACCTCTGGTTTCATGCACATCTACACACATATACCTGTATTAGTATAAAAATGCACACACTCATGTACACAAAAAGCAAACACACACGGCACATATACACAAGTGCACAGAATATGCACACATATACAACATATATACATACTTACATGCACACATACACCCACATAAACAACATACACAAACACAACTGTGTGAAAAACCTTTATTGCTTAGCATGGAGGTATATAGCTGGTTGTTTCATGACAAATTGTGTTACTGTGGACTGCTCTACAAATTCATATTTGTACCTTTACTTGTCAGAGTAGTGGGCTGAGAAATGGGGTCAGGATTAGATGAGGTCAAAAAAATGGGCCCTGTGGTTAGTATCCTCAGAGGAAGAGCTACCAGACAGCTCACATTTTCATTCATCTTCTTTCTCCAACTTCGTGGGGGCCATGTGCAGCCATGGGAGACAGTCCTCACCAAAACCAGTCACGTTGGACCCTGGTCTTGACTATCTAGAGTTCATGATTTTGATAGTTTAAGCTACAAATACCTACCTATGTTGTTATGGTAACACAGACTGTCATAGGTAGCAACACTGGATCCAGGCAAGTAGCAGAGTGCAGACAGGTACCTACCCAGGCAACTTAACTTGGATCTGGTGTTCTTTCTAAATCTTATGCATGCAATCTTCATCCCATCATCATCATTGTTAGTATTTCCCTGAAAGGGGAAATCTCTGGAAATCCAAGAGAGAAGCAAGAAAGAGGTAGAAGCAATTCAGGATAATTCTGGAAGTCACCCTTCGTCTTCCACAGGGACACACAGTGCCCTGACACACACACACACACACACACACACACACACACACACACACACACACACACATACACACACACACTCACTCGTGCACTAAATAAATAAGTAAACAAACAGATTCGTAAAAGGGAAATAAAATATATAGTCCTGGAGTTCTGACAAAAAGATCTACTATATTACACAAAATGTATTAATCCTATTTGTTTTTTTTGTTTTTTGTTTTTTTTTTCAGCTTAAGTAATAAAAATTTATTGAGAATTCCTGGGATGGTCTTCTCCCTAATCCTATTTGTAATCTATCTGAAAAGTTATACATTATACTATTAAGAATATACATATAAACCTGTGTGTAATTAGGGAGCTGTATTATATTTATCTCATCATTCAGGTTTTGATTCATGATTCTACAGAATATATATATTCATATATATTTAAAAATATTAAAATTCAGTAAATAGAGCTTCACGCTTTGAAGTGTGAAAGCACTAAATGTTACTTGCACAATCTTAAAGGCTGCTTGAGATTCTTATGCAGAGGGCAGCTGGAAGACAAGGGTGAACAATTTGAGAACACCAAAAAAGGAAGTGGAAGGTCAAAAACTTGTTCTTATCTGAGGCAGACTTTTATCCCACCTTTTCCCTGAGGGATTTAAGATGGTACATTTCATTTTCTCTTTGGATTTAGCATAAGAAGTAATGACCAAAAAAAAAAAAACGAAGCAAATTGTTGAAAATAAAGTTGACTTTTTGGGAGCCGAGAGGGGCAGGGTGCATTCTATACATCTGGGTGACTTCCAACAGTAGTTCTCTGCTATTCAGACTTTCAGATGAAAGAGCTTTTATCTACCCTGTTCCTTTAATCGAAACCACCTCCCACCACGAAGGGGCAGTCAGAGTGGAAAGGGGTCCCCGGAAAGCATCGGAACAATGTCAACAGAAAACCCTTTCATGCATTCATCCCACTTGAGTAAGAACTGCTGAGCTCCACCATGGATGAACCTGACCTTAGACACGGGAACAGGGCAGCAGCTGTCCAAGCAGGGCTGTCTAAGCCTGTCCGTGAAATTTGTGTATCTCCTCAAACATGAGAAACAATACCATGCGTTAGTCACACAGGGAATCCATTAGACTTGGCAATTTAATTTCTACTTCCTTGAGATGTTTTCTTGGGGGCGTTGGGAGCAAGGATATCTTCCTACTTAGCATAATAGATCCGATTAGATTCCCCAGGGATTCCCAACTTATTCTCTGGGCCATTTCAAGAATGTGATTTTTTTCCCCCCAAATGTCAGTCTTGCCTGAAAAGAAAACAGGTTATAAGCTTTGACCACTTATCATTTCAGATTAACATTGAAATGTTGCAGGTTGGAGATCTGTCAAATGGGGCAGCAGAAAATATGGTTATCTCCAAACAGGGGAAGTGCAGATTAACAAATTTCACATCCAATGATACTTATTGAGTGTTGGTTTTGCTAAACTGAAAATTCTCCATTCTGAGTCAGTGAGCGTTCAAAGCTTCACAGAATAAATCTGTATTAAATGAAAAATAAATCAATTGTCATGGTCGTATAGCCCAGAAAATTTACAGCTGAAATAAGATAGAGACAGTAAATCCCCCACTCCCTTATTTTCTTTTGCTTCCACTCCCATCACCTCACACTTCCCCGCTAGTCTCCTGGGCAACCATTCAAGTCAGGATGACGTGGCCACATGAGGGAAGAGCACAAGAGGCGGGCCCTCCGCTTAGTTAGATGCTTGTTTCATCAGAAGGGCTTCTGTGACTAAGCATCACTGGTGGGGTTTGATCTGCTGGCTGTGGCCATCAAAATGTTGTGGGTTCTTGTGGGGTTTTATGTGTCCAGCTTCTTGGGTTTAGGAATTGAAGATTGAACCAGAATAGGCGTAGAGGATTAAGGCAGAGTTTATTAGAGGAGAGAAAGAACCGAACTCACGGGACATGAATTCCGTGAGGGGCAAGAGAGTCTGGAGAACTCATGGACTCCAAGCATGGAATTCATGAGGGGCAAAGAAATGAAAGGAACTTTAGACATGGAGTCCTATGAAGGGCAAGGGAGCCAAAGATGGCTGCCATAATCAGAGTTATTAATAGTTTTAGTAAGGCCCAGGAAAAGTGGCTTTTTCTCATTGGTTAGCTCCAGTTTCGGCAAACTGCAAACCTTTTGGTCCTCTACATCTGTCATGGTTAGGCACAGGTATCAACTTGACTGTTGAGGGTTTGAGCTCTGGGCACATTTGTAGAGAGTTGATGGTTGAGTTAAGCCCAGAGCAAACCTGAAGGAGATTGTCTAGCTGATGGGGAAGGCCCAGCCTATGGTGGGTGGGATTAGGCATTGGAATAAATCATGGAGAACTAGTTGAGAAAGTTGACATCCTTCTGTTCACTTGGCCAGACATGCTGGTTTATCAAGTAAGGATTGTCCATCTCTCGAGCTGTTATGTGGTGATGGTGTGGCCAGTTCCCTCGGCCCTGATGTTGATGTGTGCTCTCTTGTCAAGCTGGACTGAGAACCAGGAATTGTAAGAGAATAACCCTTGTTCCCTTAAGCTGTTTGATGGTCATTTATCAGCAATCATGCAGGCTGACTGCAACAACATCTCATTGGTCTGTTCATATGGGGACCCAACCCAGGTGATCTTGTGCCTGATCTCTAGTAAGACTTATCTGCTATGGAGCACTAATAATCTCTAATCTTTTCAGGAACTGAGGGTTGGGGGGATGTTGGTGATTTTGTCTCTGTGAAGGATTAGTCAGTTCCTCCAGATCAGTGGGGTGTGTTCCTTCAGGGTAATTCCAGCCCTGGGCATGACCTTCAGGACTTCAAAGACCTTCAAAGACCTGCCAGCATGGCTGCTTTTAAAACTGCCTAATGAGCCCCATCCAGCCATTGTGGGGGCTCCCTCTTCTAGCTGGGCTGCTTTTTATTGGAAAATCTCAGCCTTATGTTTTATGAACACAAGACTAATAATATTTATTTTTTAATATGTGCTTTAAGTAATGCCATTTAAAGCTTAAAAGAAGAGGTCTTAGGAAACTTGGTGTAGAACTGCTGTCATCTTACCATCATCCAGTTATCAAAGGAGGAGGAGAGATAATTTCCTATTTTGTAGTTTAGGGACAGGTCACAAGGTGGAGAAAGTAGGACTTAAGGGCTGGGCAAGCTGCCCTTGATTAGGATTGAGACCTTCAGTAAACCCACTTTTTTCTAGTTTTCCCAAGTGAAGCTTTAGGGGCTTGGCAGTCTGGAAGCCTTGCTGGTTTCTATAATTATGTAGACATCACCTTTTCTGTATTTCATAGCTGAAGTAGTGTCTGGCTCAGTCTGTTTTGTTCCTATAACAAATGCCCTATGACTGGGTAACTTATAAGGAACAGAGGTTGAACACAGCTTATAATTCTAGAGGGTGGGACTTGCAAGGCCATGCTGACAGTTTATGGAAGAGGAAGAACAAAGGGGTGCATGTAGAAGGGACCACACAAAGTAGCAGTGTACTCTTGGTGGGCCAGTCCAGTCCTGGGAGAAGAGAACTCACTCCCACATGAGGCATTAATTCTTCTTGAAGATCTAATCATCTCTTTGAGGCCCTACCTCTTAACACTGCAGCAATGACAATGATATGTGAATCGCATGTCCACATGTCACAACGGCCTTCATTCCTGATGCTCTGGAGGCAGAGTTACGCGGATCACAGGCTCAAGGTCATCCTGGGTTACATAATGGACTGTATTTATTTATTTATTTATTTTTTAATGTTACTGTGTCTAAATACCTGGCGGAATCAACTTAAGGGAAGAAAGATTTCTTCTGGCTCAGGGTCTCAGAGGATTCTCATCTAACATGGCTGGGAAGTATGAAAGGCTCCCTCTTAGGCAGTTTTAGAATAGGGCTATACTGGAAAGGCTTTTAAGGTCATTGTTGCAGTTCGCCTGCATGGTTGCTGACAATTGACCATCAAATGGCTTAAGGGAACAAGGGGTTTATTTTCTTACTGATAGTCCAGCTTGACGGGAGAGCATGCACCAACACCAGGGCCAAAGGAACTGGCCACACCATCACCACATAATAGCTGAGAGAGGGACAATCCTTACTTGCCAGACATAAGGATCCAACTTCCTCAACCAGCTCTCTGTATTTTATTCCAGGGCCTAGTCCCACCCACCATGGACTGGACTTTCCCCATCAGCTAGACAATCTCCTGCAGGTTTGCTCTAGGCCTAACTCAACCACTATTTCTGTACAAATTTGCCCAGAGCTGAAACCCTTCCCTTTCACACTCAGGGGTCCCACATGGCTTGACTCATTTGAAGTCACAGTACAGTCTTTAGAGTGAAAGAATTGGGTCTCAGAATCTTAATGCTCATTCTGCCACCGTGTATGTCTTTTCAAGTCAAGTCAGTAAGGGAGAAGAGATTGTTCAAATACACTGGGAGAGTTTTTCTGAGTGGGGAATGAATTTTTTTTTATTTGTTAAAGGGGGTGCTAGATGTGAGATGCTAAAGTTCTACTTATCTAAAAAGAGATGTGTCCACTCCAAAATTTATCTGTGATAGACACAGATTTTGACAAACTATTGCTTTCCATTGCTATGTCAAAAGAAGCACTTATAGTTTTTAAAAAGATTGGAAAGATAGCTCAGGGGATAATACTCTACCTTACAAGCAGAAGGTCATGAGTTCAGATCCTGATCCTACATAAAACCACGGGGCAGAAATGGCAACGGCCTGCATTACCAGACCTGGTGGGAAGAGCTTGGGAAATCCCAGAGGGAAGCAAAAAGGCAGTAGAAGCAATTTAAGATGATTCTCAAAGTCACCCTTGGGCATCTACACAGTGTCCACACACACCCACATCCCATATGGGCTTCTAGGGATTGAACTCAGGTCGCCAGGTTTGCAAGCAGGTGCTTGACCTGCTGAGCTATTGCACCAGTCCTAAAAGCATAAAATACACTCAGTTCTTTATAGAAAGAGTTGTCAATCCTTGGATTAGAAGTATGATGTTTCCCAGATTGGTACAAAATCAGTAAACAGAAGAGCAGATTTGTAGGAAAAGATGAGTTCACTTGACCATTAAAAAAAAAAAAAAAAACTATGTAAAAAGAAGCAATGGTTATGTTTGCTGAGAAATATCCAATTTGGTAGCATGAAAGCCAAGCCAGCTGTTAACCTCGACTGTTGATGATGACCAGCCATTTGAACTGTAGCCTGGAACAGAGAAAAGCTCTTGGTCAAAGGGTTTCACTCCAGAGACATAAAGTCTCCTGAAAACAAATGCTGGGTACGCCTGGAGCCCTGAAAATGGAGGAGAGACCGGCTTGTGCAGATGTGAAAAGTGGGAACTCAGGCTTGCTATCAGCAGCTGTTTAGTGCGACTCATTGTGGATGCTAAGTGAGCACTCCCGTCAGAGATGACTTGGCTGCATTTGAAAGAGTCTTAGCTGAAGGTTGGTTTCGCTGATCATTGTTCACTGCAGGTGAAAGTAGAAGCTGTAGTTTAGTTGGTTTTGCTTAAAACCTGAAATAAGAAAAACAACACGAAGGAAGGATTTGTAAGGAGCCAGAGGCTCATTGTAAGGGGCCCTTTGCCTTCCGGATGGAGAGTGGATCTTATGCCTAACAAAAGGTCAGTCATTTCTGGGCTCCAGAGTTGTCTGATGACTTCAGCCTTCTTCCTTCCTGCCTATTTCAACCTTATTATGTCAGGAAATGTGGCTGTGTGCAGGAAGAGACAGATGGGGGTGCAGGGTGGTCAGAAAGGCTTCATTTTCATCCCAGTTTGGAAATTATCTGCAATGTCCGGGGAAAAGAGGCCAACTGGAAAACTCCTTCCTTCCAGGCTCCAATGCTTTAAGCATTGGCACTAGCAGCAGGATGTATCCCGCAGTTTTTAAATCTGTGACCTTTCTCTCTCTCTCCTTCTAGGAGGTTCCTTTCATAAAAGCAGATGGATGTTTTGAGATGCTGTTTGGGTGTTTATGGGTTATTCATGTTTCTGTGCCCATGCAGGTGCATGTTCTAGGCCTCTTTGTTTTTGGTTTTTTTGGTTTTTTTTTTCTGCTATGTTAGGAAATGGAAAGCCATGGATCTTCTTGGGCCCAGTGGACTTACAGACAGTATCCCTAATGCTTCCTCACACATTCTTCCTGTAAATCACATTGGCCCCAAATTAGCTCTTTATCCCCCCATGAAAAACCTGTCATACCGGGAAATTCAATAAAAAGGTATATGTGTGTGAATGCCAAAGCATATCAAAATGGATAGGATGTGGTCACTTCTGTAACTGCATGGGTGTCTTTGCTGGCATGCTGTCACACAATTATGCTTGGAAGTCAATTTCAAACTGTTAGCTTGCCCATCCAACATCCAGCCAGGTATGAAAAACTCTAAAGTTTAGTATATGGGAAAAACAAAAATAGTATGAAGGAGCCAAATAGCAGATGTTATTTGACTCTGAACCTCCGTTAAGCATAAATGTCCAGGTTACATGAGCCAAATTGGTACAGGGCAGTCTGTGAATATTCCTTTCACCTGGGGAGATGCAGAATCATAGAAATCATATGCATCATTCTCAAAAAATTTAGAAACTATTAGTAAAGCATGTAATAGTTGAAAACCCCTGCATATGACTGTCCGTGTACATAAATAATCTCATTTACATAAGGCTGTCTGTTTGAATTTAAATGCCTCACTCCTGCCCTGCGGGGTCAGGGAAGAAATAAGTAATGTTTTCCCCAGGAGACTGGTACACCATCTCAGTAGAGTGCTTTAGGACTAATGGGAACATTATAATGCTATTGCTGTTAAATTTTTCAAACAGGGACTGTCCTTGGCCGATGATTAGCATTCACTGTCTTTCTTCCATGTCAGCCAAGGACCCTCCACCCCTTATGGGAAGGCAAAAGAGGTGAAGAACAAGGAGTGGTTTCTCCTACACCTGGGAGAAAGTATAAATGCGTCCCCAGCCGTTGTACGGCTTGCAGGATATGCAAGAGAAGTCCAATGGAATTGCCAGAAGTCGGTGCCAAATGTGGCTGGGTTCCCCGTACTTCTCAGAATCTTTGGGAACTGCCATCTCAGTCTAAGGAAGTCAACATGTGGAGCCTGTGAAAACAGCCCCTTCCCAACTTCCTAAGCCAATGGAGGCAGGGGTTGGGGGAGGTGTTCTTCTGGACCAGGAGCAGTGATATAGTCACAAAGCACACAAGCCGCACCCAGGGTCTGACCCCAAGGTTTGAAGCCAAGCCCACTGAGGAAGAGGATGTGGGACGGGCGCCCCCTAGTGCAGAGAAAACTACAATGAACACGTTTGCATAAGAAAACTTTGTCTAGAAGCATTTTCTACTCTGGAGTTCATGGGTCCTATCTCCAAAGGCAGGTAAACGTGTTTACAGTACAGCCCTGACAATTGGGGGGTGGATATCGGGGAAATCTGGGATCTTCTTGTACCATTATAAACCTCGCGTAGATTGTATGATATCTGTAGTTGTATGAATCTTCAGTCCCATTTCCCAAATTCACACAAAACTAGAAAGATTTGGCCAGACAAAATTGGTGGTTGCGCAGGGCTGGAAGGAGTAAGGGGAGCTGCTATGCCAAATAAGTACAACAATCAAACCCGGGATCTTTTTTTTTTTTTTAAAAATTTAATTATACATTTAAATTTTTACCAAGTTCCCCCCTCCCCCCCTCCTCCCCCCTCCCCTTCCCCCAGTGCTTTGCCTCCCCCCAATTCCCAGAGAGTCTCTTATTTGTACGCCTAACTCTCCATGGGTCCTCCTCTCCGATGAAATATAAGGGACCAAGTAATCCTGGATCTTTTGAAATGTGTGCTATGTGCATCTGGCTCGGATTGCTATGTAGGCCTACGACTGCATGCGAACTCAGACATTCGTGTTCTGTCTCATGAATGTGAGACACAGGGACGTGCCACCCCACATGAAGTGCGGACAAGACAGTTTCTAAAATCACTTTCCAGCCGTCAATCTAGACCTCCCAATAAGGATTGACAAAATAAACTAGTAGTGTACGTTGTGTCCAAATAGAATGCACATCACAGGCGAACCATTGAGGTCGTCTTCCAACCACAGACTCTGCCCTCTGCCCAGTGTGGACCTTGCTTGCTCAAGAAATAGGCGTAGAGTTGGAAAAGGATTTGCATAGGTTTGGGGCTCTGGAACAATTTCCTCCCCTGCGTTTCTTCTATGATTAGGAAAATTATTATCAAATCATAATAAAATAATCTGACATGTCTTTTATTTGAAAAGACTCCTCCCTCATCTTACAAAAACAAATTAGAGAAATCAATTGATGATATGAGGCTCTAGAGATAGTAACATACAGAGAAGAAGAAGGAAAGGAAGGTCAGGCTGTACACTTAGTATATGCCCACGTTGTTTCCTGGCCTGTGATTGCAACTATTTCAATGTAATTACCTCAGTCACCCCCCACGAGCAGGGACTCTTAGTCTTGCTCAGCTTCTAGGTGCATGGCTGGTGCCTCAATAAATGACAAATGCAATTATAATAATTATAATGCATATATTAATAATGTGATCCTTTTCACCCTCTTCAGTAATCCTCGCCACCTTGCCATGCATTACACTCGAACAGGGCGACCAGACTTTGGAATGTATGTATCCACATGTTCATAAAACTGTGTCCAAAGGTCACCTTGAAGAGACAGTCCCAGCTACTATTGGTCAAGAAAAGAGGACTGTCTTTGCTTTTCTTTTCTCCTCTTCTCCACTTTTAAGTATTGCAACTTGTCTTGAGACCCCCATATGGGACTCTCCCTGTACCCCCAAAGGTTGGCGGCAGGACTCATCCTACGCACTCACAGAGCGATCTCAGAACACTGCACCAACCACATCCAGATACCTCTCGAAGAGGGAGAGCGAGCTTGCTGGGCTGAAGTTGGTGTGAACTGTGGTTTGGACCTTCCCCATTTCCACTGAGCAGATTGCTCATTTCAGAGACAGTGCGAAAGTCAGAAGCTCAAGCAGTTATACCATCCTGTTTCAGTCTTTCCAAAGAAGAAGATAACATTCCACCTCTTTATCCAAGGCCGTTCTTATCTTCTTCCCTGGCATTCTTTGTTTTTATTACACATGCCAGGTATTTCTAGTCTATTTGAATAGAACTCATCAAGGTTCCTAATGATTCTCAAGGCCAGCATAGTT